>JACMZG010001908.1:54738931-54811431 GCA_018340805.1 Microvelia longipes
TACTTACAGACATACATAAATACTTACATAGAAGTATAAAAAAAGTAAACATCGTCAAGATGAAACAAACGTCAAGATTACACAAACAATCAAAATAATGCTGTACTTACACTTGGTGAAGTCGTATTTCTGCTTTGAAGAGTTAAACCCCAATCGCCCTCCTCTCCTAAATTTGCAACTAGCGAAACGCTGTCAGCAATGACATTGCTCCCTTGTGGCCAAGACATCTGGAATCAATAAAATATATAATGTTAAATACAAGGGAAATAAAGGGAATAGATGTAAAGGGAATGTAAATGAAGGGAAATAGATTAGAAATAAATTTATAATAAATATAATACATAAGAGAGAAATTAAAAAAAAATTAAAATAAATCAATGGAATAGATACAATAAAAGATAGATTAACAGTAATGAAATAAGAAAGAATAGCAACAACTCTTTCCTGAAAGGGTTAAATAACGGTTTGAATTGATACTTTAGAAATATCAGGCAATTCATACCAAAGATTATACTTTTTAGTTATTAGATATAGTTTTAGTTTATTTATTAACTTACACCTACATCAAAATCACTGATAGTCTCCTTCCGTGACAAATCCTGCCTCCACTGTTTTAACTTGGTCTTAAAAATTGTGCGTGGCCCAACCAAGGGTATTAGGTCCCTAATATCTTCGTCAGCCACATCCTTTAAAACCGCTAAGGTTATCTTCCCGCCTACAAAAGCAAATTGACAAATTGTATGTTATTAGAAAAACTTTTAGTCACAATGTAGTTTAAGATATTAGGGCTAACATGGTCAAACAGGTACCTAATTATTTACCCTTGTAAAAACTAGGCATTAGAAACACCTATTTTAAAAAAATTAACATACTTTTAACATAAGTTTAAAAATTATCACATTAACAAATTAAAAAGGTTTGAACTTACCGTTGAAGGAGTCTTGAAGCTCTTCCAAGCCCCAAGTTTTTAAGAGCTGGGCTGTCCCCTCGTCCATAGTGGAAGTGTATATACACTTATTTATTACGCGCACAAAATTTAAACGACTACTAGTCCGTATATTATTATATGGTTTAAATAAAATCAAATGTTGGCTTTTTGTAACTTTCATATGAACACTGCAGGGTGATGTCTGGGAGTGGACTGATGCTCAGCCAGAAGCGTCTACCTTAACTAAACGTCTGGTGGAGGTAGTAGTGGGGGGTGTTAGTTCACTGGAGCTAACTGGAAAACCCAATGGATCCAACTATACATTTGTTGAAGTAACTGAAAGTTCTGTTTAATACTACTAGAAATAGTTAGATCTAACAAATATCTTCCTTCAACTAATAATTTCAGTAGAGGCAACTAAATTTCTTATTATTCATTGGTTTTAAACAGAATTTTGTTGGATTTAATAAAAAACATTCGGACTCTACTAACAATTAGTTGGTAGCAACAGAATACAACAATTATGCATAAAAAACAAGCTACCAAGTATGGAATAAAGCTTCCCTACATCTCAAAATAATAAAGTAGGCTGCCAAATATGCAACAAGTTTTCCGTACGCCTCAGAATACAAACGCTAGCTGCCAAGTATAGAATAACAAAGGCTTTCCCACCCTTATGAATGATAGAAAAAACATCAAAAATACGACATTGAATTTGTAGGGTCAAAAATATGGGCCCAATTTGAAGAATACGGTTTTCATCGTATTCTCCAATTATATTCTACATAAGGTCCATATTTTGGTCCTAAAGAATAAAAATGGGATTCAAAATGTGCAGAATTGCGCAAAAATGTGACACCGACTTTTCCATCAAATATCTATACGTTTGAGCACTTACAGTCATACAGATCCCAAAAATCGAAAAACAGTTGTCTGTATGTATGTCTGTCTGCATGTATGTGTATGTCTGTATTTATTTGTGTATATATGTGAGTCTGTATGTATATGTGCATACTTTTCCCTGTTAACACTACATACAGACGAAACACCTCAACCAATTTAAATGAAACTTAGAGGAGATATACATTACCTTTATATTTATTGTCTAATAAATATAATATATTATATTTTATTTTATTTTCCTTACTTTCATATATTTTCAAGTTTTGACAATCCGGCAAGCCTATGGCTGAGTGCGGGGGTTTGTAAATACAATTATGATGAGGGAGGTCATGAAAATTAGGGACTAATTAAATATGAATTAAAAATAATAATAATACTTATGATTTTGTATAATTTTATTATTAAATGTAATAAATAAATTAGGTAATTACTTACTACATTTATTAATGAATACAGGTAATTAAACAGGAATCAAAAATAAAATTAAAGTCATATCAGGGAAAACATTCACAACAGAGTGACAAATCACCATCAGTTACAGAAAAGTCACACTTCATTTAAATCGGTTGAGCCATTTGGTCTACATACATCGTGTTAACAAGGAAAAGTGCACATATACATATACACACACTTACATACATATACAGACACGACATTTTCTTTGTCCATTTTTGAAATATCTAGATGTTGAAACGTATATAGGCATTACATGAAAAACATGGGTATCACATTTTTTGCCAATACTATGCTTCCCCTCCTTATAGGAGATAGGGAAGCAAAAACATGTGGACCTATATTTAATTGTCCATGGGCTCACCATCACAATGAGCACAAAAAAACTACCAAGTATAAAGCTGCATCAATATGAGTTACAAATGTAAAATTGTTTTGGGGGGGCCCCCCATAATGTTTGCTCCCTATCAGATTTGTGTCACATTGGTTGAATTGCAACGAAATGTATTGTAGGTTTGATAGTTAAAAGTATTATCCTTTTCTTCTTAGGGCTCTTTATTGTACGCTCGCTATGGTCTTTTTGACTTGCATCAGTGCCACAGAGTAGCACCATCATAGTTCTTAAGCATTACCTAAGGGTCGCTATTATTGCTGCATGTGAACGTTTTTGGTTGCGGATTGCTATACACAAAGTAGTACAGTTCTCAAAAGGTTGTTCATTGTATAAAGGGGTTGTTCATAATGGGGGGGGTGGGGTGGTTCCTTAATATTTTATGCGAATTTAAAAAAGACTATCGCAACTTGTAATATACATTTCTTTTTTACCTTTTGAAACAGACACATTCAGATAGGACTTATTGAGCTTGAGCCTAATATGAATGGATAAATAAATACATCTTTTATTTCGCCAGTATATGTACATACATACATACAATAGCTTAGTCACAGATGAAATACAGTTCACCGTACACTTTCTAAATAAGAAAAAAATCATGAAAACTATCCATACATATACCACACAGACAAGATTTTTTTTTGTTTTTTGGGTTCAGTAGGTGCTGCAAGGAGGACATTTGATAACAAAAGTGGGGTTGGTTTTTTTCTTTTACAAAGCTTCCTTCTTTTTTTAAAAAAAGTAGGAGGCAATACAAAAATTAAAAAACTTAACTTATAACTTGTTGGACATAACTTCTGATACATTGTATATTTATTTCTTCATAAGCAATTATTAAAACTTTTTCCTTATACCATATATGAAGCCTTGTTAACAATTTTAAAGCTCTCTTTTTGACATTTCTGTCTATATAGATAACCAGAGGGTCATCAACACTCAGATGAACCCCTTTTATTGTAGTACTAATCTTGAGATTAACAAAGAAATTTTCAAATGAAAAAGCCTTCTTCCCTCTTTTTACCTGACATGGAAAACCATATATGAAAAAACGGGATTTGTATATGCCTTCTTTCCTGTAATCTTTTTCCTGAGAATTATACCTGTATAATATGGATATGGCACTTAACTTATTTTGTAATCTTGACATGGGTTTTTTGTGAACAATTATATAATCTGTATTAGGTCTATCATACAAATATTGTATAGGGATTTAATTTTTTCCCCACATTTTATTTCTCAAAATTTTATAACTTATAACGGGATTTACTGGTTTATTGTAATATCTTTTTTACATACTATGTCATGTGTTTCATAAATCTGGGAAGTAAACTTAGAATAACAAAATTGTACCTAATCTTAAGATGTTTTAACATTGAAAATAAGGGTGACATTCCGGTTTCGGTTTTTTTTTGGTGAACACAATACTTTTCCCATAGACTATTGGTAGAAGGTGAGAGAAAGTAAAAATTAAATATTCCACTAGTGATAAACAGAAGCCGCTTATTGTAATTAACTAGGGTTTACCATTGGTCTCAACTGTTAGATAGTCAGTAGCAGCGAATCCGAACTTAACTATTTTGTTCAGTTATAACTAACTAGCACTCTCATTGCTCCTAACTGTTATATAGTTAAGTACAACTAAAAGTTATAGTTAAAGGTTTAAAAAATCCTAACTAAATATGTCTAGTTAGCTCTACAGAAAAAGCTATTTGTAACTAACTATAGTTTACCATTTGTATCAACTGTAAAATAGTTAAAAACAGTACACTTAAAACTTAACTACTTCATTCTGTTATTACAACTGAAACTTTCACTGCCCATAACTGGTTGAACGTAGCGCTCAACAAACAAATAGTTGAAGGATGAAAAAAAATCTTTAACTAAATTCTTTCAGTTCGCGCTACTAATTTTTTTATTTAGATCCAATATTTTGACGTTGTGATTAACTATAGTTTAGTTGACACAACTAAATATCTTTTAACTAAATTCGTTTAGTTAGATTGACAAAACGTGTTCTTCTAAATTAACTAAATTCTAGATGGCCGCAATAAAATTCTGTTTCACACCAACAAATATGCCCTTAACTATAATTTAGTTGTGCAGAAAAAGTCATTTTTCTCTCAGTGTAGGCAGCTATTAATAAAGTATTGTCTCACAAAAGAACATCTGTTCTTTTTCGATCTCTGGCGAAAAGTTTAAATTAGTAATAATTTAAAAAACTAATTAATTTTAGTGTTTCTATTCTCAAGGAAAAATGAATGCGAAAAACCAGATACGATTGGCCGAGACAAAGGAAACAATTATCTTATTGGACCAGATCCTGGGAAATGAACTTAACTCTCTTATAATAACTACTGACAGTAGAGCATTTGCTTTTAGCGAATTTCCTTTGGGAATAAAATTTGCTAATGGGATAGGCGTCATGGCGGAATTCGATCCTCGGACCACGACACAAATCCGTTTCAGAGGTCCCTAATTACGAAAACATACTTTTCGCCAGACTTTATATATATCAACCTTTGGGAGGTCACGAACCCTATTGAAAACCAGGTTTCTGTTACGTCATTAACACGGTTTGCTGAGTCAGCAAAATTTTCAAAAATTCAGGGTAAATATTTTATGCCGCAAAAAAGGTCAATATTTTTTGTGTTTTTTAAGACGCTGAATTAAATGAAACCGGTCCGAAGTCGATACGACCACTCTAAGTGACCAAAAAGTCGAATAAAGCACAAATAATTATCGAAAACCCAAATTACGGTCGTTAAAAATTAAATTTGCAGTAGGGTGTCGTTTTCCATATTTTTTGGACCTCTGAGTTGAATGCCAGTGGTCCGAAGTCAATACGAGCACTCAAACACAGGGTACCTGGGTTCAAATCCTAGTAGGGGCGATAATTGTTTATCTTTTTTTTACCTTATTTAAGTTCACAACTAGAAAATAATTCTGGCGCGGTGGTCCGCATGTGGGCGATTTCCTTTGGATGCGTGTTTCCGTGCTTAACAACAATCCTGGTTGGAATGATAATTTTTATAGTTTTTTTTACATTATATAAGTTTACAACAACTAAATGAATAATTCCGGCGCGATGTTCCGCTGTCGGGCGACCATGCCCATTGCGTGGTTCATTCTTTAGAACCTAAGCAGTTACCCAATTGTCAAGCCCTGCTCGTAACTCATTTTGTCTGTATTTTCCAAAGGAAATTCGCTAAAACCTTTATAGATAACTGACTAAGCTTAAAGATAAGTAACTAAGCTTTAAACTAGTGCAAATAATAGGCGTACTTCTAATTTTAGAGGCATAGTTTTGTACATCCAACTGGATAATTATGCACATTTCCTTTGGAAAATACAGACAAAATGAGTTACGAGCAGTGCTTGACAATTGAGTAACTGCTTAGGTTCTAAAGCATGAACCGGAACCACGCAATGGGGCATAGTTCTTGCATAAGCAAGAAATGGGTTGTTAAGCACGGAAACACGCATCCAAAGGAAATTCGCCCGACATGCGGACCACCGCGCCAGAATTTTTAATTTTCCCCATTTACACCGCCTTTTAAAGAAAAATTATTGTGTTTGTACAAAAACCACAAAGATACTATAGGGGGCATGGCCTATTTAAATACATTATGTGGCCTGAAACATCTTTTTGGGGCTCTCAGGGGCTCTGTGTAACCTCATTAAACCTCTTCCAAGAGTGAGTTAAGGTTATAATTAATAAATTTATTTCGGTTTCCCGCACATTGTTTGTGTTTTGATTTGTATGCTTAACGTTTTACTATATAAGTTATTGTAATTTTGTACTGATTATTTGATTATATTTATAAGCGAAGGTGGTCAGGTTACTTTTTCGATGTTTCAAAATTTAACCTATAGGGCTCCTCTAGTAATAATATCTCTATGCTAAAAGCGTAAAACCGAGAGTTCAACTGAATTATCCATTTCAGGTGTTTTTAAAACACTCTGATTGGCTTTCAGATGTCCGTCTATATGTATACACCCATAGATATTAGCACATATTGATAAAGCACACACATGATAAAAGACAAACATGTTTTATCATCGTTGCTCCCAGTGTATTTATGTTTGAGAGATGATACTTGGTTCAAAAATCAAACTTTAGATCAGTGTGCCCACTTATCACTACTAAACAAATATGGAGACCAATCATGCAAATAATTCAAACTTTAGATCTAGTTGGGCTAACCGAAAAATATTTTTATGACGTCACTAACAAACAAGAATGACTCTGCATAAAATCAAAAATTTATAATTCCAGGAAATTTTTTTTTATTTGTTTGAGATTTGGCACATATGTAATCATGTACAAGACCAACAAATGTACCGATAGGTTTGAGATTTGGCACATATGTATTCATGTACAAGACCAAAAAATTACCGATAGGTTGAGATTTGGCACATATGTATTCATGTACAAGTACATAGACCAAAAGTACCGATAGGTTGAGATTGGCACATGTGTATTTATGTACAAGACCAAAAAATGTACCGATAGGTTTGAGATTTGGCACATATGTATTCACGTACAAGACCAACAAATGTACCGAGTTTTATTTAATGAACAGCATCAGTTCAATTATTATTGAATGACTCTTATGCGTTTAGCAAGAGGTATAAAAAATTAAAAAATAATCTGCATTTGAAATTCGGCACATGTATATTCCTTTTGTAATAAATAAGTATACTAAGTTTCGTTTGGGAAGTATATCTGCAGTTTTTGTTGGGTAATAAAATTTAAGCAGCATCGAGTGAGGTCTGAGCCTGGATGGGTGACCGTTCTGAAAACGCGTGAAACGAGTCCGAAGACATGCTACAGCACGTATATTTGGTCATTTTAGCGAATTTCCTTTGGAAATTTGGCTAATGGGATAGGCGTCATGGCGGAATTCGAACCTCGGAACCACGCTATGGGCATGGTTCTTGCATAAGCAAGAAATGGGTTGTTTAGCACGGAAACACGCATTCTATATGAAATTCGCCCGACAGCGGACCACCGCGCCAGAATTATTTATTTAGTAGTTGTAAACTTATATAATGTAAAAAGCACGAAAACACGCATCCAAAGGAAATTCGCCCGACATGCGGACCACCGCGCCAGAATTTTTGTATTCCCATGACAAGCAAGGAAAGTCCGAAGAAGTAAAAATTAGCGTACCGAATCCGATGAGGTGAGGATAAGTTATCCGTATCCGACGGATCCGGCGAGGTAATATTGGCCCTTTTCTATCTTATACATTAATTTATATTTAATTTAGTTTTTTATATGGTCATTCTTTTTTTTTGTTAATTTACATGTCGCGTAGGCGCGTCTTGTTTCGGCCCCTGTTTTTATAGCTTCGTTTTATTTTTTTTATTCCTTAGGATTTTTCTAGGGTTTTGAAGATTTCCATTGGGATTTTCACTTTTGTGGTTTGATCCTTGGTTAATGTATTTGAGAGACAGCATTGTCTAGTCTAAGTCAGCAGAGACAGTGTCTACTGGTCTCCTGACACTAGCTGCAGAGGTGCTGAATCCTCTTATTTTTGCTGTAGAGGCGCAGAACCCTCTAAATTTTAAGCTGTAGAGGCGCTGAGTTCTCTAGTGCTGGTTGAAGACATCAGAGTCTTGCCGCACACGAATGAGTGAGAGCTTTTGCCAGAGCTGCTCACTGTTCTCACACACACATAGACTCACACACACACACAGACAGCACGGTGAAAACCTCTTAGGATTTAAAAAAGTGCCTGATACAAATGATTATAATGAAATCACGGTATGGATTAATAGAAGACACACAATACTTTCCTATATACCTACGATAGTAGGTGAGGCAAAGTAAAAAGGTCATTGTTAAAACAGTTAGAAATATTGTGTTTAAAATAAAACAGATAAAACTTAGCAACTACTTTATAAGTTTTTACAAAAGTTAGGTTTTTACTATATTTTAATTATTGGGATTTCATTGAATCTAGATCAGGAAAAAAAATTGATATCTTTGAGTCAGAAAAATTTGGATTTTGTTTCAAGCGCAATAATAAATAATGTCACTGCTGCTGTTATAATATTTTCTTTGTTTTCTTATAAATAAAAAAAATGTTTTAATAAAATGGAAATTATTACACAACATAGAACGAAATCATATAGATAGTTAAATATAAGAGGAAATAAATACACAACATAGAACGAAATCATATAGGTAATTAAATATAAGAGGAAATTAATACACAACATAGAACGGAATCTTACAGATAATAGATAAAAGAGGAAACGACAACATAAAACGAAATCATATAGATACTTAAATAAAAGAGGAATTGATTACACAGCATAGAACAAAGTCATATGGATAATTGAATAAAAGAGGAATTTATTACACAACATAAAACAAAGTCATATAGATATTTAAATAAAAGAGTAAATGATAACACAACATCGAACGAATTCATATACATAATTGAATAAAAGAGGAAATAATTACTCAACATAGACCAAAATCATATAGATAATTGAATAAAAGAGGACCTGATTACTTAACATAGAACGAAATCACATAGATAACTAAATAAATGTCTAATGGAATAAACCTGGAGAAATTCTTGATTTAAAATATCATCTAGGATCTAAAACTCATTAAAACTTCTGATGCATGGTATTCTATCAGACGGAACCAGATTAGTTTTCGACTCTGTTCTGCTCTTGGCTCTGCTACTATTATCATTTTGAATTTCTCACATTTCTTCGTCCCAATTTGACTAGGATACTTAAATTTTGGTAGACTTTTCAAATAATGCCGAGGAGTTTAGTTTCATCAACATTGTTGTTATCTTTCATCGAAACACTTTTTAATCTTCGTTAAAAAAATTGTTTGACGCATTCTACAGCCGTAAATAATGCGTGCATTAAATTCAGTGTATTTTTAATTGAGCCGGAGTCGTTATTTTAGGAATAAATAAATTTTTGGACTCGTTAAAAATAAGTGTGACGTCACAATTACACTAGGTAAACATTCCTAATTAAAAGCAAGATAAGCTGATGACCTAAGATTAATCAGCAAACAAGTACTTGGTATATGCGGAATCCTTTTTTTATTTTCTATGGAGGTCCTTTTTTCGTGGCAATTCACCCTTAACTTAACATAAAAAAATAATTTTGATCTTGTATCTACAGGCAAAGAGCTATTATGGCGAATTGTTGTTTATTAAAGAGATTTTTAAATGAGTTTATAAATAACACTTTTAAAATAAAATTTAGTAGAATATAAGCTGTATTCTTCTAAATAGAATTAATAGGGATTATTATAATTCTATCTATTTAGTTTAATCATCTTTCTACAAAATATAATCTTTTTAGGCAATATGCTAAACCAGCACCACAGGGTGTTCAATTAGCCTCACCGCAACACCAAGTGATGAATAACATCAAAATCCTAAAGCTATGTGTACTAATTGTTGATTAACTAATTCACGTTTTTATAATATTGTACACCTCAAAAAATTTAACCTGTTCTGATAAGTTACGAATTTTACTTAAAATTTGTAGTACATTTATCGAGATGGATAATATTAGTTGTCATATAGATTTTAAAGTAGAATTCTCGTGAGAGAGTTTAGCCAGTTAATTTTCTCGAGTTATGCAAATTCATGAGATTCCTCTTCTAAAGGGAAAATTTGTCTCTATTAACGAAAACTCAAGAGAAATATTTTCATTAATATTGATGATACTCAGGTCGGTATTGCATCAAAACAAATGCTTATGTATTAAGTGGCAACAGTTCTAGTCAATAATAATTAATTACCTTTGTTAATTAATTACATCAAAAATAAATTTATTAAACCTTCAAATTAGATTCAAACACAATTGTCAAGGAGTTGATCTCAAAATTTAATCTCATGATGTATTTATTGTTTCTGATTGAAATTGTGAGTAGTACTTGCAGAGGAGGTGATAAACACTTAGCTAGAGAATTGTATCCATTATAATAATCTAATACAATAATATGTACTAATCAGGTTAAAGACAACTTGCTACTAATATCCACTTTTTGAAAATTAGCAAAAATGATTAGACAAATTTCCAACAATTTGAAAAGAAAAATTCTGGCGTGGTTGTCCACATACTGGGCGAATTTCCTTTTGAATGCGTGTTTCCGTGCTTAACAATCTATTTCTTGCTTACGTTTCCAGTTTATACTTTGTAACTTAAGCAATTACTCGGTTATACTACTTTTACTCATTTTTTTCTGTATTTTTTAAAGAAAATGCATTATCATTATCCTGTTAGTTATACAAAACTATGCCTCTAAAATTGGCAGTGCCCACCAATATTTGCACTACTTTAATGCTCATTTGGTTTCATGGTTGGATTCTTTAAAGGTTTTAGCGCATTTCCTTTTAAAATATAGATAAATAAGTTACGAGCAGTGCTTGATAAAAGCGTAGCTACTCAAGTTATAACTAATCAAGCATAAACCGGATCCTTAAGCAAAAAAAAATGATTATTTAGCATGGAAAAGCGCATTCCAAAGGAAATTCGCCCAGCATGCGGTCTACCGCGCTTAAATTATTTTGTAGTTATAAACTTATATAATGTAAAAACACGATAAAAAATTATCGTCCCTACCAAGATTCGAACCCAGGTACCCTGACATTGAGTGCTTGTATCGACTCTGGACCACTTTTATTCAACTAATAGATCCAAAAACATTGAAAACGACTCCATACTTGAAATATGTTGTTTAGCGACCGTAGTTAAGGTTTTCTGGTCATTGATCACCGTTTTTCGACTTCGGATCGGTTTTATTCGATTTAACGGCCAAAAATACAAAGAAAACGACACCGTACTCGAAATTTCATTTTAACGACCGTATTTTTGGTTTCCGGTAATTTATTATTGTCTATGCCCCTATCAAATAATTGAGCGAAGCCCTAGAAGCAATGCTGAAGTCTAGCATTACTTTGATAGTTTTATGATAGTCATATAATAGTTCTATGATAATTCTATAATAATTCTACATCATGCTTAGAAAGCACTTAGGCATTGCACTTTATTACAAATATAAATAGACATGATGCATTTCGAAGTCCTGAGTGCATTCAGATAAGTCGATAAGGTTATTTTATCTTTTCAGAATTATTGATTTTAACCTTCACGTTTTAAAAACACCTACATTAGATAGTTATAGATATTAAGTTTGGGCGGGTCAATCAAAGAGACTACTTAGCAATACTACTTAACAAAACATAGAAGGAGCATACAACAGCTCTTATCATTTCCTGGGATACCAAAAATGTACAATGGTGACGTCATTTTTTGATTTTTTATAATAAATATAATATATAATAAATATTACATTAAATTAATATTATATTATTTTTTGACCATTTTGTTTTCAATTAGGTAAAATAAATTTAAAATAAGTAGTAATTATTATTTATCGCATAGTAGGACTGACTATACAGTAAGAGTGAATACCGTTAGAGTACCCACTGGTAATTGTTTCACTTCCAGACCCCTTTTTACTGTGTTATTTTATCTAAGTACTCTCTTTAAGTGTTAATCTCTTTGGGGTGAACAAAATAATTGTCCTTTATACCTACTAACATTTGATTTTTTATCTACGTTAGTAGGTACGGACTAAAGTAATACATAAACCAAGTAGGGAAACACCTACTCTAACCTGTGTTAAAAAATCAGACTTGCGTGATCAGCTGATAGGCGGCTCAAAAATAAAAAATATCTAAAATTGGAATAACTGCGCATGCGTATCTTAGGATTAACGTTTTTTTACTTAGTTTTATTGGCAACCCTGATAACATTAGGTGAGTTTTACTTTTAATCGTGTTTCTTACTTTAATATGTACGTGATAGTTTAATGATTTTGTATTAAATTCTGTGAAATAATTGTTATAATAAATTAGTTAAAGAAAAAGAGAAAATATAGTAAAGGTAAAGTATATGTTCTTATAAAAATTTTGAAGGACACCCAGACGATAATGTATTGTCTTAAATATAACTTAAAATCACGATTGCTTTTATTATATTCAAAAATGTTCAGTTAAAGTTGTAATATTACTAATTACAATAAATATTTGAAAGGAAAACAACAAATATCACTCGCAAAAATGTACTAAGTTAAGTAGTGCACTCGAAAAAAAGTTTAATTAGTCGCTCGTTTTAAGTAATTAAAAAAAAAAATCTAGTATTTAAAGATACGCACTAAAACCTCGATTGGATGTGACAAAACGTATTTCTAACACAAATTTTTAACATTTTATACTAAACTGTTCAAATAAATGCAATAAAAACAAAAATTTTGAAAACCGTAAATAGTTTGTTTATATTTACGCCCATAGGAAAATTTGAGCCAACTCCCTGGTGGACAAAATTTGAACTACTTGCCATCATGTTTGTTTCCCTTCTTCGTTTATATATTACTTTAGTACGGACATATAGCTATATTACTAGAGAGGCCCTATTGGTTGAATTTGAAACATTAAGAAAGTAACCTGAACACCTTTGTCTATCAATATAATAAAATAATTCTGGCGCGGTGGTCCACATGTCGGACGAATTTCCTTTAGACGCGTGTTTCCGTGCTTTTTACATTATATAAGTTTACAACTACTAAATAATTGTTCCGGCGTGGTGGTCCGCTGTCGGGCGAATTTCATTTAGAATACGTGTTTCCGTGCTAAACAACCCTTTTCTTGCTTATGCAAGAACCATGCCCGTTGTGTGGTTCCGGTTCATGCTTTAGAACCTAAGCAGTTACTCAATTGTCAAGCACTGCTCGTAACTCATTTTGTCTGTATTTTCAAAAGGAAATGCGCATAACTATCAAGTTGGTTGCAAAAACTATGCCTCTAAAATTACAAGTACGCACTATTATTTGCACTAGTTTTAAGCTTAGTTACTTATCTTTAAGCTTAGTCAGTTATCTTTAAAGGTTTTAGCGCATTTCCTTTGGAAAATACAGACAAAATGAGTTACGAGCAGTGCTTGACAATTGAGTAACTGCTTAGATTCTAAAGCATGAACCGGAACCACGCAATGGGCATGGTTCTTGCATAAGGAAGAAATGGGTTGTTTAGCACGGAAACACGTATTCTAAATGAAATTCGCCCGACAGCGGACCACCACGCCGGAATTATTTATTTAGTAGTTCTAAACTTATATAATGTAAAAAGCACGGAAGCACGCGTCCAAAGGAACTCGCCTGACATGCGGACCACCGCGCCAGAATTATTTTACCTTATTTAAGTTCACAACTAGAAAATAATTCTGGCGCGGTGGTCCGCATGTCGGGCGAATTTCCTTTGGATGCGTGTTTCCGTGCTTAACAACAATCCTGGTTGGAATGATTATTTTTTTAGTTTTTAGCGAATTTCCTTTGGAAATTCGCCTAATGGGATAGGCGTCATGGCGGAATTCGAACCTCGGACCACGACACAAATCCGTTTCAGAGGTCCTTATGACGAAAAAAAAATTTCGTGAGACTTTATATATATATATATATATATATATATATATATATATATATATATTATATATATATATATATATATATATATATATATATATATATATATATATATATATATATATATATATATATATATATATATATATATATATATATATATATATATATATATTATATATATATATATATATATATACTAGACACTTTCTTGTAAACACTCTATCTTTCGAACGGATTAATATTTTTAACCAAACTTGGTACAAAAATCAACCTTTGGGAGGACACGAACCCTATTGAAAACCAGGTTTTTGTGACGTCATCAACCCGGTTTGCTGAGTCAGCGAAATTTTCAAAAAATCGGCAAAATTCAGGGTTAATATTTTTTACCGCGAAAAAGGTCAATATTTATGTTTTTTGAGACGCTGAATCGAATGAAACCGGTCCGAAGTCGATACGACCACTCTAAGTGACCTAAAAATCGAAAAAAACCACAAATGAAAAAAACCAAAATTAGGTCGTTAAAATTAAATTTCGAGTAGGGTGTCGTTTTCTATGTAATTTTGGGCGCTAATCGAATGAAACCAGTCCGAAGTCGATACAACCACTTTAAGTTACCAAAAAGTCGAAAAAACCACAAAAATATAGAAAACCAACATTACGGTCGTTGAAAATTAAATTTCGAGTAGGGTGTCGTTTTCAATGTTTTTTGGGCCTCTGAGTTGAATGCCAGTGGTCCGGAGTCAATACGACCACTCAAACTCAGGGTACCTGGGTTCAATCCTGGAAGGGTCCATAATTTTTTATCGTTTTTTTACTTAATATAAGTTTACAACTAGAAAAAATTCTGGCGCGGTGGTCCGCATGTCGGGCGAATTTCCTTTGGATGCGTGTTTCGTGCTTTTTACATTATATAAGTTTACAACTACTAAATAAATAATTCCGGCGCGGTGGTCCGCTGTCGGGCGAATTTCATTTAGAATGCGTGTTTCCGTGCTAAACAACCCATTTTTGCTTATGCAAGAACCATGCCCATTGCGTGGTTCCGGTTCATGCTTTAGAACCTAAGCAGTTACTCAATTGTCAAGCACTGCTCGTAACTCATTTTGTCTGTATTTTCAAAGGAAATGCGCTAAACCTTTAAAGATAACTGACTAAGCTTAAAGATAAGTAACTAAGCTTTAAACTAGTGCAAATAATAGTGCGTACTTCTAATTTTAGAGGCATAGTTTTGTAAACCAACTGATAATTATGCGCATTTCCTTTGAAAATACAGACAAAATGAGTTACGAGCAGTGCTTGACAATTGAGTAACTGCTTAGGTTCTAAAGCATGAACCGGAACCACGCTATGGGCATGGTTCTTGCATAAGCAAGAAATGGGTTGTTTAGCACGGAAACACGCATTCTAAATGAAATTCGCCCGACAGCGACCACCGCGCCGGAATTATTTATTTAGTAGTTGTAAACTTATATAATGTAAAAAGCACGCAAACACGCATCCAAAGGAAATTCGCCCGACATGCGGACCACCGCGCCAGAATTATTTTACATTATATAAGTTTACAACTACTAAATAAATAATTTCGGCGCGGTGTTCCGCTGTCGGGCAACCATACCCATTGCGTGGTTCATTCTTTAGAACCTAAGCAGTTACTCAATTGTCAAGCACTGCTCGTAACTCATTTTGTCTGTATTTTCCAAAGGAAATGCGCTAAAACCTTTAAAGATAACTGACTAAGCTTAAAGATAAGTAACTAAGCTTTATACTAGTGCAAATAATAGTTCTCAACTTATATTATGTAAAAAGCACGGAAGCACGCGTCCAAAGGAACTCGCCTGACATGCGGACCACCGCGCCAGAATTATTTTCTAGTTGTAAACTTATATTAAGTAAAAAACGATAAAAACATATCGTCCCTTCCAGGATGTGAACCCAGGTACCCTGAGTTTAAGTGGTCGTATTGACTCCGGACCACAGACATTCAACTCAGAGGCCCAATAAAACATTGAAAACGACACCCTACTCGAAATTTAATTTTCAACGACCGTAATTTTGGTTTTTTATAATTGTTTGTGGTTTTTTCGACTTTTTGGTAACTTAGAGTGGTCGTACCGACTTCGAACCGGTTTCATTCGATTCAGCGCCCAAAAATACATAGAAAACGACACCCTACTCGAAATTTATTTTTTATCGACCTAAATTTTAATTTTCGGTAATTTACAATGTTTTTTTCGGCTTTTTGGTCACTTAGAGTGGTCGTATCGACTTCGGACCGATTTCATTCGATTCAGCGTCTCAAAAAACATAAATATTGACCTTTTTCGCGGCGAAAAATATTAACCCTGAAGTTTGCCGATTTTTTGAAAATTTCGCTGACTTCAACGCTGCCCGCAAACCGGGTTAATGACGTCACAAAAACCTGGTTTTCAATAGGGTTCGTGTCCTCCCGAAGGTTGATTTTTGTACCATGTTTGGTTAAAAAATATTAATCCGTTCGAAAGATAGAGTGTTTACAAGAAAGTGTCTAGAAATATATATATATATATATATATATATATATATATATATATATATATATATATATATATATATATATATAAAGTTTTGCAAAACGTATTTTTTCGTCATTAGGGACCTCTGTAACGGATTTGTGTCGTGGTCCGAGGTTCGAATTCCGCCATGATGCCTATCCCATTAGGCGAATTTCCAAAGGAAATTCCCTAATACAGAAAAAAATCACAGTGACTTATGTAATATAACGCTGAAAATATAAATCAAAACACAAACAATAAGCAGGAAGCTTATAACAATTGATCCATTATAACCTTAACTAACTCTTTAATGAGGTTACACAGAGCCCCTAAGAGCCCCAGAATGATGTTTCAGGAGTCAGAATGAATTGAGATGGTCTACGCCCCCTCTAGTATATATCTCTATTGGTACGAAATGTAAAAATGTAGTCTAATTCTCCCACTCTGATAAAAATAATCCTTAAATAATAGTTTAATCTTTAAATGCTTGTACAACAACATTTGCGGAGGAATTAAAGTAAAAGATTAAATTTCCCTCGGCATGGAAAATTGTTATGTTTGCACAGCGAGTCAGCAAATGCTTGCGAGTTATTATCAGAGGAAAGCCCGAGTTGGAAAATTTGTCCCACAATATTTACCTTGTGTGTCATACCAAGCTAAAAATTTACGTATATAGAGGTTTATCTCATAATTTTTTAGTAACCATAAAACAGGATTGTTGTATCGTTTCGCGACACAAAACTTCGCTTAAAATGAACACATTCTTGGTATTAAAATCAAAAACAAGCTGCCGATCTAAAGACAAGAATTTCCTACTAACTAACCAATAGGGTTAAAAATTAAAATATAAGAAAAACAGAAAAGTTAATTAAAAAAATTCATTATATATAAGAAATTCTGGCTTAGTGGTCCGCATACTGAGCGAATTTCCTTTGGATTGCGTATTTCCGTATTTTTTCCGTTTCTGGTTTATGCTTTATAACTTAAGCAATTACTCGGTTAGAAAGCGCTTCTCGTTATTAATTTTTTTCGTGTGTTTCAAAAGAAATTCGCATATTTACTCAATTGTTAATACAAAAATATGCCTTCCAAATTGGCAGTCCTCACCAATATTTGCACTAGTTAGCTCAGTTAAGCGTTCATTTTGAAAAGGTTTAGCACATTTGATTTAAAAATTACAGACAAAAATAATTAACTGAAAGTGCTTTATAACTGAGTAACTGCTCAAGTTGTAAAGTATAAACGGGAAACATAAGCAAAAGATAGATTTTTAACCAAGAAAACACGCATTCCAAACTAAATTATATACACCGCGTCAGATTTCTTTACTTATAAACTTATATAGAGTAAATAAAACAATATAAATTTATCGTAATAAAAGGGATGTATTTATTATCTGAAGGACGAGCGAAGAGAGACCGAAGACGTGTCGCAGTAAAAATTTAACGACTTGTATATTCTGAGGACGAGCGAAACGAGTCCGATGTAAAAATGATGTGCGTAGTGATTCCGTTGTAAAAATGATGTGCGTAGCGATTCCGATGTAAAAATGTGTGCGTAGTGATTCCTTGTAAAAATGATGTGCGTAGTGATTCCGTTGTAAAAATGATTGTGCGTAGCGATTCCGCGTTCCGTTGTAAAAAATGATGTGCGTGTGATTCCGTTGTAAAAAGATGTGCGTGCGATTCCGTTGTAAAAATGATGTGCGTAGCGATTCCGTTGTAAAATGATGTGCGTAGCGATTCCGATGTAAAAATGATGTGCGTAGTGATTCCGTTGTAAAATGATGTGCGTGCGATTCCGTTGTAAAAATGATGTGCGTAGCGATTCCGTTGTAAAAATGATGTGCGTAGCGATTCCGTTGTAAAAATGATGTGCGTAGCGATTCCGATGTGATGAGCAAAAGTTCTGAGGTACCCCGCACCCAATTTTTTATTATTACCTTAATTTAATTTCAGAAGGAGATTCAATGAGGTTCCACGGAGCCCCTGTTAGACCCAATTAGTTGTTTATTTATTTATTTACATACTTGAGGTTACTTTATTACAAAGTTTCTCAATTGTCAAAATTTTACAATTAAATGAAAAAAACAAAACAAGAAAACAAATAGATTATAAATTATTAAATAGACTGCATAAACATAGGCAGCATAACTTGAATAACAATCTTGATTAAAAAAAAAGCATAACATCACATGAGAAACACTAAACATTTAAGGTAGGAATACTAAATTATCAGCTAAAAATTCGAATATGTATCGAAGATGTATCGTGTCTCTCAATGTATTGAGTTATGCCGTCTCTATTAACATATCTCTATGTTTTAGTCCTTTTATAGCAATGTTGAAAACAGTAATAATTAAGTCACTGTAAAGAACACTGAAGTGGCGAGGTAAACATGTATGAAACTAATTAGAAACATATTATTGTAATTCGAGAACTGCATGTAAAGAAGAGAAACTATATTATAATTTTGTAAGTATATCCATGATTTTCGGTGGATCTTAAAAGTTAAGCATCATCGAGCGTGGTCAGTGCCTGAATGGGAGACTGCTGGGAATGAAAGGAATATATTTACTATCTATGAGGACTAGCGAAGCGAGTCCGAAAAGGTGTTGCAGTATAGATTTGATGAATTGTATATTCTGAGGACAAGCGAAGTGAGTTGAAGAGGGGAGGATGAACGTAGCGAATCCGATGTGATGAGGAAAAGTTCCCGAGAGTCCCCGTACTCCGATTTATCTCTTAAAATATCTGTCTTCGTTACCGTAATCGAAGAACTAAAACACATCGACACCAAAGGGGTATGGAAGGGCTATCGTGGAAAGTATTAGTTGAAAGAGATTTAAGAAACCATAAATAATGTTTCCAGCATAGTGGTTGTGGCCTGCCAGAGATGGGGTCGTATGGTGAATTCCCTGATGGACCGAAAGGCCATATAACAACCATTTATTATGTACAATGTGAGATAGAGAATCTTCAACAAATTTTTGATAACCTCAGGATGACTTGGAAATCAAAATGTTCACTCTTTATTTTCTTTGTTAAAAGCTTCATTGTTACTCTAGAATTTTACGTTGTAGAAACTTAATACAGCTAAACTCAATTTAACTTGTGATATGAAGAAGAGGGGACAATAGGCAAAGTCCTGAACTAAATATTCAAAAACTTAAAACAAAGATCAAGTAAAACTTGGACTGAAACTTCTCAAAAACAACAAAGTTAACTAAGAAACTTTATTTTTACGAAGCCGTTTGTAACGGTTATGCATTATATCAGTTTAACCCAACAGAACTATTAGGTTTAAAATTCGACTACAGTTTGCTCATTCTGTTCGTTGTTAGGCACTATAAATAAGTTGCTATTATGACTCGTTTGCGACTCGTGATCCCCGTTACTGCATACGTCATTTCTAAGCTAGATGGATATATATAAATAAATAAATATATATATATATATATATATATATATATATATATATATATATATATATATATATATATCTTATCAATATTAAACTAGATTATTTGTGAAAATATATTAGAAAAGAGAGCGAAAAGTTATGATTTTTAAAATTATAAAAAAATTACGAGGGTACTGGGTACCTCGTAACTTTTCCTCATCACATCGGATTCGCTACGCTCATCCTCCCTACTTCGAACTCGCTTCGCTCGTCGAGTTCGTTTAAAAAAACGTACACAAGTCACTTGATTAAAAAATTAAACTTATGCTGATAATGAGATGAATCTTAGCACATATGTTAGTTTTATACATGGCTACATGCGTGCCAAATTTCAATCAGATCGCATAATTTTTCCGTGTTTTATGATTTTCGAAATTTTCACTGAGTCATTATAAGGCGCGGTCGAATATCTAGAACGTTGGATCACCAACAAACTTTTTTTATAATTGTTTTTCAAAATTTTCAGTAATTAGCCGGATTTGTAATAAATGAAGCCTATTTCCGTAATTTGCACGCTCTTTTGGTTAATGTCAAAGAGTATTTATATTCACTAAACGATTTATTTTTAATCTAACTTGGTACATACATAACTACTGTTAGACGTCAATATTTTGTGTTATATTTTGACATGTCAACATTGACGTCTAACAATTGTTATGTATGTACCAAGTTAGATTAAAAATAAATCGTTGAATGAATGTAAATACTCTTAAGATTAACCAAAAGAGCGTGCAGATACGGAAATAGGATTCATTTCTCACAAATCCGGCTAATTACTGAAAATTTTGAAAAAAAATTATAAAAAAGTTTGTTGGTGATCCAACGTTCTAGATATTCGACCGCGCCTTATTGCGGGTTAATAACGTCATAAAAATATTTTCCGAATAGCTCAACTACAGTGGTAGATTGATTTTTGTAAAAACTTTCAGCTGTAACTTGAGCTTGTTGAAACTTTCTAAAAAATTAAAACTCTCTAGCATAACTACACTTAGAGGTACTATGATAACACACACACACATACACACACACACACATACAGTCAGACAACTTAGTAAAAACCATTCAAGAGGTCATAAAAACGTCTGAAACAGGTAATTCCGATGTCATCCCGGTTTCGGATTTTGTTGCAAACATAATGCTTTTCCTTATACCTACGGTATAAATAAGGAAAAGAACAATCTCGTGTGAAATTTCAACTTAATCGAATGGTTTTTCAATTATTATTTTATTTTTACTTTTCCTCATTTATACCGTAGGTATATAGGAAAAGTATTGTGTTTGCGAAAAAACCGAAACCGGGATGACAACGGAATGATTTTAAATTACGTATACATGTCATTTGATAAAAATTAAACTAATGCTGATAATAAAATGAAACTTTATAACATCCTGAAATTTTCATAACTTGTAGTGGTGTTCAATCATTTAACATTAGAAACAAGCATAACCTGTGTCTAGCTCCTTGCAGGACTGCTTTGTTAAAAAATATATTTTTAATTGCTTGCTATAATAAACTTCTTATAAATAAGATTTTTTATAAGTTAAAGTGGCCGCTTTGGTTAAAATGACGCATAGTTGGATAATAGCGCTTGTCACAACTTTCTTTATAACAAAAGCAATATTATTCGGTACAGCTAGTTAGACTGGTCTGTATCCTGTTCAAAAAAAGTTCACGTACATCTATCCATCCATACAACACTTTTTTCAACTTTTGACGTATGGGAATAATTAGTATTAGGTTCTGATTTGCGAACTTTTAATAAAAGCGGAATTTGAGTCCCAATTGCGCAGGTATAATTTTTCCTCACTTTAAAAAAATACAAATTCATTACAAAACGAGAGTATTATTTAAATTTACACTGGATATAATTGAAAATAATATAAAAGTTTTAATCCAAGAGGAATAGAGTTGATGGAAGAAGAGGGATAAGAAGTAGAGATAACAAGGGTGCTGAATCGATAAAGAACGTGATCGGAATCCTACTACAGCTAACAGAACCCCGGACTCTGATCAATAATGTAACTTAATGATAAAATTTCTTTGCTTTTTTAACACCAAACAGGTAGTTTTAACGTAATCGGAAAGAGAAAGTCTATTTCCGATTTTCGGTTAATGAATTAATTATACCTTACTTAAATATATATTTAAATACTATTAGTACCTTTAAATGGTAGGAAAATTCTTTAAAAAACTAGATCAAAAAGGGCTAGTACCTACGCCATTATAGTCCAGGAGAATGTTTGTCGAGCCCAAAATGTTTAAACCACTAGGTTGAGCTATTTTAGCTTCATGAAAAAGGTCTGGTTTTCTGTCATTTTAGACCGGGGAATTTCGGCCCCTGAGGCTCTTCAAAGTGTCCTGGAAATGGCCCTAAAATCAGTTTTCCCCTTTAACAGTGCGTTTAAAAGGGCTTTTATCGGACTTTGAAGGACCCCAGGTACCAAAAGTTCTCAACCTAAAATGGCAGATCATCTGAACCTTTATGGAAAAGTCAAAATATGTCAATCTAGCGGGTTAAACCTTAGAGCCTCAACGGTAACGTTTTCTTGCATCTGGCTGTAAAACTATGATGTCTTGGTTGATAAATACACTTCATTGAAACAAAGCTTATTAAAGACTTTCTCTCGTATCCAAAGATCCTAACGGAAATAGAGTTTTTACAGAAGAATTAAGTGAAACATGGTTTTATTACTAAAATGGGGTTTAAATCTTCTTGATGACAGGATAATTCTTTCAGATAGGAAAGGAGAGCTTTTATTTAGCGGATATTTTCAAGTTGTTAAGAAAAATGTTCGAATATAAAATGTATGTTTTCTACTAAATGTGGCAAATACCATGAACTGACGCCGAGGCCGCGTAGCGGCTACGGGCCGAAGACCCGTATTTTCATATTGCATCGGTTCTAAAGTTTGCTACGCAATACAATTCACTATATCACTTGTTCTAATAAAAGTTTATAGGTAATTTCGCTCGTGTGATATTTAGTTACTATTATTACATTAGACTGATGAAAATAAAGAAAATTACAATTTTATGCTGGTTTTTATTTTAAAATTGAGTTGACTTTTAATTTGGCAAGGAGTCTGAAAACACGGCGTTTTACACGACAACATTAAAAACTAATTATGTTTGCATAATGTTGTAACATGATGCTATCAACATGTTTACATCCTTTAAAACCCAATGTAATTATGTTCTACAACGAGGTAACATGGCTTGGAAAATTCAACTGTGCTTTTTTATTTTTTTAAAAGAAATATTGAAATAATAAGCCTACAGAATCGAATCATTAATGATAATGAAATTGATTATATATTCTTATTAACAATTATATAGGTAAATATTTTAATAATAAATATTAGTCCAAGAGCCGGCCCTGTAAAAATGTGACTTATTTTGTACTACTTCAAACCAATTTTTTTTAATATATACCTTAAATTATGAAGAAAAAACATAGTCTGCCTATCCAGACTGGAGACTTCCATTTGATTGCGTAAGTTCAAAATTGTATAAAATCTCACTAATTTCAGTTTTCTTGAAATAAGTGGTTCCCTGTGAGTCGTGAGCAAAACATAAAGAGAACATTTTTTAAAGCTGATAAAAATTTCTATAAAACGAGTGTTTAGTCATCGAAATCGGATGACTACAAAGTTATGGCTCTTTCAAAAACACCAAATAAATGGTTAATTTATGCAAAGTCAGCGAATGTCTTAGAAAAAGATTGGCTTTTTGAGCTCTTTTTTGGCTATTTAACAAATATTATAACTTTAGTTGTAGTAATCTGATTTTGACGAAAAAACACTCGTTTTATAGAAAATTGTATCATCTTAAAAAATGTCTCTTTATGTTTTGCACACGACTCGCAGGGAACCACTTATTGCAAGAAAACTGGAATATGTGTTTTCGAGCGAGTGGAATATGTGTGATTTTCTAATATTTCGAGCGAGTGGAATATGTGTGATTTTCTAATATTTCGAGCGAGTGGAATATGTGTGATTTCTAATATGCGATCAGTAACTACTCTGATCTCATTAGTATCATGTAGCCCACCAGTTACGGGATATAAAAGGGATTTGTACCCTTGATCTACCGATTGTAAGGCATGCTCTCCTCTGAACTACCGATCAGTGTTGCCAGATGTACGATAATTATCGTATTTGTACGATATTTTCAGCTTGTCCCCCATGTACGATAGTGTGTGTACGATAATACCAAAAAATAGGATAATTTTAACTTTTTTACGATATTTGTACGATATTTAATCATTTATTAGTAACAGAATTTCTAGTATTAATTTGTTTAATGTTCAGTCCAATAATCCTTTTACGTTTTAAGATTAATATACAGTAGGATTGAACATTCAATACTAACTACTGCCAAAAATGTATATTCGTAATTTTTTATCAATAATTTCTATACATATATTATTTTATTTAGCTATTTAGGCATAATGTTACAATAAAAACCCAAACCTAGGTGACACTTGAGACTCAAAGTGTATTCTAAAGACAGACAAGTGATCTTTTTGTTTCAAGGTTATTTTGCAAATGGAAAAGGGAATAGCAAATAATATCTACTAGAATTTAATTAACCCATAAAAACGCTGTTATTTTTAACTTATTCATGTTTAGAAAATAAATTTAACATGCAACGCCCCCCCCCCACCATTTACATTTTTCAAAGTGTAGGATAATTTTGGCAATCCCCCCATAATGTTTTAGGAAATCTCCCATATTTTTCATAATACCATCTAGCAACACTGCTACCGGTCCTCTCAGTGTTAATGACTTTTTAAATATTTCATGTACCAGACGTGAAATTTACACTAAAAGGTTGGTATTTATTTAGGGTCTAATTGAAACACTACACAAATGGACCATATTAAACCAATAAGTCTCAAGAGATACTAGAGCAAAGAGGGTCCCTACTTAAAGTAACTATTACACAGTTAAAGTAATAGAAACAGAGACAAAAATCCGCTACGAGGTACCTCGGATCTTTTTCTCATCACATCAGATTAGCTATTCTCATCCTCCCTACTTCGGACTCGCTTCGCTCCTCCTCCATATAAACAAGTCGTTAAATTTATGCTGCAACACGTCTTCGTACTCGCTTTGCTCATCCTCAGATAGTAAATACATAACATAATACATTCTCAGCGGTCACCCGTACAGCACTGACTACGCTCAATGCTGCTTAATATTTATGATTCTAAAAAAAATCATAGATATACCTGTTGTATTAAAACGAAACTTAGTGTAATTATTTAAGGTAAAAATATACACTTGTATATACTACTTGTATATATTGTATATACACCAAATTGATTTACAAATATTTTCCTTTTTTTAAAAACGTACACAAGTCATTCAGTAAAAATTGAACTAATACTGATAACAAGGATGTTGAATAAAGGGGATGACGCATTAAGGAACATTTCTGACCCCATGGAAGTTGTATGAGATAGAGAAATAGAAGCAAACTTACCTTCTCTTAGGTTATAATTAAAAAAGGCGTCAAACGCAGGTTAAGTTGCTAAGTTGTTATACAATTCTTGGTTGTCGAGTTTGCTTCTCAACTTTCTTCAGTGCTTTCGTTACTGTTACATTTGGTGCTTGTCAAGTAATTTGTGCTTATATTTTACATTTTGGACTCTAGGTAGACACTTTAGTGAGAGTAATTGAAGCTTTACCGTTTACTTTTCGTAGAGAGTAAGTTAAATGTGTTAATATTTTGTCTTTTTTTAGCCTAGTGAAATGTTTTGCTAGTTTTCAAGATTCAATTTTGGTTGTAATGTTCTTAATTTTCTTTAAAGTTGTTAATTTTAAGCAATATCAACAAAAAAAACAGTAAAAAGTATGATTTTTTTTCTATTTGTTTATAACCTTCGCAAGCAAAACAATGGAAAACCCATTGAGAGTTAAGTTTGCCTCTAAATTTTAAAACCTGCGCTGTTTTAAGGATCATAAGCATACGCAGTTTGTACCAAGCATGTGCAGTTTGGTTTTTGACGTGTGTTTCGTGTTGAATTCTACTCTATGTTTTGATTTTCGATGGGGTCACTTTGTTGAATGGCAATTCGACTTATTGCTTCATCCCCTTTATTCAACATCCTTGACTGACAATGCGACGAAACATATTGTTACATATGTTAGTGTTATACATAGTCACATACGTGCCGAATCTCAATTCGATCGCATTATTTTTTCGCGTTTTATGATTTTTCGAGTCATTATTACGGGTTAATGAACCCATAAATAAATTATTTTCCGAATAGCACAACTACAGCGGTAAACTGATTTTTGTACAAAATTTCAACTCTTTAGTATAAATACACTGGGCGCTAATATGATAACAGACACGCACACACACATACAGACAGACAACTTTGAGAAAATCACTCAGGAGGCCTTAAAAACGTCTGAAACGGAAAATTCCGGTTTCATCCCGGTTTCGGCTTTTTCGCAAACACAATACTTTTTCTATATACGTACGGTATAAATGAGGAAAATTAAAATTGCTATAGATATTATTTTTACATAAAATAAACAATTTTCGTGAAAGTCCTATGCTGTCATTAAATTCAGCTAAAATGTTATTAGTTTCAGCAGAAACTATATTTGCTTCAACATGTGTTTCCAATTATACTTTTTCCCTTAACTAAATTATAATTAATTTTTTTCTTTTATTTAGTAATCTCCTTAAGGTATCAAGTCATTTAAAATTTTCAACTCTGGATCTAGTTAAAAACATTGAAGTCAATTAATTATAATGAAATGATTTCGTGTCCCTAGCTAAGCAAATAAAACCTGAAGATAAATTGTTTCTGTCAGTTGTAGTTTTTTGTATCTCGATGGAAGAGAAAACTTGGAAGGGTTTTAGGACTGAGTTTTTATTTGCACATAAGATGTACTTCTAGGAGAAGAATCTTCTTAGTCTCTTTAAAAGGAATATTTTTTTAAGTTTTTGCTTCTACTCTATAATTCTAGATTGGGTGCATATAAAATGAAATAAATTAGGATTCCTTCAAACGATAAACGAAGAATTCCATAGTAGGTATACCTTAATTAAAACTTAACAGTTGCAAAACAATTTTTTTAGGTAGTACATAATTGAGCACTTTATGGACCGTTTTTAGGATGAGAAGCCAATCATTATTGTTATAGGAGGTTATTTAGTACTTTTTACCTCCGGGGACAATAATGAATATAAAAAAACTCCTAGGACGTAAAAGTGCCGCCATTACTGTAATGTAGCGTGTTCCAAAAACAATCAGTGTAAAACCTTCATGAGGTACCTTAAAAAACGTTCATTTTGCTTCTGTTTTTGTTCGAAGACTATTTTTTTTTCGGTTTTAAAAGGTGTTCTAATTGACAATTTTTGTGTGTTTATTTGTAAAGCTTTTACATTTTTGAGTAAAAGTGTGAAGCTATGGATGAATTCAATGACGACAATAATATGGAGTTAATTGGACGTTTTTTTTCAATTAAGTATGTAGCGCAGTTTATTTAATGAGTGCTACCTCAAAAAAATAGTGTATGCCATCCGGCTTAGAATATCTTTATGTCTTGGCAATTTTCCCCTACTCGCTTCGCTCGTCGGTAAATCTAATTGCCGTGACATAAAGACACACTTCTCAGCCTTATGGCATAAATATCTATTACTTTTACTCATTTATACCGTAGGTATATAGGAAAAGTATTGTGTTAGCAAAAAAATCCGATCCGAGACCGTTTCAGGTGTTTTAAGGCCTCCTGAGTTGTTTTCACAGCTGTAAGTGTGTGTGTCTGTAATCATCGTAGCTCAGAGTGTATTTATCATAAAGAGTTTAAAACTTGTACGAAAATCAGTCTATAGATTCAGTTGTGCTATCCGAAAAATAACGTTTTTATGACGTCATGAAACTGCAATAATGACTCAGCAAAAATGTCAAAAATCATAAAACGCGAAAAAATGTTGTGATAACTTTATGATTTGGAGCGTATGTATAAGACTAACATCTGTGCCAAGTTTAATCTTATTAAAGCATTAGTTCCAATTTATGAGATGACTTGTGTACGTTTAAAAAAACAATCGTAAAATAATTCAGTTGAGTTGATATTCGTTACAAGTGTTTACCTTTATACGTTAAATAAGTACACTATGTTTATGTCAAGTATATCCGTGTTTTTGTTGGATCATAAAAGTTAAGCTGCATGGAGTGAGGCCATTGCCTAGATGGTTGACAGGTAAACATGAAACGGATGAATTTACTATCTAAGACCGAGCGAAGCAAGTCCAAAGACTTGTAGTATATATTTAACGAATCTAATAATTCTGAGTACGAGCGAAGATTGTCCGGAGTAGGGAGGATGAGTACATCGAATCCAATGCAATGAGGAAAAGTTACGAGGTATCCCTTACCCGATTTTTTTGTTAAATATTGCTCTTACTTATATACTTACTATACTATACTTAAGTATATCATACTATACTTATACTTTACAGGCAATTTTTAACTATGGTATCTCTGGAATTTTTAAGCGTAAAACTAGCTTATTTTAGTTGCATTTAGACGCTAAACAGTTGTTAAGAGTAAGAAAATCAACCAGTAAAAAAAATATTAAAATATCATTTAGTAAACTTTTGTAATTATTTTGTTTTAACTTGAAGATTTCATCTATTCCTAATCTACTACCGAAGGTACACAGGAAAAGGGTTACTTTAATTTTATTTCCATGGACAGGACATTAATTAAAGGGACTCAGTATTCACTTTTTAACAAATACTAGTTTTGTATCATAAGACTGAAGCATATTGGCAGAATTCAAGTCTGTAGAGGAAAGGTTTACACAATATTTTTCTTTAGGCTAGATAGAACATTGTTTTTTTATTGTTCAATCCTCTTCTTATAAAAATTTGAAAAAAGAAGCTAAACTTCGTGCCTTCAAGACCTGTCTGAAATCACTAAGGGATTTCCTCCAATGTTTCCTCGTGTTTCATTTTTTATTTGCTGTTTTAACTTTTTTTATTATTTCATTTATACTTACTTGGCTTCTAAATCTCATATTATAGTATTTATTAATTTAGTTAAATTATATTTTAATTATTTTTGTCTACTTTTTATCGTTTAAATTTAATTGTATAACACAAGTAGGGAGTAAAATTATAATAAAAGTTAATAATGAAATATAAAAAGTAATAACAAAATGAAAGTAGTTATATAAGAAGTATAACAATAAAATTATCCTTCGGTACCATTCAACGAATGTAAATGGTAATTTTAAACGATGCAAGAGTATCATAACTGTTCAAGGATGTATGTGAAATAAAGACGTAATAATAATAATAACTTTATTTATTTATAAATTACTTGATAACATCATAATTTATGAAATTCTTATATTTAGGGCCCATTTAGAAACTTCATATCATATATATATATATATATATATATATATATATATATATATATATATATATATATATATATATATAATATATATTTGCCTTTAGGAATTAGGATTGTATGCTAAAGTAGCATATAATATATTATATAGATCGAAATTATTTTATCTGTTTTGTTACTTCTTAGGGTGTCGATGAAGTATTACATCATTCACCCCTTAACTCATCTATTTAAACCTGAATATAAGCTACTAATTAAATTAATAACACAATATAGTTAAAAAAGACTCTAAGGAAATGTTACGAGCAAAATACAATACTACATCGGGCACATTTATATTGTGTCAACAGTTCATGTTTTGCAAAAATTCGGTTGTATTAAATGATATATGTTTTGTATCCCAAGCATGATGGTGGTAAGAGAGCACCGCTCGTCTCTTGTAAATGCTTGACGTTATATTCTTTGGAAACCGTGAGACACGACATTATGTTAAGCCAGATCCCAAATGTAGCATTGCATTTTGCTTGTTAAGTTTCATTGGTGTCTCTCGCACAATTATATTGTTTCAACTATTTATGTTTTTGCAAAACTCGTTGAATTAAACGATACAAATGGAATGATTCGTCAAATACTTTCTGGTCGACATTTTAGTACATAATATACACAGATACAGATTCGTTTAATTATTATAAAAACATAATTTAGGTCAAGCTGCATTTATATTCCACTTGTTGCTTCTTACTTGTAATTAAATATCGGTTGCGACTCTATAATAGTTTCAAGGGAATAACCAAGAAATAAAGTGACGACGTTTTCTTCAATGCAATTGTTTACTATCTAGAAACTTGTATTAAATAACTTTTATAAAGGATTACATATTTATTATCTTGATTACATCCTATAACCTCTGTTTCGAAGTATTATTTTGTTTTATGTTAATGCTCTTTTCTTTCCTTATAAAATTAAAAATAAACATTACTATAAACTTAGTTACTTATGTTTTATAGGTTTTTAAAAACTCATTTTTAATTGTGAAAAATATTTAAGAACAGTAATTTCTTGTCCCTATTGATTTTAGTTATTTATTTTTAAATTAATCAAATCCTCTTAATCCTAAGAGATAGGAAGAGGAGTACTTTTACACCAGGAACTTCGGTATCTGTCTTGATACATATCCTAATGGTACCTTTGGCTCTTAAAAGAATATCCTATGACTCCAACAGAAATATTACAGGTGTCAAAGATCTTTGGCAATACGAATATTTTAATTTAACTTTTCTACGGCTTGAGAGTAATGAACTTTATCATTTAGTACATAAAGATCAAGCTGATAGAGTTTATAAGGTGATTCAATAGGAGGTTTTTTTATGAATGAAATCAATTCTTTTTAACATGTTAGGTTATAGTCCGGAATTGACCTCATTGCTGGAATAAATAGTAAATTTTCAATGTTGAGCGCCTATACCGATTCCTGCAATGACGTCACACGCCATTCATTAAAACGTCAGGTTATAACCTTATAACGAAGGTTAAGGTTATATTAACTGAGATTATAACCTCCGAATGCGTTTGGTTTGTTTACATCGAATTGAATCACCTTATAAATTTCTAACATCTTGCATTAAGATACACTTTTAGAAGACAAAACTAGACTTTTCTTTCTAGCTCGCGTACAATATGTCTACTGTATGGTAGCAATGCATTGATAGAGTTAATTACCATTATTAGGGTGACATAATCTTACACAATACTAATAGGATTCTCTATATTCCTATTCTTTGCCCAATCTCCTTGTTTTAAATATCTCTTATATATCTATAATAGGAAGCAATAAGAAAAGTTAATATGCGTTTTCCATTAGGTTATTATGTTGTCTGTGTAGGACGTTAAGTAAACATGTTCAATTGCATGTGTTTGTGTGTAATGTTTAGATATAATGTTTGTGTCAGTTTGAGACATTAAGGCCCGTATTCAAAGACATTTTCTTTAAGGAACTCTTAAGGAGAATGTTAGGAAAATGTTGGGAAAATATTAGGAAAATGTTTTTAAGCCACGAAAACCATGTTTTTCCCACTTTTAAACACGGGGAACGATTATTTAAATTTCGTGCTTAAAAACATTTTCCTTTCCTAAACCTAACATTCTCCTTAAGGAGACCTAACATTTTAGCGAATTTCCTTTGAAAATTCGCCTAATGGGATAGGCGTCATGGCGGAATTTCGAACCTCGGACCACGACACAAATCCGTTTCAGAGGTCCTTATGACGAAAAAAAAATTTTCGCGAGACTTTATATATATATATATATATATATATATATATATATTATATATATATATATATATATATATATATATATATATATATATATATATATATATATATATATATATATATATATATATATATATATATATATATATATATATATATATATATATATATGTATTTCTAGACACTTTCTTGTAAACACTCTATCTTTCGAACGGATTAATATTTTTTAACCAAACTTGGTACAAAAATCAACCTTTGGGAGGACACGAACCCTATTGAAAACCAGGTTTTGTTGACGTCAGCAACCCGGTTTGCTGAGTCAGCGAAATTTTCAAAAAATCGGCAAAATTCAGGGTTAATATTTTTGCCCGAAAAAGGTCAATATTTATGTTTTTTGAGACGCTGAATCGAATGAAACCGGTCCGAAGTCGATACGACCACTCTAAGTGACCTAAAAATCGAAAAAACCATTGTAAATACCAAAAACCAAAATTTAGGTCGATAAAAAATAAATTTCGAGTAGGGTGTGTCGTTTTCTATGTAATTTTGGGCGCTGAATCGAATGAAACCGGTCCGAAGTCGATACGACCACTTTAAGTTACCAAAAAGTCGAAAAAACCACAAAAATAAAAAACCAAAATTACGGTCGTTGAAAATTAAATTTCGAGTAGGGTGTCGTTTTCTATGTTTTTTGGGCCTCTGAGATGAATAGTGGTCCGGAGTCAATACGACCACTCAAACTCAGGGTACCTGGGTTCAATCCTGGAAGGGTCGATAATTTTTTATCGTTTTTTTTTTACTTAATATAAGTTTACAACTAGAAATAATTCTGGCGCGGTGGTCCGCATGTCGGGCGAATTTCCTTTGGATGCGTGCACTCAAACCAGAGTACGGGTTCAAATCCTAGTAGGGACAATTTTTTTATTGTTTTTTTACCTAATATAAGTTTACAACTAGAAAATAATTCTGGCGCGGTGGTCCGCATGTCGGGCGAATTTCCTTTGGATGCGTGTTTCCGTGCTTTTCATTATATAAGTTTACAACTACTAAATAAATAATTCCGGCGCGGTGGTCGCTGTCGGGCGAATTTCATTTAGAATGCGTGTTTCCGTGCTAAACAACCCATTTCTTGCTTATGCAAGAACCATGCCCATTGCGTGGTTCCGGTTCATGCTTTAGAACCTAAGCAGTTACTCAATTGTCAAGCACTGCTCGTAACTCATTTTGTCTGTATTTTTCAAAGGAAATGCGCTAAACCTTTAAAGATAACTGACTAAGCTTAAAGATAAGTAACTAAGCTTTAAACTAGTGCAAATAATAGTGCGTACTCTATTTTAGAGGCATAGTTTTGTACAACCAACTGGATAATTATGCGCATTTCCTTTGAAAAATACAGACAAAATGAGTTACGAGCAGTGCTTGACAATTGAGTAACTGCTTAGGTTCTAAAGCATGAACCGGAACCACGCAATGGGCATGGTTCTTGCATAAGCAAGAAATGGGTTGTTTAGCACGGAAACACGCATTCTAAATGAAATTCGCCCGACAGCGACCACCGCGCCGGAATTATTTATTTAGTAGTTGTAAACTTATATAATGTAAAAGCACGGAAACACGCATCCAAAAGGAAATTCGCCCGACATGCGGACCACCGCGCCAGAATTATTTTCTAGTTGTAAACTTATATTAGGTAAAAAAACAATAAAAAAATATTGTCCCTACTAGGATTTGAACCCAGATACTCTGGGTTTGAGTGCACGCATCCAAAGGAAATTCGCCCGACATGCGGACCACCGCGCCAGAATTTTTCTTAAGGAAACCTTAAGGAGAATGTTAAGAAAATGTCTTTGAATACGGGCCTTAATCATTAGTTGTTTTGACTTGACAGAGATTTTGTAGAATTGACTCACCATAATGTTTACTAAAAAACACACTAGAGTTAAAATTAATATATTGTTTATACCGATTTCGATTTTGCGTCATCATCAGTCTGTAAACAGCTCTGATGATGACGTAAAGTCGAAACCGGTCAGTTATAATTTTTATACTATTGTGGTTGATAATATATTAATTGTTTTTAATTCTAGTGTTTTTTTTTATTAAACATCATGTTGAGACGTGGCCGAGGTCGTTAAGGCGTTAGTCTTAACACTGACCTTTGACATCCACGGAGGTCCGGGGTTCGCATCCCAGGTTACACTCTCAGTTCGTAGAAGATTATTGTTCAGATAAATTATCGCCAACTTTAGAATACACTTTGAGCTTAACGGTTGCTATTACCACCCGATGTTGTTTCCCGCAGGGGTTATCCCTGATGAGCTGCAAGGCTCTAACGGGCATTATCATTATCATTATCATGTTAATACATTTAGTTAACATAATATTTTCCGTGTAAACATTAAGTTAATATGTTTGTGTCTGTGTGTTACAGGTTGTAATGTTGCGGTAGTGAATATACCTGAGAGATGGGGAAAAGAAATTCTAAACTCAAGCAGGATACTATTGATAAACTTATGAACGATACTTACTGTAAGTAACTTATATCTAATAATCGTAAACACAAATGACTACGGACTACAACTAATTTTGCCCTAATTTTGGACTCGCTTCGCTCGTCTCAAAATATAAAACTCGTTGAAATTTGACTGCAACACGACTTCGGACTCACTTCGCTGGTCTTTGGGTAGTAAATACAATCTTTTCATTCACAGTAGTCACCTGTCAAGGCACTAAACACGCTCGATGCAGCTTAACTTTATTTTTTCCTCATTACAATTTTCGCTACGCTCATACTCACTGCTTCAGACTCGCTTAGCTCGACCTCAGAAATAAAATTTGCCAAATTTATACTGCAACAATCTTTTGAAATCGCTTCGCTCGTCTTCAGGTAGTAAATGCATCCGTATCATTCACAGCGGTCACCCATACAGCACTGAGCACGCTCATTGCTCCTTAATTTTTATGATCCAACAAAAATCATAAATAAACGTTCGTAGTGAAACGAAACTTAGTGTACTTGTTAATTAGGTAATAATATACACTTGTACCAAATTTCAACTCAATTAAACCATTTTCCAATTTTTTTAAAAAACGTACACATGTAATTAAAAAAAATGAACTAATGCTGATAATGAGATGAAACTTAGCAAATATATAAGTCTTATACATAGTCACATGAGTGCCACATATCCATCCGATCGCATAATTTTTCCGCGCATAATTTTTTCGCTGTGTCATTATAGTGGGTTAATGACGTCATAAAAAGATTATCATCAGAATATCACAACTACAGCAGTAGACTTATTTTAGTACAAACTTTCAGCTCTATAGCATAAATCCACTGGGCGCTATGATGATAGACACACACACACACATACGCACATTCAGACAGTCAACTTTGCAAAAACCACTCAGAGGCCTCCTAAAAACGTCTGGAACGGATAATTTCGGTTTCATCCCAGTTTCGGCTTTTTTGGAAACACAATACTTTTCCTATTTACCTACGGTATAAATGAGGAAAAGTAAAATTAGTTTAAAAAAATTGACCTCACATACCAATAAACTGTTTTTATGGCTTTGGAAGCTTATGATTTGCTGTCTGTTTTTTGAATAAATAATCTTTCTTGACAATATAATTCCAATGTTTGGCCTAGTTAAATCAATTATCACTTGAAAAGGATTAACTTGAGTGTAGTCATTTAAACTAACAGTTAATTCGATTTAATAAACATTAAAATTAAATACAGTTATTAATACGTTAAATTTTTGTTTACATCATTTTTGAAAATATCTAATTTATTAAACACTAAAACTTAAAGAATTGATACAAATAAATAAACACATCTATTCTACTATTATATTTTCGCTATATAAAAAATATACTATAAATAACAGTTATATAGCTCGGACTGCCCCGTGTCAGCTAGGGTTTAAACGATCTTCAATTTATTACATGAGGGAATCAGAGTGGTTCCCCTCCCCCCACCGGGACCAATGTGGAAAAACAGGATACCCTAATAAATTTTCCACCATCACATAATAGTTTTAGACTTTTCCTAGGTTATCTGAAAAATGTTAACCGGATATTAAATAAATTATTATTTTGTTAATTTTTCTTCTATGTTTGTATTTTATAAATTAACTAACAGGTATTATTTATAATAATATGATTAATGCTTTATTTTTACTGTCATTATATTGTAAGAAAAATAATTTTCATAAGTAATTACTGAAGCATGCATTATAATTAGGTTTTTCTAATTACATCTTACCTTCAGACCCGTTATTAGAAACAGAGGTCTTCGGCCTCATATTCATGCATAAAGACACCAACTTTTATAATTGTTTATTACCTAGTGTTCCAAAGTTGTGTTACATCGTCTATGGCACAACAATCCTGGTTGGAATGATAATTTTTATAGTTTTTTTTACATTATATAAGTTTACATCTACTAAATAAATAATTCCGGCGCGGTGGTCCGCCGTCGGGCGAATTTCATGTAGAATGCGTGTTTCCGTGCTTAACAACCCATTTCTTTCTTAAGGTTCCGGTTCATGCTTTAGAACCTAAGCAGTTACTCAATTGTCAAGCACTAGTCGTAACTCATTTTGTCTGTATTTTTCAAAGGAAATGCGCTAAAACCTATAAAGATAAATGACTAAGCTTAAAAATAAGTAACTAAGCTTTAAACTAGCTTTGTACTTCTAATTTGAGAAGCATAGTTTTTATAACCAACTGGATAATTATGCGCATTTCTTTTGAAAAATCCAGACAAAATGAGTTACGAGTAGTGCTTGACAATTGAGTAACTGCTTAGGTTCTAAAGCATGAGCCGGAACCTTAAGCAAGAAATGGGTTGTTAAGCACGGTCAATATTTATGTTTTTTGGGACACTGAATCAAATGAGACCGGTTCGTAAGTGACCAAAATGTCGAAAAAACCACAATAAATTACCGGAAACCAAAATTTTGGTAGATAATAATAATAATATATTAAAATTTCCACAAAATCTTATAAATAACTTTTTAGGTTGGTATTCATGTTTATGGACCCTCGGTAGTGGATGACCACTAGAGTGAGGGCTCAGCCTTTAGGGAAGAAATGTTAGCTTTAAGTTCACTTATTGCTGACACTGCTAATAAATAAGAATTCATTTCTAAACTAAATTAAACTATTTAAACTTAAATTAAACAAATTAAATTAAATTTATATTTATATTGATATTAGTAGAGTAACAAAAGAAGTTTTGGAGGAGGTTAAATAATTAGTTATTTATTTTAAAGGTACTTCTAATTAACCTAAACTATATATTTTATAACTTTTTCAAGATTCTTTTTAAATTGTTTTTTATTTTGGAACTCTCTAATATTGGGAGAGTTATCTCTAAATTATTATTGCTAAAAATAAATTTAATCCTAAATAACAAAGAGTGGGTAAATACTAGATCTATAATAATTACTAGACTACAGAAAAATTAAAGTTATCTCCAATTTCTATTAGTTACAAAGATTTTGCTTCTTTTATTGTGTTGATGATTCTGGATTAGTCGCCTTCCTAAACTTTGTAAAGGATAAGTTTAAGTTAAGTTTAAGTTTATTATGTACATTATCAACAGATTTTGTAAAGGATCTTCCCGATCTCTCCTATTCACAGATACTTTATTTCGCTATCCTTAGTTGATTTTCTAGCTATTCCAAACAATTTTCTAAAATACGGTGTCAGTTGATGATTCACTAATATTGTACTTGCGTTGTCTTCCGGATATCCGATATGTACTGTGCTAAAAGGTCGCTCGACTTTTGCACGTTTCAGGAAATTAATTTTATCTGATTTTTCAGTAAAACGAACATCTAGGAGACCAGAATGAGAATCGTCAGAAGAAGGTTTCATTCTGAAACAGTTATTTATAGTGAACGTACTGCAAGTCAGTGCTGACCTGCAAGTCAGGTCAGCACTTTCTAGGACTAATTTAACTATGTTTATTACATTTTCATTGTCTCCCTTAGGGATACCTTCAATGTTGTGAAGATTTTAGGTCTTCCGGTGGTGACCGCGTCATGTAGATGAAGAATCCGACGTTTCGCTTCCACTGTGGGAGGCATCTTCAAAGATGTAGGACTCATGGTAGAAACACAATGCTCTACAAAACTGACTGAAACTGAGTTTTCAGTTTTGTAGAGCATTGTGTTTCTATCCATGATGTCCTACATCCCTGAAGATGCCTCCCACAGTGGAAGCGAAACGTCGGATTCTTCATCTACATTGACGCAGTCACCACCGGAAGACCTAAATCTTCATGACAATAATCGCGGAAGCCTACGCAGTTTATTACCTTCAATGTTCCTTGTGGTTCTACATTATCTCAGATACTTTATTTCATATTTCGGCTTCAATTGTCTCAGATAACTTTTTATGAAGGTCTGAAGTGTCTTTTTTCATTTTAGAGATTTTCTAAAGTGGGGAGTGGGACTGCGGGTCCTAAATAATAGGAAATTACCAAGTTTTAGTGAACTCTACTAAGATCCATTTTCAGGATCCTTTGTCATCATTTCCTCTTTTTATTTACCAGTAATGAGTTTATAGTCCTGATTGCTGAAGCAACAAATTTTATTTCACACAGTTTCTGTGTGAAATAAAATTTGTATAAATTGAAATAAAATAAAAACATGCAGAACATGTTCTGCATGTTCACGGCTCTGCATTTACAGATCCTTGTTAACTCAAACTGTTCATTATTGTTTTCTTATTTATATTTCATCTCACATGATTTCCTCATGGGCCAAGTAAACCTAGTCAGGAATTTTTATTAAAGCTTTTACAGAGGGAAATAGTTTGTAAAACGTTTGATATTTTTATTAAAAGAAAACTCTCATAAGACAATAATACGAAGGAAATTTGATAAAGTTTTTTTTTATTAAGTTCAAACAAGTTTCAAGATATTTCCTTCCTCTTAAATTGTAATCTAACTCTGTAGCGTTTACACTCAGTTTATTAAAAATACTAAAGTCGCTCGAAATTGGATTTAGATTTGTTGTAAAAACTTTGGATCCAGAATTTTTGGATTTTCGTATGTTAAGATTTTTATGGACCAAAGTTTAAATTTTTAGATTACATTAATCATAGATTAATTAAAACTAGACATGCGTCTTATTAGTAACACTATTAGGAAGTGGCACTACTATAAAGAAAATATTTAAACATTTTATTGTTTTTTACTTTTCCTCATATATACCGTAGGTATATTAGAAAATTATTGTGTTTAAAAAAAACCGGAACAGGGATGTCAACGGAATTATCCGTTTCAGGTGTTTAAGGCCTCCTGAGTGGTTTTCGCAAAGTTGTCTGTCTGTATATTGTGTGTCATTATTCCTCAATAATAACTTAGCGAAAATTTAAAAAAAATATAAAAATCATAAAACTAACATATGTGCCAAGTTTTATCTCATTAACAGCATTAGTTCAATTTTTATCCAATGACATGTACGTTTTATAAAAAAAATTAAATAATCAGAAAATGATTGAATTGGGTTGAGTTTAGTACAAGTGTATTTTTAAAAGTTGTACAATATCTGAAAACAATCTAAGTGAGTTGAAATTTAGTACAAATATATATCTTTATGTAATAAATAAGTACACTAAATTTCGTTTCAATACGACAAGTTTTTTGGATATAAAAAGTTAAGCAGTATTGAGAGTGGTCAGTGCTGTATGGGTAATCGCTGAGAATAAACCGGGTGCATTTACTAACTGAGGACGAGCGAAGCGAGTTCGAAGACATGCTGCAGTATACATTTTGCGATTTGTATATTCTTAGACAAGATAAGCAGGGAGGATAAGCGAATCCGATGTGATGAGGAAAAGTTTTGAGGAACCCCGTACCCAATTTTTATGAGAAGAGACCGCTCTTTTATCAAGGATCTTCTTCCCGAGCCCGCTTATCAATTTTGTCAAATCTATAAACCAAATTTTCATGAACACTTAAGAAAATCGCATTAGTTATGAGGAGAAATAAAATGATTTCTTTGGCTCTCTACTAGTAGTTCGATTTCTCGGCCCCCCCCCCGTCTCTCTCTCTCTCTCTCTCTCTCTCTCCAACAATCATATTAATAAGTTTGTTTTATTTAGCAAATAAAACATAAATAAAGAATCGGGTACGGGGTGTTTTCGAACTCGCTTCGCTCGTCCTCAGATAGTAAAACCATACAGTTAATTCTAAGCTGTCACCAATACAGCTCTGACCACGCTCTATGCTGCTTAATTTTTATGATACAACAAAAATCATGAATATACTTGTCGTATTGAAAGGAAACTTAGTGTCCTTATTTATTAATTAAAGTTATGCACTTTTAATAAATTTCACTTCAATTGGATTATTTTCCGATATTTAAAATTTAAAAAAGAACGTACACAAGTCATTCGATAAAAATTAAACTAATGCTGTTAATAAGATGAAACTTAGCACATATGTCATTCTTATACATAGCCACATGCTACATAAGAAAATTAAAAGTCGCTAAAATACGCTAAAAAGAGGAGAAATCTATCTACTTTATAGCTGCATATATATGTAAAGTAATTCTTCTTCATTATATTAATATTTGTAAATGTATTAAGGTGATTTTGATGGAATAGATGAAGGATGGAGGGTTCTGGTATGAAGAAACTAAGCATGTAAACGCCTATTTGATGGCATATTGTTACCACTCTTCCTTACTTATAGGACTATTTAATTAATTTTCGGCAGAAGCATATTTTCATAAATTATCTTGGTTTACATATTATTATGAGCCATCCGTGGTGTAGTGGTTAAGGTACGCGGCCAATGCACAGAATGAATGGACTTTAAACTTCCGACTTTATATAGTCATGGGTTCAATCCCAGCACGGGCCTCTGGGATTTTTATGAGAGAGATAAAAATCCTGCGTACCACGTTTTTCAGAATCGACGTAAAGGCGGGGATCTTGAGCCTGTGCGTTGTCAGGTACTCGTTAAAGATCCCTTACCCTAAATGAAACTGGGTATATGCAAAATTTACGACCCTCATAGTAGATTCATTATAATACTAAATTATGTCTGCCTTTTAGTTTAAAGTGTATGGAGATTTGGTTTAACAGCGAGGGCACGTGTTGTTCCTAGTTTTTACTAGACTATATGAGTCAGTGAAAAGATGCATGATTGCTTAAAAAAAGCATGAGAGGAACCATAGTAATCCACGGCTCTACTGTCTAGATTAGATGAAATAGTCCTACAATTAAATTTAAAAAGGAGTTGAACACTATCTTAGGGAGCTGGCAAAAAGGGCCTAACAACGTGGCCAACTTGCTTAGTAGTTACTACCACTCCCCCCCCCCATATAACTACTACTATTACTTCTACATATTATCAAGGCGCTATATTCTTATTATTACTTCTTAAAAAATAAGTTTCATGTTTCTCTTTCCAATTCTATTTTAATAAAGAACTGTGCTCTCAATTCCCAAGTTATATAAGGAAAAAACTCTCCATCATGAAAAATAAAAGACAGGTTTGTCTGGGTTTGGGTAGGCGTAGGTGACGTTACTTGAACGTGACTGGAATCCCATACATGCCCAAACATACTGCCTACCCAATATTTTTCCAAATATATCCCAAATTAACAAACTTGTTATGAAATCTATGTATGTTTCTTGGTAGCTTTTCCCTAGGAATAATCACATTTAATATTTTATTAATATGATTAAGTTAAAGTATAATATAAAAATTTTATTTACTACAATGCAGTATAAAATATGTATTTTTCTTATAAAATAGAAATTATATTTTGTAAAGCCCAAGTTTAAGCAGGTATAAAATTGAACCCGATAGCAAGGTTTTTTTATCTAAAACCCTTTTTCTTTAGATAATGTAACACATTTTCATGCTAATAAAATTCAAAGGTAGGGTTTGGTACTGGGTTGTTTCAGACTGTGTTAGAAGTATAGCTTTTTAAAAATTCCTTCCATACCTCATCAAATTAAATTAAAAATTTCATTCAAAATTTAAGTAAATTATAAAATTATAAAAAAAAAACTTTTACTTGGCCCAAGATGTTAGAAATTTATAAGGTGATTCAATTCGATGTAAACAAGCCAAACGCATTCGGAGGTTATAACCTGAAGTTTTTATGAATGGCGTGGACGTCATTGCAGGAATGGGTATAGACCAGGGGGGGTTAACTTAAATGAGGAAAAGTTTGGATTCGATTATCGCAAGCTAATAAAAATAGCGCTGCGGCGGACCGGTACGGACAACTCATGAACTAACCCCAATAGCTTTCCAGAAATGACTGATTATATTTTTATATTTAAATTTATGAATACCATGGCAATTCTTGGTTATGACAGCTACATTTATTATTATTATAAAATGTTTGTTTTCTGTATGTATTTTTCACAAAAACGGTTCGCCGTTGCATGTTCTGTATTTCAAACATTTAGAAACTAAAAGTAAATAGAAACCTTTTTAAAACTTCCAGAGAAGAAGTCATTCCAGAGAACCTTACTGATGGCAGATAAGTAAATTTCATTTAATTAATTCATTGATTTAGTCGATTTTATCAGGTAATTATATTTAATCACATGTGCGCATCTTGCCGATGTAATTAAAATGCAGTCTGCATTAAATGCTAAAATCTATCTTCTACCACGTGTAAACTTTAGTCACTATTTCATTATTACCTGATTGAATCAATTAAATTAATAAATTACTTGAATGAAAAACTTAAAAATAATCAGAAGTTTTCTGTGTAAGATTAAAGTGGTAGGGTTAGTTAGAAGTATACAAAGTATACTTACAAAACAAGTTACAAAGTAACTATACAAAGTATAAAAATAAAATTTCAAACTGACTGTGGGCAAAGAGCGGGAAATCAAGACACGCCTACTCAATTGAAAGGTAGGTCCCCCGTCGCGCTAGAGTCGACCGGAATCCAAATTTTCCCACCATTGAGTCGACAGTCTTACTGTTTAAGTATCTATAGTCTCTGGTATAGACGTTTAACATTGAAAATCTACTATTTATTCCTGCAATGACGTCAATTCCGGACTATAACCTAACATGTAAAAAAAAATTCATTTTTTAAAAACCCTCCAATTGAATCACCTTATAAATTCTATCAGCTTGTACTTGGCCATACTAAATTTGTTTATAATGATGTCTAATACATTTAAACTTTAGTGATACAACATGTGAAAAAATATAAAACATTACAAACAAAACACATCATACACCGCAGTGACAAAGATTGCTTGAACTTTTTACCAAGTTCCACTCATAAAACGTTGCTTGACTCTCATAAAATTCGATCGAAACCTTAGCTATCAGAGTCGTTCTCATGATATATTGATATATATTCTCAATGAATTTATTTAGAAACGCAGCAGCGTTCTGCCCTGTTAAGTCAAAAAAAAAAGTTAAAATACCCCGATTAGTTGGTAAAAAAAGTCAAAAACATATTAAAGCTGCCAGTGTATATTATACTGCATGCTACAAAGTAGGGTTTTTGAGGGTCTGTAGCGTGTAAACGGCTATATTTACATAAAAAATAATCTAATATTTTTAAAGGGCGTGCCTTGTAGATCAAAAATAAAAAATACAGCCAAATCGGCCAAGCAAAAGTGGAGAAAAAGAGGTTTAAAAATGCCATTTTTTGACGACTTCTTATTCTTATTCAACCTGCACTTTTTGTTGAAGCACCTACAGCCTAAACTACTGAACGGATTTTGACATATGAGGACTTTCTAGATTCGTCTTATGCTCGTGTGCATTCCTATCTAATAAAATATCAAATTCAACATTCCTACGCTAAGCGCGACGCGAAAAACTAAGCTAACGAACGATAGTTTTATATATTTACGCACCCACAGCCTAAACTACTGAATACATTTTGATAGGTGGGGACATTTTAAATGAGTCTTATGTCCAATCTAATAAAGTCTTATATTCGACATACCTATGTTAAACACAGAGGTAAAAACTAAGGCAGTGAACGCTACTTTTATATAAATTGACCCAACTGCACTCTTTACTAATGAATGGAGTTTGGTGTTTGAGGACTTTTGGATTTTTCTGATGCCTTTTAACATTTTTGTATCAATACATCTCAACTTCATAATTCCTATGCTGTACACGCCAAAAAAACAGAGCTTTTATATTTCTATACTTCAAGAGTGGTGTATAGAATACCTTAATACCCTTTACACCTTTATTTACTACACGTATATGTTTAGTTATTTAGTTATTTTTACATATGAAACCTTACCAAAAACCACATACGTGGTAAAAAAAACTCCCCGCCAAGTCATTGGTCCAAAAATGTTGGGAACTCAACTTTTCTGTCCTGCCAAGTCATGTCCGTATTGGGTGGAGACGGTCATTGGCGTTTCAAAGTGAAGTTGCTAGGTTGTCAATACTAAAGCCTTATTCAAACTGTGAATTAATCATCAGCTTCTTCTCCTTGGCGGCGTCCCAGAAAAGTGAAATAATATTAGAGATATTGTTGGCAAGGGTGTAAAGGGTGTAGTGCCTGATTATATCGTACCTTTATCGTTTCATTCATTTCTTTTGTATACTCCTGGATCTATAAAGATAAGTAAAACTGCAGCAATTATGACAACTGCTAAAATCTGTTATTTCTACGAACGCCTAAATCGTTTGGTATCTTAAAATATTGTAAAAGAAGCTATGCCATTTGTTCACACTGCTGGCATGCCGCCAAGGAGAAGAAGCTGATGATTGCCTCACAGTTTGATAAGGTTTTTAGTATTGACAACCTAGCAACTTCACTTTGAAACGCCAATGACCGTCTCCACCCAATACGGACATGACTTGGCAGGACAAAAAAAAATGTTTCCTCATTTTTTTGGGCCAAAGACTTGATGTAAGTGGTTTTTGGTAAGGTCAAATAGTAAATATGTTAATCAATTTTTTTTAATTATCATTGATTTTTATATGGTTAAGGGAGTAGTGGGATTTTTTCTAAATTTTTGGGTTAAAGGCCCATGGAGGGCTGCCGCTCTTAATGGCCAGTCCTCCCCTGTGATTGCCAATGACATGGACATATTTAGACCGAAGACTGTCTTAAGAGTTATTAGATGCGATTTATTTAGACGTACGGAACAAATGTCAAAGAAATAAGGTTGGATCAGATCAACCTGATAAAATTTATTAGGTTATTCAATTAGAGGGTTTTTATGAATGATATAATTTTTTTGACTTGATAGGTTATAGTTCAGAACGTAATTGTAGGAATAAATAGTAAATTATCTATGTTGTCTGCCTATACCAATTCCTGCAATGACGTCACACGTCATTCATAAAAAAAGTCAGGTTATAACCTCCGACTGCGTTTGGTTTGTTTACATCGAATCGAATGATCTCATAAATTTCTATAATTTTGGGATCAAATCTGTATAAAAACCTACGTCATAATCAATACGTATTGACAAGTAAACATTTTATAATAATAATAACATTATATGTATTTGTAATAGACATACAATCTTTACAAACAAGGTTTCCTTATAGGACTTTAAAAAATATAGTAAAAATTATATTATTGATAAAAGTAATGTTAATGTTAAAATGTGTAATAATGTTTTTCTAATGGACTAATAATTTAAATAATTCTGAAGAGGAACAGAAAATGTTAAGTTATTCTTATAAAAAAAATAATGTTAAAATAATGCTATGAGGTCGAAGTGGGTTTAATTAAGCTATTTTTTCCAGTGCCCAATGTAGAAACTGAAATTCACCCGCTGGAACAATTTGCATTTTATTCCCCTCTCCAGTCAGCTCGACTCCTATTATCATTCTAAAGAATTTCCCTTTTCTAGTCATTGGGAATTTCATATTTGTTTCTTTATAATTTTAGAGCTAAAATACAACGAATTCAAGTCCTCAGGATAATAATTCAATGGTATATGAGAATTAACTGGATATGATTAATATTAACAAGCCTTTCGTCGTTGTAAACTTGATAAAACTGCAACAAATACTTTTGAGGTACATTTATAAGCATTATACTTGTTCTAGAGGTGTATAAGAGTTACAAATTGCCAAATAAGCAACCTATCATATAATGGGGCAAAAAATATATTTTTTTTTATTATAGGGAGTGCTATATTTTTTTTTAAAAAAACGCAGTATTATTTTTTTATTATATTCTTTTATTATGTTTTCATTAGTTAACAGCCGACTTGGTAAGACCGAAGGAAATTATTTAACTTTGCCTTCAAAGTATTGAAAATTTTACTTTTCCTCATTTATACCGTAGGTGTATTGGAAAAGTATTGTTCGCCACAAAATCTGAACCCGGGACGAAATCGGAATCATCTATGCCTTAAACCTTGTTTAAGGCCTCCTGAGTAATTTTCGCAAAGTTGTCTGTCTGCATATGTGTTTTTGTGTATTTACGTATGTGTGTGAGAGTATGTCTGTTATAATCGTATCTTTTAATGTATTTATGCTAAAGAGTTAAAAATTTGCACAAAACTCGATATTTACCATTCGTAAATATGTCGAATGGTAACTATGCAATAAATCTTATATAAACTTTAAAGTTTATATAAGAGGCGATTTTAAATTTAAAATCTCTCAAAGAATTAGAGAATTAGAATTGTTTCATATTTCAAATTATTTGGCATTTCTGATTTTAAGGTTGAGTGTAGCAAAACTTGTAAGATACTGTCTGAAGCGTCGAGTAGCATCACACTCAGAGGCCGCGTTCGAAACGAGTTAAAAGTTGTTTAACTCGTTGTTTAACCTTTCTTTATATATCAGTGGTATTTGAGGGTTCTATATCTATTGCCAATAATATTTTAAAGAGTACAATCAGTGCTAACTGTATACCTTGTTATTGTGGTCAGTTGGGGACCACAATAACATTCACAGTTTCCACAGTGACTGGAGGTCAAATGTACAGCTGTACCTCATTATTGTGGTCAGTTGGGGACCAAGGAGAGACCTCATTACTACAGTGACTGGAGGTCAAATGTACAGCTGTACCTTATTATTGTAGTCAGTTGGGGATCAAGGAGAGACCTCATTTCTACAGTGACTGGAGGTCAAATGTATAGCTGTACCTTATTATTGTGGTTAGTTGGGGATCAAGGAGAGACCTCATTTCTACAGTGACTGAGGTCAATGTATAGCTGTACCTATTATTGTGGTCAGTTGGGGACCACAATAACAGTCACAGTTTCCACAGTGACTGGAGGTCAAAAGTATAGCTGTACCTTATTATTGTGGTCAGTTGGGATCGAGGAGAGAACTCATTTCTACAGTGACTGGAGGTCAAATGTACAGCTGTACCTTATTATTGTGGTCAGTTGGGATCGAGGAGAGAACTAATTTCTACGGTGACTGGAGGTCAAATGTATAGCTGTACCTTATTATTGTGGTCAGTTGGGATCGAGGAGAGAACTCATTTCTACAGTGACTGGAGGTCAAATGTACAGCTGTACCTTATTATTGTGGTCAGTTGGGATCGAGAGAGAAACTAATTCTACGGTGATGGAGGTCAAATGTACAGCTGTATACCTCAGTCCAGTGCTTGAAATCAATCCAAACATCTACTAAATTCATTTTTAATAAATAATCAGCATAATGTTAATCCCACAATGACTTTTATTCTTTAAAAAAAATTAAAGCATTAAGAGATAAAAATTTAACGACTTTTTCTCACGAAAACATTTTTAAATAAACCGAGCTTAAATAAAAAATTCTATGTAAATGAAGATAAAAATTAAAATAAAAAATTACAAAGAAGTTAGAATAATACAGCAAGGTTGATATTACCGTTAAGCCTTGGTTGGTCTGGTAATGCCCCAGAACCCCTTAGTGCCTCGGTCACACGATGCAGCACCCAGGTGGGGCCTGGTTAGGCCTACCCTCTCGATGTCCCCTAACACTGGTTGTTAAGCACTACTGGCCTCTCGACCCTCTTACGCCAAAAAATCTTACCCAGTTATTATATCTTCTCATTTAAATAAGCAAACCTAACTAAATAAACCTTTTTATCTTTTTGTGGAATTAATTTTTTTTAATGAAGACAAAAACTGGTTCCTCAGATTTTCCTCTTGGTAACGATAGATTTATCAATAATTAATTAAGCTATGAAGAGGTGTTATTAAAATATACCAAAAATAAATATGAACATCTTAATCTCTGAGTAAAAATATTTTAGAGTTGAAAAATGGTTTTCAATCAAAACCATAGTCGAGTTCGATTTTTTTAAATTCGATTTTTCTATTAAAATTCAGACCCGATCGCTAGTCCTTAGATACTAATTACACTATTTTTATTCCAACGGTCACCCATTCAGGCTCTGACCTCGCTCAATGGTGCTTAACTTTTATGGTCCAATAAAAATACGGGTTCTTGCCGTATTGAAACGAAACGTAATATACTTATTTGTTACGTAAAGAAATCACTTGTACCAAATTTCAACAGAATGGAATTATTTTTGGATTGATTCATTCGATAAAAATCAAACTAATGTTTTTAATGAGATAAAACTTAGCACATATGTTGGTCTTTATATGTCTACATGCGTTTAAAATAAGTTAAAACTTAGCACATTGTTGGTCTTTATATTCTACATGCTTGCAATGAGATAAAATTAGCAATTTGTTGGTCATTATATGTCTACATGCTTGTCAAATGAGATAAAACTTAGCACATTTGTTGGTTTTTATATGTCTACATGCGTTTAAAATAAGTTAAAACTTAGCACATTTGTTGGTCTTTATATGTCTACATGCTTGTCAAATGAGATAAAACTTAGCACATTTGTTGGTCTTTATATGTCTACATGCTTGTCAAAGAGATAAAACTTAGCACATATGTTGGTCTTTATATGTCTACATGCGTGCCAAATCTCAAAGCGATTGCAAAAAAAATTTAATGTCATTATGGTGGGTTAATGACGTCTAATATTAGGTCTTATTTTCCAAATAGCACAATTATACCAAAAGGTTAATTTTTGTACCAAGTTTCAACTCTATAGCATATATAAACTGGGGGATACGATGGTAACAGACACCTCCACACTCATACAGGCAGACAACTTTGCAAAAACCACTCAGGAGGTCTTAAAAACACCTTAAACGGATAATTCAGGTGACATTTATCCTTTCCGAAAAAATAAATCCAAATAAATAAAAAAATAAAAAATAATTTAATAATTATGGCAGTAGCTAGTATTGTTTTATATACATTAAGTTGCTATCTTTTATCCTTTTCTTATCTTTTTTTGCAAATCTTTTATTTTTTTCTGATTTAAACAGTTTACTTTAGATATTTTTTATGATCGCTGTCAAAACAGGACTCCCGCTCTAGGCAAAAGTCTACTGGGAGCCCTCACCTTTATTATTATTTTTAGAAATCTAAACTTTTATAATGTACTCAATCTAAGTTAGTATTGTACTTAATTTAAGTTAAAGTGTCATTTTTTAAGGTGGAAATAAAGATTTTTAATTTCATTTCACATCTCGGTTACGATTTTTTTTTGCTAACACAATACTATATACCTATGGTATAAATAAAGAAATATAAACAGCAATAAAAATATAATAAAATCAAGCGGTGAGCTAAGTCCAATGAAGCAGAGCCAAACATAACTCTATATTTTATTAGCTTTATAAAGTTGAGAGTTTATTAAAAGCTTAATAAAACTTAGTCTAGATGTAGTTAAAAAATAATTTTAATGATCAACTATTATCATAGAATTGTTTATTTGTTAATTTAAATTTAATGATCATAAATATGCTTTTATGATTATTTAGAGAGTAATAAAACAAAAACAAAAAATATTGATTTTGTGTTATAGTTTTATTGTTTTGTCGTTTATATAGATTTTTTAAAAATAGTATGCATGACAAAAAATTAACCATAGAGATATATACTAGAGGGGGCATAGCCTATCTTAATACATTGAGAGGCCTGAAACATTTTTAGGGGGGCTCTCAGGGGCTCTGTGTAACCTCATTTAAAGCTCCTCCAAGAAGGAGTAAAGGTTATAAGTAATCAATTGTTTTTGACTTCCCGCAGATTGTTTGTTGTGATTTGTATTTTAAATTCTACTGTTATACTGTTTTTTTGTTCTGTTTATTTGATGAAAATAATCGAATGTGGTCAGGTTACTTTTTCGATGTTTCAAAATTCAACCAATAGGGCCCCTCTAGTAATATATCTCTATGATATTAACCGACATGAGTAGAGTCGTAGGAACTTTTAGGATACAGGAACATGAGGCAATGTACTCCGACTAAAGTAATATAAACGAAGTAAGGAAACTCGTATACTGACACGTGTAAAAAAATTCAGACCTGTCCGATCAGCTGATAGCTGGCTCAAAAATAAAAAATAGCTAAAATTAAAATAACTGCGCATGCGCCTTTTCGGAGTTAGGTTTTTTATTTAATTTTATTGGCAACCCTGATAACATTAGTTTTTTTTTTATGTGTTTTTACTTTAATATGTACGTGATAATTTATTGATTTGTATTAATTCTTTTAAATAATTGTTAAAATAATTTAGTTAAAGAAAAAGAGAAACTATAGTAAAGGTAAATTATATGTTTTTATTAAGATTTTGAAGAAAATGCAGACGACAGTGTATTGCCTTAAAATTACGATTGCTTTTATTACATTCAAAAAAATTAGGTTAAATTTGTTCAATTGCTAATTACAATTAATATTTGAAGGGGAAAAAACAAATATCATTTGCAAAAATGTACTAAGTTAAGTAGTGCACACGAAAAAAAGTTTAGTTAGCCGCTTGTTTTAAGTAATTTAAACAAACATACTATTTAAAGATTTGGGCTTAAACCACTATTGGATGTGGCAAAAGTATTTCTCACACAATTATTAACATTTTAAACTAAACTGTTCATATAAATGCAATAAAAACAAAAATTTTCAGTACCGTAAATAGTTTGTTTACATTTACGCCCATAGGAAAATTTGAGCCAACTCCCTGGTGGACAAAATGTGAACTACATGCAGGTCTGACAGAAATCGCGTTTGTTTCCCTACTTGGTTTATATATCACTTTAACTCCAACATTAGTCAATCTCTTTTTACATTACTCAGTATAGTGTATTCTAGTGGTTGAAAACCACCTAAGGCATGTATAAAATATATGCCAAAAACAAATTGCACATGCTTGGCATTCACTGCGCAAGCTTACAATGATTATATTAACTTCGCAGGTTTTAAATTTACAGACAATCGAAAGGTTTCCGTTTGTAGGTTATAAACATATCGTTAAAAGTAATAACTTTATATTTGAATTTTGCCAATCGCGTCTACTAATCTAGGTCATAAGTATTTTTGGGATTGACCAATCAGAGAAGCCGCTGCCAACCTCTCACTTAAAAAGAGAAAAAAATCCCTACCACAATAACCGCTGTAGGGAAAAAACCTTCTTCCCAGCAATCGTTCACTTTGTTTGTGGTTCTTCTTTTGATTACATCGTTTTGAAACAACTTTAAATTAATCTTAAAAATGATATTTTAAAATAAAACTACGCAAAAGAAATGTAAAAAAAACATCGCCAAGAAAACACGGGTAAAATAACCTGATTTGTAAAATATTTATTTTTTTCCGCTCCCTTCCTGCAAGGATTTTTTTCTTAAGAATCAGTGGTGCTTAAACTGACCTGTCAAGATTTTTAAACTAAACGATAGACTGTACGTATTTATATTAGAAATAATAAAGTTTGGTCATTTAATTGTTTTATTTTCCCTGAAGAGTTAATATATGTTTATCTCGAATAAGCCGCCTCCGTGGTCGAGGTCGTTAGAGCGTTAGTCTTAACAATGACCTTTGACACCACGGAAATCTGGGGTTCGCATCCCAGGTTACGCTCTCAGTTTATATAATGTTTGTCACTACCACTTGAGGTGGTTTCCGCAGGATTGATCCCCAATAAGCCGCAAATCTCTAAAGGGGCAGTATTACTAATATATAACCTTGAATTAGCATTAGTATATGCTATTAGGTATTATTATTATAATATATAATAATATAATTAGGGAATGTAGCAATTATCATTGCTACATAACCTGCGTTTCGTGAGTTAAACTGTAACCATGGTAGGGAAGGTAAGTTTGCTCTTATGTCACTATGTCAAATAATGTTCATGGGATGAGTTTAGTTCCCTCACCCGTCATCCTCTATATTCAAAATCCTTTGACGGAGGCCAACTAAGTTTATTATGATTACATAAAAATTGTTAAGTATAATATTTAAAATAATTCGTGTTAATTTAAATCTCTCCGAAATATTGCTGTGTAATAATCATTAATTTTCACCACAGAGTTGTAATTTGATACTCGGGATCCAATTTATTTACTAAAATTATACCTTAACTTACAAGAAGAAATTTTAACTTACAAATTATTATTAATTAAATTTAAATTTAATAGTGTATAACATTATAAAAATACTTTTTAGCGATACAAAGTTTATTGATAAAATGTATCAAAATTAGTCGAACTGGAGTTGATAAAACACAGAAAGGAATAAAAATAAAAGTTAAATAAAATCGGGTTCGGGGTACCTCGAAACGTTTTCTTATCACATCGGATTCGCTACGCTCATCCTCCCTACTTCAGACTCGATACTCTAGTAATGTAAAAAGAATAAACTGGAGTAAAGTTTGGCACATAAACTGGAGTAAAGTTTGGCACATCTGGAGTAAAGTTTGGCACTAAACTGGAGTAATGTGTTAGCACATAAACTGGAGTAATGTTTGGCACACAAACTGGAGTAAAGTTTGGCACATAAACTGGAGTAATGTTTAGCACATAAACTGGAGTAATGTTTGGCACACAAACTGGAGTAAAGTTTGGCACATAAACTGGGTTAAAGTTTGGCACATAAACTGGAGTAAGTTTGCACATTAACTGCATTAAAATTTGGCACAAAAACTGTAGTAAAAATGGGCTCACACACTGAAGTAAAGTTTGGCACATAGAGTGGAGTAAACGACTCTACTGTGCACTATTCTTCTTTACATCAACAGTTTCATTTGTGTATGTAGTAAACTTTCTGGATTATCTAACCTGTCTAGCTAAACAAAATAAATAATTATTAACAATATAACATATAATATTTACACTATCCTTTTAGCCTTATTTTGAGATAGACTTAACCAAAGATAGTTCATTTTGACACTAAGAAAATTATATATATATATAATATATATAATTATATATAATATATATATATTACTCATTTTAATAATTAATTACTTCTATGTTTTTTCTAATGATTTTTTCCGTCTCCGGAAAGAAATAGAGAGAGCCGACTATAACATGCTTTACTTTTCGTGACCTAATATTTGTCTCTGTCAATAGATTACTATTTAGCGAATTTCCTTTGAGGAAAATTCTCATATGAAAAAAAAGTATTTGAGGAGGAATAGGTCCAAAATAATATAAAAAAAAAACAATTTTGCCAAGCTTTCGATAAATTGAATCTTTTTCGAGGCCTAACAATAAATAATAAGAAGAACCAGTTACATAGTTGCTAACAAATAGATGTTTGGACAGTGTGTGTAGTATATATTATATATTATATATATATATATATATATATATATTATATATATATATTATATATATACACAACAAATGTATGTATGTTGTGTGTGTTTGTATGTGTGTATGCACGAGATTTGTGTGTCCTAGGCGTTTCTTTGGACACGATAACTTTCGAACGCTATCTCGATCGAAATGATTTTTAGTACAAAAATCAACCTTTCTAATGTCCTGAACCCTATTGTTTGTGAAATATGTCCTTAACCCACAATAATGACCTTACAAAAATGTCAGAAAATCACACAGTCATTAGATTGGGCTAACATATTTGACACATTTTTTTATCAGTTTTATTATCGTTTTGGGTTTTATTGATTGACATATATATGTAAACAAAACAATGACATTAATTGACATAATGTAAACAAATCAAGTTTTTTCTCTAATACAGTTGAAAATTCGCTTATATCGTAGCAGTACGCCACCTCTATAAACTAGTAATATGACGAACTGATAAAGTACAACAACCATGTGGCCGCGAAGCGGGCCCCAGTGCCGACGCCGCGGAGCGGCAAAGAGGCCGAAGGCCTGTTGTTTTACTAAATATTCCGGTTTATGCATTATAAATTGAGACGTTACTTAACTATCAAGCAACCTACCCGTTACTCATTTGACAGTATTTTTCAAAGGAAATGCGCTAAAACCTTTAAAGATAAACACTACCTAACCTTTAAAGTAGTTCAACAAATGGTGAGCACTGCCAATTTTAGAGGCATAGTTTTTGTAAAACTAACTGGATAATTTTGCGCATTTCCTTGATAATTTACTTATAATTTTATTATAACTTGATAAAAAGTTATAATGCATAGATCGGAACTTTAAGCCAGAAATGAATATTAAGTATAAATATAAATAATATAAGTATAAATAACAAGTTAATTACTATTAAAGTAAAAGCTTTATCAAACATCTTACAAATAATATAAAATAATTTCCAAAGTCCATAATCAATAAAAATTTTCATTAAAAACAAATTTCTTTTATCAAGATTTTAAACTATATTAATAATAACTAATCCATAATATTAAAAGTTCTATATAAATAAAAACAGATTAGTTACACAAAAGTCCTTTATTTTTAATATATAATAATAACTATATAGTTATTATTATATATAAAAATAAAGGACTTTTGTGTAACTAATCTGTTTTTATTTATATATTGTTTTATAAGTCCACAAATAAGAACTTCTTAATATTAAAGTTCTTTAACCAATAAATTATTTTATTATTTTTAATATTTTCTATCAAATTGTTAACAGTTTTTTATTACTTATTCAAGAAATAAAAGTATAAAATAAGAATTCATGGCTGTATGGTCCTAGTAGACCAATGCCAAAAAAAAGGACGGAAACACGCATGCAAAGGAAATTCGCCCAGCATGCAGACACAGCGACGGAATTATTTTAGAAATAATATCGTGCTGGATATCAAAGTTTAATCTTTGACATTTAATTAAAACATGTAATTTAAGCATTAGTTATTATTGTTAGGGGTTTCTGTGCTTGGCATTATTTTATTGGATAACTTTTAATAAACATTTTCTTGATTTATGTCTTTATGTATTGTGTAAGTGTGGATTATCACAGTAGTTTCTAGTATATGTGCTAGTGAGTTGAAACTTTGTAAAAAAATGAACCTTCAGAACTACATTGTAGTGCTTTCCGGTAAATATTTGTTGTATGTATTACTAAGTATTAAATCCGTAACATTCATTAGTCACAAATATATTGTCGTGTCTCAAGCCTGTGCGTTGTCAGTACTCGTTAAAGATCCCTTACCCTAAATGAAACTGGTATAGGCAAAATTTAGGACCCTCATTGTAGATTCAGATATTTATACAATCGTTTGCTTGTAGTTTAAAGTGTGTGGAGGTTTGCTTTAACAGTGAGAGCACGTGTTGTCCCCAGTTTTCACTAGACTATAAGAGGCAGTGGAAATATGTATGATTGCTTGAAAAAGCATGGAGGAACCATTGAATTCACGGCTTTTGTCTAGATTAGATGAAATATACTACAATGAATTTAAAAGGAGTAGACACACTATCTTAGGGAAAGCTGCAAAAGGGCCCAACCAGCGTGGCTACTTGGGCCTTGGGTTAGGGGTTGTTAACTTAAAACCACTCCCCCTTAATTACTATAACTATACGTATCCCAAGCTTAAACGTTATATAATTGGGTTTCGCTAACCTTCTTAGGCCTTGAAATTGACCTAAGCTTGAAATTGACCTGTGGCCTTGACATTTACCTTAAGCATTGAACATGACCTTAGACTTGAACATTGCCTTAAGCTGAAAATTGCCTTAGCGTTGAACTTGACTTAAGCTTGGATTTATTGACCCTTAGGCTTGAAAACATTGACTTAGGTTGAACTTGACCTTAACTTGAACATTGACCTTAGGTTGAGACATTTCCTTAAGCCATTGACATTGTGGGACCTAAGCTTTAGAACATTGACTTAGCATTGAACATTGTACCTAAGTGGAACATTGGACTAGGCATTGAACTTGCCTAAGCTTGACAGTTGACCATAGGCTTAAACATTGACCTTAGCTGTGAACATTGACCTTGGCTTGACATTGACCTTGAGCTTGAACATTGACCTTAGGCTTGAACATTGTCCTTAAGCTTGAACATTGGTCTAATCTTAACTGAGTTACAAATTTGGGCTCAAATCGCACGTCCTTAGAATGTCAAGATAACTTAACATTTAAGGTGAATTTTAGTGGAGCCAGTCATAATTTTTAGATTTGTGTCACATTTTAACTAGATTAATCAAATTTTAGATTTTTTAACGAATTTTATAAGTAATTGATGACTCAGCAAAATAGGTTATAGTAGTCTGAAAATATCTTCTGGGCAGCGCAACTACACCTAAAGTCTAATATTTATACCAAGTTTTAACTCTCCAGCATATGCAAAGAGGGAGGTATGCGTGACTTAGGCACTAAGACAGATTTTGATCCAAACGACTCGAAACGTCATTTAAACGGATAATTACGATGAAACCTAAGATTCGGGTTTTTTGTAAGAACAGACTTTCTTTTATACTTACAGTAGTTGAGGAAAATTAAGTATTTATAAATACATAAGAACAAAAAGTAATGAAGAATTCAAAAAAATAAAAAATTGAATAGAATATAAAAGACTTTCAATGGGACCTAAAAATAAATGAATCAATAAAATAAAAAGTAAATAGTTTTATAAATAGAAAGAAGAATGGATGTTTTTGAAGAGCAGCGAAGCGGGTGATATTCTAGATATAGAGCAATCTCCACAGTTTTGTCTTCTATAATATTTCCTTTAAATGTCTCTATTGAATTTCTACGGGCTTTTCTCTAGACGAGATTGGTAATTAAACTAAAAAAAGAATTGGGTACAGGATACCCCTGTAATTTTCCTCAATACGTTGGACCCGCTATGCTTTTCCTCAGAATGGCATGATTATTTTAAGTTTAAGGTTAAAAGGTTCAGTATTCATACACTCGACCTTAGTGTTAAATGGTTATCTAAAATTTAGGTTGTTATGCATCGGACTCGCTTCCCTCGTTTTAAATAAATAAATAAATAAACCATTTATTAGCACAAACATATTTTTTTTTTACATTTTATATATGTAATTATTTTTAAATTTTCATTTTTGCCGTTCGGCTCTAAGCCGTGGCTCCTCAATGAGGTTCTTTTTGGAGTTCATACATGCACTTCTTAACAACTACAATACACATACTAATACTATCATGATATTATTATTATTATTGTATCCTGCTAGTAGTACACCATTACATCGCTATTAGCAGTACTATTAGATTATTATACGAGAACTTTTTTTTTTTTTTTTTAAAAAAAAAACAATATTTCTTTAATTATATAAAAAATTATAATGGCAACAAAACTTCTTTAAAACTAAAATATAATATTTTAAATTCAAGTTAAAAAAAAAATAAACAGATGCAAATAATTAGTGGAAAAGAAAATATATAGGCTTAATAGATAAAATATAAGTAAAATAAATTTTATAGAAATATAAATATATAGAAGCCTTTTTATCTAACTAATACTAAACTATAATATAAATACTATTAAATTAGGATTTATAACTAGTAAATACAACAGATATAACAATAAAAACACAAATAATTATGACAAAACTTAATTTTACATTAAATTATACACAAAACAAACATAATACTGCATTGTACCTTAATTGAAAACTTATATTTACTTCTCTACTATTTTCCTACTATTCTACATTTTTCTCTCTTACATATTCATAATTATTTTATTTTTAATACATACCTTACTTTAATATTTTTAAATGTTACTTTTATCTTTATTGAATTTCTATTTTCCATATTCGTGTTTTTTTTTTGTTATTTTTGATTTATCAATAAATAATTATTATTCATGCAAATGCTCATCCTAAGAATGAATTAATTATCCAAAGCAAATTTGGTTTGACTTCGAACTTGCTTCGCTCCTCCTCAGATTTTCATAATTAGCCAAAGCTTAAGGTGGTTACTACCTTAAGCTGTCTACGTACTACCACAGCATTATTAGGAAACCAAATACTACTGTGTTATGACCTTAGGTTAACTTTTGTGATTCAAAAAAACTCTTAGATATACTTGTTATATTGAAAGCTAAACTTTATTCAGCAGACTGATTAATTCGCTGATTACTTATAAAACACCTAAATACATGTGGCAAATAATGAACAGGATGATTACTTCGTATAAACCACCTAAATAATGTGAAATAATGACAGGACTGAATTACTCTAAGTAAAACCTAATATAGGTTGCAAATATGGGCAGGACTATTAACTTCTATATAACACCTTAAATATATGTTGCAAATTAATGAAGGCTGATTACTTCTCTATAAGCACCTAAATATATGTGCAAATAATGACAGGACTGATTACTTCTCTGTACAACCTAAATATATGTGCAAATAATGGCAGGACTGATTACTTCTATAAACACCTAAATATATGTGCAAATAATGGCAGGGCTGATTACTTTCTCTGTTAAATCCTAATATATGTTGGCAAATAATAGACGACTGATTGCTTCTATAAAACCTAAAGATACATGTGCAATAATGACCAGGACTTGATTACCTTCTATAAACCACCTAAATATATGCTGCCAATAAATGGCACGGGCGGAATTACCTTCTCTGTTAAACACCCTAAACTATATTGTAGCAAATAATGGCAGGACCTGATTCACTTCTATAAACCAGTCCCTAAACCTATAGTGGCACTATTAAGCGACAGAACCGGATGTTCTTCATATACATCCACTAAATATACTCGTGCAATAATAATGACAGGACTGCATTACATTCTCTACTAAAACACCTAAATATATGTGCAATCATGACAGGACTGATTGACTTCTAAAAAACACCTAAATCATATGTGGCAAATAATGGCAGGGCTGATTACTTCTCTATAAGCACCTAAATATATCATGTGCAGAATCAATGGCAGACTGCTTACTTCCTATAACACACCTAAATACATGTGCAAATAATGAACAGGGACTGATTTACCTTCTCGTAAACTCCTTAAATATATGTGGCCAAATCTAATGCAGGATCGATTACTTGCTTATAACACCTAAATATGATGTGCAATAATGACATCGACTGATTACTTCTGCTATTAACACCCTACACTATAATGTCGGAAAATATGAACAGGGATGATTACTTCTATAAACACTAAATACCATGTGCAATCAATGCAGGAACTGCATCTACTTCTACCTTCAAACACCTAAACTATATGTGCAAATCCCTGGCACGCGCTGATTATTCTCTATAAGCACGTACAATATATGTGCAAAATAATGGCAGACTGACCTTACTTTATAAACACCTAAACTAATGTGCAATAATCGGCAGGGACTGTTACTTCTCTAACAAACCTTAACATTCTGTGCAACTAATTGGAGGCTAATTACTTCTCCGTCATAAGCACCAAATATCATGGTGCACATAATGAGGACTGATTACTTTCTATAACACACCTACGAATACATGTGGCAAATAATGACACGACTTCGATTACTTCTATGAAACACCTAAATATCCATGTGCAATACCATGGCCACGGCTGCACATTACTTTCTCTGGAAACTCCTACGAACTATATGTGCAAAGCAATGACCAGGACCTGATTACTTCTATAAACCACCTAACTACATGTGCAAATGAATGCCAGGACACTGCATTACTTCGTATAAACACGCTAAATATATGTGCACAACTAATGGAGGGCTTGATTACGTTTTGTAGAACCTAATATATATGTGCAAATAATGGCCAGGACTGATAATACTTCTATTACACACACCTACAAGTATATGTGCATATAACCTGACAGAACGGGTTACTCTCATAATCACCCTAAATCATACTGTGCAAATAATGACAGGCCTGTCTACTTCCTGTAATAAACACCCTAAATATATGTGCAAATAATGACAGGACTGATTACTTCTCTAACAACAACACCCTGAATACTATCGTGCAATACATGGCAGGACTGATTACTCTCTACTAAACCCTAAATCACATGTGCAGAATAATGACATGACTAGATTACTGTACTATACAACACCTAAACCTATTGTGCAAGATAATGCCAGGGGCTGATCTACTTCTCTATAAGCACCTAAAAAATATATTGCAACACTAACTGGCAGACTGCATTACTTCTATAACACTACCAATACATGTGCACATAATGACAGGGACTTAATTACTTCTCTGTAAACACCTAACTCATATGTGCAAATAATTGGCAGGGGAACTCGATTACTTCTATAAACACCCTAAATATATGTGGCAATAAATGGCAGGGCCTGATACTTCTCTGTAAACTCCCTAAACCTATATGTGCAGAATAATAGACCCAGGACTGGATTACTTCTTATCAAACACCTAAATAAGTGCAAATATGACAGGACTGATTACTTCTATAAACACCTAAATATATACTGTCGCAAAATAATGGCCGGGCTGATTCCTTCTCTTCTAAAACCTACAACATATACTGTGCAAATATGGGGCAGGCACTGCATTACTCTCTCATAAACACCCTAAATATATGTGATACTAACTTGACAGACACGGATTACCCTTCTATCAATCACCCTAAAAATATATGTGCAAATAATTGACACGGACGATTACTTCCTCTATACAACACACCAAATCATATGGTGCCAAATAATGACGGGACTGATTATTCTACTAAAACCTAAATACATGTGCAAATAATGGCAGGACCTGATTACCGTTCTACTAACACCTAACTATATGTGCAAGATAATCGGCAGGGCTGCTTACTTCTCCTATAAGCACCTAACTATTGTGCAAATAAGTGGCAGGACCTGATAACTCTGCTTAAACAACCTAAATACCACGGTGCAAACCCTTCATGACACTGACTGATTACTTCCTATAACACCTAAATATTGTGCCAAATAAGGCAAGGGCTCGATTACTCTCTCTGGTAAACTCCTAACATATATGGCATCATGACAGGACTGATTATTCCTAGTAAACACCTAAATACAATGTGCACACATAATGACAGGACTGCATTTTCACTTCTATTAAACACCTAATATATGTCGCAAATAATCGGCCAGGGTGGTTGACTCTCTGTTAAAACTCCTAAATATATGTGCAACACTAATGCAGGGACTGGATTACTTCTTATAAACCTAACATATATGTGCAATATAACTGACAGAACGGCGATTACCTTTATAATCAACCTAAACTATATGTTGGCAAACTAATGACAGGACTGATTACCTTCTCTATACAACACCTAAATTTCATGGTGCAAATAATGCGGACCTGATACTTTTCTACAAAAAACACCTAAATATATGTGCAAATAATGTTCCAGGACCTGATTTACTTCTACCTAACACCTAAACATGTGCAAAGTAATCGACAGGACTGATTACTTTCGATAACACAACCTAAAATATATGGCAACATAATGCAGGGTCGATTACGTTCTCTATAACGCACCTGACAATACATATGCTTGCAACTACATGCGGGCAGGACTGATGCACTTCTTAAACACCTAAACATAACATGTGCAAATCAAATGGACAGGATGTCCTACTGTCTCTGTAACATTCCTCAAACCATGTGCAACATAATGGCAGACGTTATTCTTTAAACCTAAACTCATATGTGCACAAGATTGGACAGATGCATCTACTTCTCTATACACACCTACAATAATCTGCCTGCAAATAATGACAGGACTGCATTCACTTCTATAAACACCCTAAACTACATGTGCAATAATGGCGGACTGATTAACTTTCTATAAAACCTAAAATATACTGTCCGCAAATAATGGCGGGTGATTACTTCCTCCGTATAAGCACCCTAACATATTGTGCAAATACTGGCAGGGATGGATTACTATCTATAAACTCAACCCTAAACTCACATGCTGCAAATAACTGACAGACTGCATTACTTCTATAACACACCCTAAATATATGTGCAAATCAATGGCAGGCGTAATTACGTTCTCTGTAAACACCTAAAATATATGTGGCAAATAATGGCAGGGACTGATCCTACTTCTAATAACCACCTAATATCATGGCTCAACAAATGGCAGACTTTGATTACTTCTATAACACACCTAACAATACATGTGCAAATACAATGACAGGACTGATTAATTTCTATAAACACCTACACATACACTGTGCAACATAATAACGGACTGATTACTCTCTATAAACACTAAATCATGTGCAACAATTAATACAGGACTGATTTACTTCTATAAACACCTACAATATATGTGCAAATAAATAAACAGGACTGATCTACTTCTCATATAACACCAATCATATTGTGCAAATCAGTGGCAGGACTGATTACCTCTATAAACACCTCAATACATGTTGGCAAACTAATAACAGGACGTGATTTACTTCTATAAACACCTACATATATGTGCAATCAATGGCAGGCACGTTGATTACTTCTATAAACACATAAAATACATGCTGCACAAATAATGCAGGGACCTGATTACGCTTCTATTAAACAACCTAACATACAACGATGCTGCAAAATCATAACACGACTGATTACTTCTATACAACACCCCTTAAACTTATATGATGCATGATAATGCACCAGACGGATTACTTCTATAACTCACCTACAATTATATCGTGCACTAACTAATGACAGGAACTGCATTCACTTCTCTTAACACTAACTATCATTGTGCAAATAATGACAGGGACTTTACGTGTCTAAAAAACACCGTAAAATATATGTGCAAATAATGGCAGGACTGATTACTTCTATAAACACCTAAATAATCGGCAAATAATACAGGACTGACTTACCTAAACCTAAATATATGTGCCAGATAATACAGAAGGTGATTACTTCTATAACAACCTAAATATATGCGCATATAAATGACAGAACTTCTTTAATCACCTAAATATATGTGCAAATAATGACAGGACTGATTACTTCTCTATAAACACCTAACTTTGTAAAGAGGCTTTTTTCGTATTGATTACCTAAAACAGATAATACAGGTGGAATGTCGGTTTGGAATGGTTGGTGCAGACATAATGATTGTCCTATATATCTATTACATAATCGAGCAAAAGTAAAATAAATAAATAAAATAAAACAAAAAGAACCTTTTAATGCATTGATCGAATTACAACTTGGACTGTGACTTATTTAAATAAAACAAAAATGTTCAGGAAAATCTATTACAAGGAAAGTGTAAGTCAGAGGAAAATTAAATTGTCAATGGACGGAAATTAACAAGGGAGTAGAAAAAGAGCGAGTTGGGCAAGAGCAGAAAGCAGAGAGGTAGAAGAATGACAGAGAAATCGAAACTAAAGAGTAGTACGAGGAATATACAGCAAAGAGAAATTGGGGGTGTAGGAGAAATCGAGAGAAAAGAGGATTAAAAATAAAATTGGAACAATGTGCCCTAACTAGACGAGACAATTCATTCTGATTCCATTAACTTGTTTTCTAAATAAAACTTTGGTTTTTCTAAACTCAAAACTCCAGAGAGTAAAATCAGTCTGAAATTCAGTCGAGTTTTGCAATTATATTTGTTCTCTTAAAATTTTATAATGTCATGATAACTGAAAATTTAACGAAACCAGCAGTACATCGTCACATTGTACTGCCTGTATATATGTAAATATTTAGCCATAAGAGTGTTTCAATACGTACGTCGTCTAACTACAAAATACACTATTAAAATATATCGGTATTTATCATGCGATGATTTTCCGGATGGCCCAACTACACCTATAGACTAACTTTTTTTCCGAAGTTTCAACTCTTTAGCATAAATAAACTAGGAGCTACGATGACAGCAGACACACGCACACACACTCACATACACACAGAAAACTTTGTAAAAACCACTTAGGACGTCTTAAAAACACCTGAAACGGATAAATACGGTGACTTCCCGGTTTTGGATTTTTTAAAAACACAATACTTTTCTTATATATTTACGGTATAAATGAGGAAAAGTAAAAATCATATCAGGAATATATGATTTTAGAATAGACGTGAAAATAGGAGAAACGTGCAGGTAACAGCAGGACTGATATTTGACATATATCATAGTTTAAAGCGTTGTGTATTAAAATTTTAAATTATTTTACGAGACTCTTACATAGAGAGGGTTTGCTTAGACACAACCCTAAAACATAGCTCTCTAATTTCATTTACATATTTTAGCTTACATAGCTGTTCTCTTTAATCTCCAAAGGCTCTTGAGAAAAGGTTTAGCAACAAAGGTTTAAGCGTTAAGGCAACATTCTCTCTCACTATGATGAGGAATTGATGACAGAGTTACCTTGTTCCATATCACTCTCTTAAAAGGAAATCAAAAGACAAAGAAATAATTAAATTGTTTTTTAACTAAGTTAATTTCAAATCGTAGAGTATAAAAAAATAGTTTGCATTGAATACACTCATTTAAATATTTTGTAAAATGTATACTACGCATATAAGTAATGATAGAGAGGTGATAGATTATGTATCAAGATGATCGCGTCTTTGGGGGCTTTTTCATCTTATACCATGACATTGAGAATAGTGATCCGCTTCAAAACCTGACGAACTACCGTATTAACTTTAGTATTTTGTAATACTTTTGTATATTTCAAAAGTTAGAAGAGGCGTGACTACACAATATTATGCTCAGATATGCCCTACGCAAGAGACAGCAGGTCACTTTAACAGGTCGCAGTTATAGTCCAGAATATAACTGATTTAATGTTTGTGGTTATGCGAAGCGAGTCTGATATAACTTAATTAGTTGAGAGCTCGAGTTTTGCCCTGCCTGCTGATAAAGGGGGTTATTCTAAAACCGGTCCAGGGATATTCATATCCAACATAAAAGTGTTATGTTTGCTTCAAAATTTAGTTTAAACAACAGAATTATACAGATCTTAAAAATAGATAAAGGTTTTCAATTTTAAGCTAATGCTGTACAAAGAACTACAGAGATTAAGGCCCGTATTCAAAGACGTTTCCTAACATTTTCCTAACATTCTCCTAACATTTTCCTAACTCCTAACATTCTCCTAACATTTTCCTAACGTTCTCCTATCGTGTTTTAAAAGTCTTTTAGAGGCTTCGCATGATTTTATTTAGTAAGAACCTAAGCTAGATATGTCAAAAAGTGATACCAATGTAAGTAACGTAATATATCGCAAAATATCAATGTTATTAACTTATTACCTGGATTTACGACACACTTTGTCATAAACAACAATGCGGCCTTGCTTTGGCGAATGTTAAATATATTAGAAACTTTATTTACATATGTTTTCAGTAACAGTAGAGTTAATACAAATACAATGTTCAATTATTGTAACAGCTTTCATAAATAAAGCAGTATCAAGCGTTTCAAGTTTGAACGTGGACCAGGTTATACGAATCCAAAGGTGTCTAAATGAAGACCTGTTAATCAGTGCAACACTGTTTTCATTTTGCTAAATCATTTACACAATTTTGTTTTTCGTATTTTGTCATCAAATTCATTTTTGGTTGTGTAAAATTTTTTTGGTATAATAATGGCTGAATTATTCACACCGGACCAACTGAATTTCCTGTTTGAATCGATAGCCCGCCACAAACAGACCATAGAAAATAAAAAATCTGATTGTGTTAAAAGAATTTCAGGGTAAACTCCCTAATAGTAAGGTAAGTGGATTAACAGTATTATGTAAATTTATGTAGATAGTTATAAATAAGACAAAGTGTGTCGTAAATCCAGGTAATAAGTTAATAACATTGATATTTTGCGATATATTACGTTATTTACAATGGTATCACTTTTTTACTTGACTACCTTAGGTTCTTACTAAAAAAAATCATGCGAAGCCTCTAAATGACTTTTAAAACACGGGAACAATCATTTAAATTTCGTGGCTTAAAAACATTTCCCTTACCTAAACCTAAACCTAAGGTGAGTGTTAGGAGTTAGGAAATGTTAGGAGAATGTTAAAATGTTAGGAGAATGTTAGGAAATGTTAGGAAAATGTTAGGAGGAGAATGTTAAGGAAAATGTTAGGAAAATGTTAGGAAAAAGTTAGGAGAATGTTAGGAAAATGTTAGGAAACGTCTTTGAATACGGGCCTAAAATTGACCACTATTATATTTCCTGCCTCAGATTAAATTATTTAATTCCATTATTATCATTATTTTATTTATTTTTTCTTTCATTCAAGAAGATAAATTATAAGTTCAACATTTAATAATTTATAAACAGAGGAAACAGAGTCTCCGCTCTAGCTTGCAACTGGAGGCTCTCATCATAAACTAAAAAATTGTAATTAAATTTGTTAACAATTTGATGTAAATAATGATTATTGTTATTACGTTTAAGTATTGACGGTAGCTGATTCTTCAATAACTGTTTTACTGTTTGAGAATATGGGAAGCGAGTCTGAAGACGTACCGTATTATAAATTTGGGGATTTCTATTACCTGAGAACGAGCGAAGCTAGTCCAACTAGTAAGAACAAGCTTAGCTTATCCAGATAGGGTGGGGGAAAATTCCGCGGTGCCTCATACCCGATTTTTAAACAATATAACTAAAAAGTCAAGTTAAGCGGGACAGTTGAAGTAAAATAAATTGTTTTAGATAAAAAAAGAGAAAGTCATATCTATATTATCCGGCCACTCTCAACACCACAGTTTATGTCCGCTATAAATGACTTTGTTTAATATTTATATTCGGCTGCATCCACACCTCATCCGCTGATATGCTACCCCGAGCTATAAAACATATCTCCTTGCAAATTAGCTTGATAATATAATCGATATATTCGTACTAAATACCTCGTAAAACTATACATCAGGTCAGTCTGATAATTAACTTTCCTTTCACGGCAGTTTATCAGCTCGCAACTTACCCCTATTTGACGTTATTAATGCTTTACACAAGGGTAATTGTGTGACGGGTAGAGATACGATTTATCATAGTTCAATGAATTTTAACCTAACCGTCCAGTCTAACCTAATAGAATTATCCAACCATTATTCTAATTAAGTAATTTTAAGCGAATTTCAAAACGGAAAACAAGTTTTTTTTTTAAATAAATAAGCTTTTTTATAAAAATGATTTTCTATTTTGCCATTTTTACATGAGTTTTTACACCTACAAACTGGGAAAATACGCGATGTAAAAAACTCGCATAACCTTGGCACAAAGTCCTGATTTTGTGGAATTCTGCAATTGTCATATGTTAAAGGAGATAAAATAATTTCTAGTTCTAAGTCTCGATCTTTCTACATCGATGCATTTGAAAGGAATAGTGAACAGTAAATTAGAGAGGCACTAAACATTAAGAGCTCAAATTCAAATGATTTTACTAAACTCTCTTGCATACACACACTGAGCAACGATAATATCAGACACACACACACACACACATTCTAAATAAAGTTCCATTAAATTATAAAAGTAGGTAGTTTATACAAAGGCAGCAATAATCACATTCGACAAGCAATGCTTTAAGCGAATTCTCAAAGAATAGTTATTTATGCCATAAGGCTGAGAAGTGTGTCTTTATGTCACGGCAATTAGATTTACCGACGAGCGAAGCAAGTCGGGAAAAATTGCCAAGACATAAAGACATTCTCAGCCGGATGGCATACACTATTTTTTTTGAGGTAGCACTCATTAAAAAAACTGCGCTATATGCTTTATTGAAAAAAAAACAAACGTCCAATTAACTCCATATTATCGTCGTCATTGAATTCATCCATAGCTTCACACTTTTACTCAAAAATGTAAAAGCTTTACAAATAAACACACAAAAATTGTCAATTAGAACATCTTTTAAAAACGAAAAAAAAAATTAGACTACGAACAAAAACAAAAACAAAATGAACGTTTTTAAAGAAACCTCATGAAGGTTTTACACAGATTGTTTTTTTGAACACGCTACATTACAGTAATGGCGGCAATATATGAATTACTTTTACGTCCTAGGAGTTTTTTTTACATTCATTATTGTCCTCGGAGGTGAAAAGTACTAAATAACCTTTAATGATTGGCTCCTCATCCTAAAAACGGTCCAATAAAGTGCTTAATTACGTACTACCTCAAAGAAACAAAATTAAGTAACGGGGTACCTCGGGATTTTTCCTCATAATATACGGATTTATACTGGAACACGTTTTCAGACTCGCTTCGCTTGTCCTCAGATTTTAAATACATTTGTTTCATTCCCAGTAGTCATTTATCCAGGCACTGACCACGCTCGATGCTGCTTAACTTTTATAATCAACCAAAAATCATGGATAGACTTGTTGTATTTTAGCGAAACTTACGTCAAGGAATACACTTGTACCAAATATTAACTTAATTGAATTTTTTTCCAATGTTTTAACAAATTTATTTAAATCATTCCATAAAAATTGAACTAATGCTGATAATGAGAATAAACAGGAACATATGTTATTCCTGTACATGGCTACATTCGTGCTTAATCTCTAATTTATCGCAGCATTTTTCCGTGATTTATGACTTTTTCAAAGTCATTTTGCGGTTTAGTGACGCCATGAAAAAAAAAATCGAACAGCACTACTACACCTATAGACTGATTTTTGTATAATGTTTCAACTCTTTAGCATAAATACACTCTACGATGATAACAGACGCACACAGACACATACATAGGGAACCACTCAGGAGGTCTTAAGAACACCTGAAACGGATAATTCCGGTATCATCCCGGTTTCGGAATTTTTCGCCAACACAATACTCTCCCTATATACCTACATCCTAAATGAGGAAAAGTAAAAAAAAACTTTTTTTTGAGATAGTACGTAATTGAGCACTTTATTGGACCGTTTTTAGGATGAGAAGCCAATCATTATTGTTATAGGAGGTTATTTAGTACTTTTCACCTCCTAGGACAATAATGAATGTAAAAAAACTCCTAGGACGTAAAAGTAATTCATATGTTGCCGCCATTACTGTAATGTAGCGTGTTCAAAAAACAATCTGTGTAAAACCTTCATGAGGTTTCTTTAAAAACGTTCATTTTGTTTCTGTTTATGTTCGTAGACTATTTTTTTTTCGTTTTTAAAAGTTGTTCTTATTGTCAATTTTCGTGTGTTTATTTGTAAAGCTTTTACATTTTTGAGTAAAAGTGTGAAGCTATGGATGAATTCAATGACGACGATAATATGGAGTTAATTGGACGTTTGTTTTTTTTTCAATAAAGCATATAGCGCAGTTTTTTTAATGAGTGCTACCTCAAAAAAATATGCCATCCGGCTGAGAATGTCTTTATGTCTTGGCAATTTTTCCCGACTCGCTTCGCTCGTCGGTAAATCTAATTGCCGTGACATAAAGACACACTTCTCAGCCTTATGGCATAAATAACTATTTTACACTTCCTGCAAGGTTATTTTGTTGTTTAAGGTTATAGTGTGTCAGACAGTTTGAACTTTAATAAAACTGCATCTCTATTGAAGAATAGAGAACAATTAAATAAGAGAAATAGCAAAGAATTGTTTCAAATATTGTGTTTATTAATGAGAAGAATACAGCTGCGTTATGAATGATAGTGCCTTAACTTGTTGCACAGTTAAATATTAACCAGATATTTGTGTAAATATCTCTTCAGTCTGTCTTTGTGCCGCTGTGAAGCTTTGTTTAAGTAACAACAGCTCCAACTCCTTTGTCCTAAGAGGCATATTATTTTGAAAATGTTTGACTTATTTACGTTAAATTTATACTGTAATTTAAATATAAATTTCATAATTAGTATCATTAATATTTCTCAGAAAGCTTTGATAAATTTATAAACATTTATTAATTATAAATAAATTTACAAATATATTTATTTGAATAAATAAATATTTACATTTAGTGAACATATATTTAATGTTTATTTAAATAAATAAATATCTAAATGTATTCAATTTGTTTTTATTTTAATATTTAAGTTTATTTAATTTAAATTTAGATTTAAAGTTATTGACAGTACAAAACACTTATTTTAACTAGAATAACATTTCAGCAAGGTTTAATATTTCTCTCACCTATATGCACTCTAAAAACTGAAAATTTACCAGAATAATCCTTTTCAATTTAATCACCTTCTGAGTAGGGTTTACCTAGCTGTCTCGGCTTTTGTGAGTAAACTTAAATAAATAAATCATACAGATAGCATAAGCTGTTCCATGAGATATTACTATTTCGTTCTTACTAATTAAATTATTTATGTAGTTATTATTTTATCAAACAATGTAATTATGTACAAATGTGATTATTTATTAATAATTCATTTAACGTAATTATTCATGCTATCATTCATTTAACGTAATTATTCATGCTATCATTCATTTAACGTAATTATTCATGCTATCATTCATTTAACGTGATTATTCATGCTATCGTTCATTTAATTTAACGTAATTATTCATGCTATCAATTATTTAATGTAATTATTCGTGCTATCATCCATTTAATGTAATTATTCATGCTATCGTTCATTTAACGTAATTATTCATGCTATTATTCATTTAACGTAATTATTCATGCTATTATTAATTTAACGTAATTATTCATGCTATCATTCATGTAATGTAATTAATCATGCCATCATTTATTTAATGTAAGTATTCATTTTAATAATGTATTTATTTATTCGTTCTGTTAACATTTGTATTTTATCCTGTTAAATAAGTTGGCTAAAATATGTATGCACCATGCTTCCGAACATGGTGAAAACTTTTTTTAATCCTACGTGTCTAATTGTATCAGAAATCAATTAAAACTTCTTTGGGTGAATTTTAGGAATATCGTGGAAGTCTGTTCTTTCATTTTAAAAAGTTTTAGAAAGGTTTGAGGATGAAAAGCATAAATTAAAAACTTTAAAGCACTTCTTTACTCGCATTTGACATTTTTCTACAGTAAAACAATTAAAAATACAGACTGGTAAACTCAATCAATCGATACAGTATTTTTTCGTGATGATCTGGCAGAGAACCTCAAAATATCTGTTGCCACTGAGACAGTCCGGGTTCGATCCCTGTCGGGGCCTCTAAGATTTTCATGCGAGGGATGGAAATCCTTTTATGAGCCGTCTTTCGAAAGGAACGATGATTCGGTGGTTTCGAGCCTGTGCAATGTCAGATACTCGTAAACGATCCCTAACCCTAAATAATTTATAAACTATTAAATAATATTATTAAAATTGAATTGCTTGATGAATGATAATATTAATAATAAGTATAATATTTATCAAAAATTAATTATAAATTAAAATAATTCGAAATTAAAAAAATAAATAAGTAATTGTTAAAAATATACATACATAAATAAACTATAAAATATAAATGTTATAGATAAACATTATATTTATAAGAAAGTACTATTAAGTCAACACATGTTCAGCTCAGGCCTAGGGCTTCATGTTCAGCATGTTCGCATGTTCAGCTCTGGCCTAGGGGCCATCATGAGCAGGTTACTCATCTACTCTTTAATCTCGTATGTACTTTGATATTGTAATTAATTTATTAAAAAAAAATATTTAAACAAAATTTCTGAGGTTCTCCGTTCAGTTTTTTGTAATAATTTAATTTATTATTTACTTATGCACAGAATTAGTAGTTTGCTTCGCTTCTATTAAATACCTGCTTCTATTAATTAAACCCATAATTAATTTGTCAATATGCACTGACAAACCAATTTGATTTTTAGTTATTTTTAAAATAAAAGTTCCTTTTTACAGTACGTTTTGAATTAGTGAAAAAACATTTTTTTAGAGAATCATTTTTCAACATGGAAAATGTATTTTAATAATTCAGATCACGCTTTCAATACAGATTATATTAAATTTTGAATCTGTTTAAATCATATGGAACTAAATAATTAAAATATAAGCTCTGTCAACGAATGAAAACGTTTACATTCGTATATTTTTGAATTTTCGTTCTCATTCAGAGAAGGGAGAGAAGCATTTAAGAAGTAAAAAGTGCGACACATGAAAGTTTAATAAATGTCCAAGTTTTATAATCGAAAAATAAAAAAAAGTTGTGTCTATGATACATAATGTATCTCAGGGTGTTCGGACATGTGAAGGATTAGGGAAGTGATACATACCACAGCTAGTCAAAGAATGAATTTATTTAACAATTAATAATACAGAAAAGTGGGAATGGGGGGAGCTATTAATGTAATGGGGGGTAATGGGGAGTGGGGGTAGTTTAGTTAATACATGACAGGACATATGCCGCCTTTTCATGTTTATATTGGCCACTTCATTAGAATGAAACTTGGCAAAAATAAAACTCAATGAGAGTAAGAACTGGGATTCGAATCCTGACCTTTTGAGGCATTGCTGTTAATCTAAGAGGTTGTACAGCAAAGTATCTTTAATTTTGAACCCCCTTTATTATCATAATCATTTCATCATGTACCACCATTTAATTATTTACTGACAACTATGAAAAACAAGAGGTTAAGAAG
>JACMZG010001908.1:54816431-54838931 GCA_018340805.1 Microvelia longipes
GGTTGCCAGAGTTTTCTGTTGGGTGACGCTGGACTAGCCATAGCGGTAAGCCTAGCTCTAGACTGGTGACTCTAGAGGTGCTGATAGGATTGGTGAGACTGGCTAAACGAGGGCGGGCCAAATGAGACTAATATGATCAGAGGAGAGCTAGTAAGACTAGATGAACAAAGCACACTGTGAACTATTCGTGGACACTAGCCAGAGCGGTGAGTTTGGAGACAGTCTGGTTGGGCTAGATGAACTAGACACACTGTGGACTAGTGATATATGCCACCGTGTATGGAAGTTGTGCCTCCTAGATAATTGAGTGTATACAAACTCTGGGGTAGATTAGTTGAGTGAACTTTGAGTGAAGGGAAAACATTAATATGACCCTACGGGTTTAAGCGTAAAAAAGTTAGGGCGTTGCCTTTTGTAATGTAAATAAATACTTTGCCATAAAAAGTACTTAAATCAATAAAGTACTTTATATAGCACTAAAATCAACATATATTTTATAAACCCCTCGAAAAAGAGGCCTTTATTAAACTAAATTTAAGTTATCAAATATTACCGCACCAAAGTCATTCTTTAGTTTGCATAAAATAATGTTTGTACGAAAAAAATACACTCTAAACACAAACACCTCTAAGATTTATATTATTTGAAAATTTAGTTGAGAAGGAAGTGAAAAGGCTTGGTTTACTTATCCTTTACAATCACTGTAATCAATTAATTCCTGTCATTGCTAGTTTTGCCTATTAGGCGGGATATCTTAGGGTCAGGACCCCTTGCAGCCTATTTGTCTAGCTGCTCTACGAGTATACTAACCTTTCAAATGTCCTCTCTGCTTACACTACCTACTCTGCCTATGCTCAGATTTTAGTTCTCAGTCCCTTGTCGCTCTCATTTCGAAACCATGGTTCAGAAGCCTCTCATTACATTTTGACGAACAACATTCAGACATTAAATATTCTAATTAGGATAAAGAACAGTACCTATATTAATGTTTTACACCATAAGCAGGATTAAGCAAAATAATCCTTATATTATTCCATATTTATACATTTTAACGCTTTATTCAAATACATGCTAACATTAAGTGCTGTATTATAAATAGATTTAAAATGTTAACATTCAAATCCGTATTTGCTTACTCCTTTCCGGTACTTAAAAAAATATTTATCTAAAAATATTCATAGAAATAGAACATAATTTTTATTCTAAACGAATGCATATTTTATATGGCTAATGGTTTTTTTTAATATTTTCTTTATGAATAATATAAATTATATATTTTATCAAAACAAAAAAAAAATCTTAATAAAATATATAGAAAAAAAATTGTTTTATTTATTACCAATAATTACAAATAAAAGAAAACAAAAATGAAGAATGTTTTCCGTATAAAAAAATATATCGCATAATATTTCATATAGATAATACTTATAGTTAGATAGTTTAAAATAGATATATGATTATTTATTATTTTTTTTATTTCTGTATTTGAAGATATTAATAATTATTTATTTTGAAGTTAATTATAATTTTAGAAAACGTTGTCTTAGCTATAAGACATCAGTCTTGAGCCACAAAGAGGCGTTGTTATATTACTCATTTGAAGGAATGTGTTTATTCATATTATTCTACTTATTCATTTATTATACTATTTTATTTATTTTACCAGTATTTATACCTACTGTATTTATTTTTTTAATAACTTTAGAGCTTTTTTTTGGACTGTTTTAAATTGTGATATCAATTAAATTAACGAAGACTTCAGTCCTTTTTTAATAAAATTTATTCAAAATAAATTCACGAAGATCAGGATCCCTGGGCGAAAGCTCTTCGTGGATTTATTTAGAATAAATTTTAATAAAAGAAAAAAGGACTGAAGTCTTCGTTAATTTAATTGATATCATACTGTATTTATTGTTTTATTTATAAATTATTGCGTTTATGGTTATTTTTATTTGCTATTAGTTATTTTTATAATTATTATTGTGTATATTTAATGTTATTTTATGGTTATTTTTTTTATTGTTAATTGCTTAGTGATTTTAACTAAATTTCGTACTGTTTATTAATCAAGTCATTATAGATTATTTTTTGGTGTTTATAAAGAAAGAAAAGAGAAGTCATTTGCCACATAAATTCAATAAAAAAAAAGAATAATAAAATGCCTGTTTTAGGGCCTTTCGGCCCATCAGGGTATTCACCCTGCGGGAACCACCTCAGGCATCTACTACACTCTAAGTATTAATTAAAGTTGGCGAAATCTTTTTAGTACAAATACTATTCATAAAATCTTAGAGCATAGGCCGGGCTGCGCACATAACATAAATTCAATGTTTAATATATTTAATTGTCTATATAAAGGACCAGACCTTTGTTCTCTGTCTTTATAAAGCATTACTCTGATTAGAGATTTTTGTAATATTTCAATGAGTCTCCTGAGAGCGGAATGAGCAGCACCCCCTCCTATCATACCCTATCTTATAATAGAATCAGATATAGCAAAATATAGGATGCGTCTTAAGTCCACTGTCAGGAACCCCCGAGCTCTAAGCATTATATAAAGGATTTTCAAATTTTGAATATGGTGGTTCCATTTTAAGTTGTCATCTAGGGTTAGTCCTGAATATTTAGCTTTCTCTACTTTTTCAACCTTAGGACAGAAACATTTGGGTCGAAACATATTTAAACAATTTTTTCTACTGTGGATACTTATAGATTATAGATCGTACGGCCGGTTGTGTTCTTTTATCGTGCGTGAAAGCCATTAGTTGAAAATCTAATTCTGGTTTTAATTCTGCCATTCTATTCTCCGTTATTTTATACTGAGTATACATTGATATAATTAATAGAAGTACTGTTGTGCTCAAGAATAATCTTAATGAACTATTTATCATAACTAATATTTAATATCATAAGCTTATGAGTCGATAGTAATTTTAATTTATCATAAATTAAATATTAAAGAAAATCTTTATTAAAGAGTCCGTGTCCTAATAAATATAGTTTTGCTTTTATATATATCAGTGTGTGTCCGCGTGTGTGTGTGTGTTAAAGATAAACATCTATTCATGTTTAATAACTTTTAAAAGTTCGTGTAACTTTGTGAGTTAAATTTATTTATCTGAGTTTGTATGTATACTGTATTTCACCACTATACCAACAGTAAAGTGCTATAATGGTGTATATGTCTATAAATGTATCTGTGTGTGTGTGTGTAGTGTAATATATGTGCTTGTAAAGTAGTATTAGTGGTACATAATTGATGGCTTGTGTTTATTTATTATCTATCGCGTTTAAAGCAGATTAAACTAAATTAGCATTTAGTTAACTTTTTAACGTTTTCATATTTTAATAACAATAATAATATTAAAGAAGTTTATATAAACGGTAATGATGATTAAGCTTGGGTTTTTGCATGCAATAGTCTAATAAAAGTTTTTTTTCTACACATTTTAACTAAGAATTAATGTAATTATTAAGTTATTCCAAATAACCCAGTCCAGCACACGTACGCCCAAGGCGACTACTATTGATGCAACATAAGAGGTTGGTGTCTAATAATTAAATGCTTAAAACCTAAATTCATTATAAGAATACTACACTTTCCGAATGAAAAACTTGATATTATGTTATAAAATGTGGAACAATAAATTTATTGTATGTAATATATACCTTCCCTAATATATATATATATATATATATATATTATATATATAATATATATATATATATATATATATATAATATATATATATATATTGTGTGTGTTTATATATTTGTTTTTAGATTTTTGTTAGAGTTTTTAGAAATTTCGAATATATTTCAATACCTTATGAAGCTGCATATTTCGGAGCAGCAGTGGTTATTATTATATTTTATCATACTTCATCCATATATATAATATATATATATATATAATATAATAATATATATATATATATTTATATTTATATTTATATATATATAATATATATATATATATATATATATTATATATATATATATATACATATATTTATATTTATAATATATATAATATAACACATCGTTGGTTTCATACAAGATTATTCTAAGAATAAATTTGCATTAATTATTCTCTAATTTTCCGTTTAGTTACCCTAATTATGAAACATATAATTATATAGTCCCCAATAGAATAGACTAAGTCAGGAACATAGATGATGCGTGTTATGAATACATTTAAAGCCGGTCAGATCAATAAAGTGGTTAGTTCGCAATCATCTCAACACTTCCCTAGCCTGTGGCAACTATTCTCTTCCTGATTATTTCTAAATGGTGCGTTATATGGCGTTTAGAGCAATGTTTTTTGCTTATGGTACGATTTGTATTTTCGTCTATCTGTCGATGGAATAAAAATAGTATGTTTATTTTAAAATAGGTTGTTCTTTAAAAGTAACAAAAAATAACCTTTCCTCTAGAAAGGAGAAAAAATAAATTTTCCGTCCTTGTTTTTGGGGAGAGACCCGTATTACGACCTGTTAGTGAAAATAATTGAGAGAACAAAAATCAGCGCAAAAATGGTTTACTTTCCGCATTACTGTTTGGCGCAATCGGTTAGATACTAGCTTGAAAATTTAAAGATTTATTGTTCGAATCTAGTTCAGGAACCTAAATAAAATATAATGAAGATAATGTTTATATTATAATTTAATAATTTCTTTTATTGCTCAAAAGATGTTCTTTTAAAAAAAATCTTTGTCGTCTTTATATTATAAGTAAGACTGAGGTTGGCATTACTGTCAATTTTGTTAAAATTATTGACTAAACAAGCCAATCCCTGTGTTTATATATATATATATATATATATATATATATATATATATATATATATATATAATATAAATATATATATATATATATATATACATGTGTGTAACAAGCTCGGGGGCGGCACTAATAACAAAGTAGCAAGTGCGGGATTGTAGACTCCAGAAGAGAGTCTACCAAGTGACGTCGAGCTTGTAGGGGTTTTTAAGGTATAAGTATTGGGTAATAAAAGACATAACTTAGGTTGAACAAAAATGGATTATCTATTAAGGTTATTCTATATGGTACATACTCGTAAAACTATGAGCTCTGAGAGCCCCAATAGAAACCTGACCCTAAGGCAACACTTACTTGGCGAAACCCTGTCTACGACTCCCCGTCGGTTAGCCCCGTCGATCGGTACCCTAACCCCGATACTCCAGGTAACCCCTCCAGTACACAAAGTGCTGATAAAGGGAAACATTGCCGAAAATATAGATAAAGAAAGAACATAACTAGCAATCTCTGTCTATTAATTAAAATAATTAAACTTTATCTATATCCGTAAAATATGACCGTCACATCCCTCTCCATCCCCTTAAGGACGAAGGCCGTTCTGCCGTAATGTAAGGTCCTTAGTCCATAGGTTGCCGAGGAGATGTGGGCCTTAATGAAGTACAGAGTGCTAGGTCCAGTGGGTTAGAGGAGGTGTCTAACTATGTTAGAAGCTCCACCCCTACTTATTCCACTTGTAGTAATTCCATGGTATCACACAATATAAAATAATTTATATAAAAGTCTATGTGTCGGATACTCTTGCGCTAGTTCTGAATGCTTATGCAGGAGCTATTCCTAAAGGATCGTCACGATGTTCGTCACCGAGACTTTCCCTAGGCCTCCTGTGTTTGCATTAGAAGCTGCACTATCTCTGAATGCTTATTCAGGAGCTATTCCTAAAGGATCGTCACGATGTTCGTCACCGAGACTTTCCCTAGGCCTCCAGGGTTTGCATTAGAGGTTTGACGTAGAGTATAGAGTACGGACCAACTCTGATGGCGAAGCCTTGTTAATCATGCTAAGATAATAATGAATTAATCACTTGATATGGATATATTAAAGATTAAGATGAATTTATTAAAAATTAAGATGAAAGTGAACTATTACAGTTTGTTTTATACCTCTCTAGGCAATGGACAGAGACTACCTGATAGTTACCAATATATCACTATGATATATCATTTCTAAATAATGAAATAAGTGTAATTAATAATTTTAGATAGTATACTAGATAGAGAGTATCAGAGTTTGTATATACCTAATCGACAAATTTTGTTGTAAAATATGAAGTTTGTGCCTTTCCCCTCTCCCTACAAGACGTTGCGGGCTGAGTCGACTGGACTCGAGCTCGCGACGGCTGGCGATGGCAGGGGTAACACCACATAATTTCAAAAATAATGACAAATTAAGGAAGGAAAGAAAAATTAATTTGTGTGCCTCAGGTTCAGTGTATGATCGTTCCTCTGACTAACAGTGCCTGATCGTTTGCTAATATAACATAATAATGCCCAAAAAAAAAAAAAAAAAACTTAAAATGAAGAATTTAAGAATAAGGAAAAAATTGAGTACAATGTTCTGAATACTAAGAATGACGATTAACCAAAATTGTTCAATTTTGGTTAATAATTGGTAAAAACAAAATTTTGTTTTTCTATTTGTGTGCTTTATTTTTATTTTTATTTTTTTTATTTTGCATTATTCTTATTATTTTTGATTAATCAAATGACTAAAAGAAATAGTTCTCTAGTTTTCATTTGTGATTTATGAAAAATTAATTGAATGACAGCAAATAATTGAGTTCAAGAATTAATTATAAGTTTTCGATCAGCACAACTGTCTTCTTATGGATTATTAACAATGAACATTGGTTTTTACATTTTTGTTTGTCAATGTTTTAACTAAGAAAAATAATACATAAACAATCAATTATTGTTATTAATTTTAAATTGTTACTTTATATACTTAGATTTTACCAAATCTTTACAATACCCATTTCCTACATAGAAACATTCATATCCCTGGTAATTAATAATAATATAAATAGTAATTTCATTAATGCAAGAATGAATATAAAATAAAAACTAATAATTTCAAATTATAAAAGTTAAATAATAATTTTTGCATTTAATTCATTTATTAACTTTAAAAAAAAACTAATTTAAAAAATTAATGTTGATTTGGTGATAATTCTCCCAAATTAAAACTATAATAAAAGTAATTTAAAACCAAATGAAGTGATAACAAACTAACTTCAACTTTATCTATATATATATATACAAAAAAAATCACATTAACAACTCAAAACTTTGTAATAATGTATTAAAAGGTTTATTAATGAAACACCCATAGCAACAATTATAGCAAAATAGTTACATAATAAGTAAGTATAAATTTGCAAGTATTACAGTTTAAGTTTTAAATTAATTTCGTATTTAGCTGTTAAGAATTTTATAAAATAAGTATCTAAGGAGTTCAATTATATTATTTGCTCTTTCCCTCAATTTATGTTTGTTTTATATTTTACTAATTATAAAATTCGTACTTTATTCGTATTTTCTTAAATGCTATAACAAACATAAGACAAATCAAACCAATCTATGTCTCCTTATGCTGTAAGATACCGTATTAAGCAATTATTATTCATTGTGTATTTCTACAATTACAATACTTTCCCGTTAGTTTAGGGAATAAATTTTAAGCTTCTATCTTTACTATCTTTTATCTGCGTAAATTTAATAATAAAAATCAATCATAATTATTAATAGAGGAAATTTGGAAAAGACTATTCATAAAGAAGCTTCCTAAGTTTTGAAATTGAATCTCTAATCAATTCATTTCATTTTAATCTATTTGCAAGTAATAACATGTAAATTCAATATGTTATTAATCATTTTAAAAGTGCAATATAATCTTATGTAACGTAATCTAATCCATTAAATTTATAAAATAAATTATTAATTTGTGGTATAAAGTTATAAAGGGTTAATAACTTTATTGTGGAAGAAAACAAATAAGTAGTACAATATCGTTGATTATTTCGCGTAAGATAATTATTTTTAATTCGCTGAATGGACAAAAAGTAAATATAAAATATGTTTCACAAGCGCATTCCATACTTTCCTGTCGGTAGTCCATTCACCCGACCTCTCAGGTTGCAGCGTAAAATAAGATTTTATTGCTGAATTTTCAATACCTATTCGTTCTATTTTATGTCTTTTAAGAGTTAAGAACTTTAAAATATGTCAGTTTAATAATCTATTATTATTATTATTCATGTATTTACTAATTTATTTACCGAAATGAAATAATTTGTCAGAGAACTTAAACACATTCAATAAAAAAAACTCAAATGATTTTGGTTCGAGATTATTAAGATATATACTACGGAAGTGTTGAGTTGAAACAAATGCCAGGTAGAAATAATGCTATAGTTGACATGAAGAAATCCATCCCATCTTCTTATTTTAACTAATGAATTATAATTATTACCAATTAAATTTCTCCAAAAAAGTATATATATTTATAAACAGTGCTCCATATCCCAATAAGTTATTTAATTCATTTGAACCTGAAAAAGAGTATATTAATATTTCGTTCTATACAAAAAAAGAAAAAAACCATCATAGCTGAATCAACTATGGCCATGTCGTTTTGTGTGACATGAACAGGTTGGATTGCCAATTATACCATACTGACGTTTTTCTGGTATTGGCTTATGCTTTAAAAACGGTGTATAGGAACTCCCTTCAGTCTCTGTGCTGTTTGCTGAATTCTTTTTTAAACTTTCTTGTTGGGACTGAACAAGTGTCTGCATCGGTTCGTTCTTTACAGCTTGTAAGGTTGTTACAAGTACATTTAACTTAAATGAGAGTTGTATAATAAAATAACATAAAACTACTAAAGAAATCGTAATTGCTGAAAGCCATATTAGGTAAATTATATCTGATATAAAATCAGATCCAAAAATATTATTTGCAACAGGGTTGTGTAGATATATTATGAAGCATATGTGGATCTATTGTATTGGAGAGAACAAAATGTGGAGTACTCATAGTCCAATTTTCGTTATATAGGTCCAGAGATTTTTAAATTCTGGGTGCATTGTTAAAGTATTTGTGCTCGCATAACGAATATTTGATAATTTCGTCCAAGCACTTGGAAGCAAAAAGTTTAAAGAGAGATGTGAGGGGTGGGAACTTTCACATGGAAATTGTTCCTGTATGATTATCTGTTCACCATGATATACTTCATGAAAACATGGTAGTTTAATCATAATAGCTCCATGTACTCTCGAAACGAAATAAAATCGTTAGCATCTTTTGCGAAAATATGTTTATATTGACTTAATAAACCTCTTACTTCATCGTATTGTTCAGGTGTTAAATCTGGATTAATATCAAAAGGCCTATCGGCTAAGTCATATAATATTTCTTTAGATAATCTTTTCTTTGGTAGTTCAATTGGACTTAGAGGTGGTATTTTATTTTTCTTCGAGTTCAGTACACCGACTTGTATTTTTTTATCAGTAATTATTGTAGTTATTTCTGAGTGAGGGTATAATAATTGTTGTTTGACTGAACTGTTATAGAGTAACGCTTGTTTATTATGTATATCGTATCGAGTGCAGATTATTCCCTTTTTATCTAATAAATGTTTGTTATATTCTACGTCACACACATGTATCTCGCTATTGTTATTTTCTGCTGTTATGGTGACGAAAGCTTTTGGCGGTAGAATTGTAATATTCTTTGTCCACAGTGCGTTACAACTAAATTGTGTATGGGACCTGCTTAGTTCTGAACTTTGTTTAATATTATCTTGTATTGAGTGCTTTGCAGAGCTTAGCTTTGTTTTCAAATTTTGATTATGGACTTGAACAGCTTGGAGCCAAGATTCTTTCATGGGAACCGAAAGTAAATTTGAACCGATATTAAAATTGATAACTTTTGTTTTAAAACAATGTCTGACGCCATATTGAATATGAAATGCGTTACCCAATAAAATTGGTACACATAGCGATTCCATAACATACACAGCCACATTAAAAGTGAATCCCTGTATGCTAAAGTTAATTTGAGTAGCACCTAAAATTTTAGCTTGAGATTGGTTTGCAGTAACCACAGTTACTGAAACATTAGAATTTATGTATTCTTTCGGTACTATGCTACTGTCGACGCAGCAAATATTGGCTCCAGTGTCTAAAAGGGCAGTGAGGGTTTTTCCCCCAAAAACTACATCAACGGACAAAGCCGTCGGAGCACCAAGTGATTGTGTATTGCCTAATATGGAAGGTAAATATGTTACACAATGTTGGTTACTAAAATTTTGTGGTTCAGTATTAGGAAGTTGGCATCTATTACCGCCTAAAAAGGAATTGTATACTGTAGCCCATGAATCTCTTCTCGCTGTTTAGAAGTCAGTACTACTAACTGATTAATGGAGTCTTTCAAACCTAGAATTTGGGTATTTAGATTATTAATATCTGAAGCATATTTAGCTAATTCATGCGAATTCATTTCAATGTATTCACATTTCGCGTCCTTGAATTTTTTCGGGGTAACCCTTCCGATTTTTTTATCACTCTGGGTCCCCTTCGTTACTCGTTTTTTGATCCATAGTTATATTTTTATCTTTACCATTTCTAGAATTATTTTTATATCGTGGGCAAAACTCCGCAGTATGCGAATTTTTTCCACATAATTGGCACGATATCTGTACCTGATTTAAATTATTCAAAGGGACCGTTGGTTGTAAAGGTTGCATATTTGCGGCAAATACATTGGCAACGAATTACTATAAGTGACGGGTGTTGTAAAAGCATTATAACTATTATTATTAAAAGAACGAGACCGCTGGTTATAGTACTGTCTATTACCGCAGTCTTGTCTATTTGAGTGTTGTTGCTGATATCGATTATTAAATTGTCTATTATTATAACTACCTGTAGGTGTAAAATAACCACGTCGATTTGAATTAAAATTACTCTGATATCTTAGCTGATGGTGGGGATTAAAATTATTAGTCCCATTCCTTGTATTATAATTATTATTATTGAAATTATTACCTTGAGTATATTGTCTATTTACGTTTTGTTGTTTATTTCTAAAAGTTGATCTTTGATTTCTTACTTTGGCTATAATTATATTTTTGACCTTTATTTTGACTATTTGTATGCGGGTTACTCTTATCTTTTGGTGTGTTTTGTTGTTTTAAAGAATCTCCAGACATAGTAATCGATAAACTGGCCACTTTATCTTCCAGAGCTTTAATTGCTGCCTGAGTCTCGGCATTAAGCTTACTCGTGGAAGCCAGGGCTTGTTCATGCATATTCACTCTATTTTGCCTGATTAAAGTATCCGACAGATAACGTTCGACGTTATCGTCTAACTGTCTTAACGTCTTATTATCATGTATAGAAATTTTGTCGTATATAGATTGATCCATTCCTCTTAGTATATGCTCTAAAATAGCAGATTCAGACATAGTACTGTCCGTTTGGTGGCATAATTCAATAACCTCCCCAATATAACTTTTAATGTGCTGATTAGGTTTCTGAATTAGCGCTCCTAACCTTAATTTTAATAACAACGTATTTGTTGGTCCGGCATATTGCTTATCTAAAGCGGTTTTAATGCTAAGCCACGTTAAGGTTTCATTAGCGGTTGTCGCCTCTAGCTCTAACTTATAATAAAACGCAGAGCTGGGCCCTCTAAGTAAACTGGTAAATATTGTACCATTTGGTCCTGCGACCAATTATTAACTTTTGACGCTCGCAAAAATCTTACAAGAAAAGCATCCCAGTCACAGTTCTCCCCAGTAAATTTTCCCGGATCACAGAAGGGTGTTTTAGATTTTGATTGATTTTGTTGTTCGTTTGGCATGATTGTTTGGTTTTTGTAAAACGATTTAACAAAATTTACTACCCGTTTACGCAAAGTTTGAGCGTTACCCCCAGTCTTCAAGTTATGTTGTTTTAGATATGCGATAAGATTTGTCTTTTTGATTTTATAACCCACGAAGTTTTTAACATGCTTATCGTAAGGTGGTTGAGGAATAGGAAATTGAATACTTGTGTCCGAGTCCCCTTCGTAACTAGGTATACTAGAGTGTCTGACGTATGGAGGAATTAGAATCTAAAATATCCGAGTCCAAAGAATCGTCCGGAGGATTTGACATTAATCAAAGGACATCAGAAGGTTAAGGTTGTTACTAAAGGACTAATATAATAAGTTGTCACAAAACAAAACATAAATGAAAATACTATAAAATATAATGACCAATAAAATAAAGCATTAATAAAAAACTTATAAAGATATAAAGTTAATGAATGTATGTTGAAATACAAATCTACCATCAAATTAAAATAAGTTAATTCGAACAATTAAAAAAAATTAAGACAATTATTATCATATCTCACTTATCTCTGTATTTATTCTTTTTCTTTTTTTGCATGTATATATTATTTTCCTTAAATAATATGTAACGTTATACCATCTTAATATTTTATTTAATACCAATTATTATAACAAATATTTGGATTAATGTACCATTTTATAATGGTAAATATCGTAATTTTTGTATTGGGGTATACAAAAATATATAAAAATATATAATTTAAGATAAACAAGATATTAAAATTAAAATTGAAAAAATAAAAATTTAGTATTAATAAAAAAATGAATTCACTTACACTTATCAATTCACTTACGCCACGAGAGAGTCCGCAGGTTTCTTGATCATAGGAAGCAGCACGTCATAAGTTTAAGAAGTACTTTGAAGAAATAAAAACGTAAAGATACAAAAACTCGTAAAAACACAAAAGAGTACAAAAAACCAAGGGCCAGGTTCCGTTGTGTGTACTTAAAAAACAGGGAAAAGTTAAAATACATTATGGAAAAGAAAACTTATTTAAAATAAAAAAAAAACATGATTAGTAGCAAGTAAAAATTGGGATGATTTTGGGCCTCCACCAATGTAACAAGCTCGGGGCGGCACTAATAACAAAGTAGCAAGTGCGGGATTGTAGACTCCAGAAGAGAGTCTACCAAGTGACGTCGAGCTTGTAGGGGTTTTTAAGGTATAAGTATTGGGTAATAAAAGACATAACTTAGGTTGAACAAAATGGATTATCTATTAAGGTTATTCTATATGGTACATACTACGTAAAACTATGAGCTCTGAGAGCCCCAATAGAAACCTGACCCTAAGGCAACACTTACTTGGGCGAAACCCTGTCTACGACTCCCCGTCGGTTAGCCCCGTCGATCGGTACCCTAACCCCGATACTCCAGGTAACCCCCTCCAGTACACAAAGTGCTGATAAAGGGAAACATTGCCGAAAATATAGATAAAGAAAGAACATAACTAGCAATCTCTGTCTATTAATTAAAATAATTAAACTTTATCTATTATCCGTAAATATTGACCGTCACATGTGTATATATATGTATTTATTTATTTATTTATTTATTACATACTTGAGGTTATTTTATTACAAAGTTTCTCAATTGTCAAAATTTTACAAACAAATGAAAAGAACAAACAAGAAAATAAATAGATTATAAATTATTAAATAAACTGCATAAACATAGGCAGCATAACTTGAATAACAAACTTGATTAAAAAAAAAAAATAAATAATAACATTACATGAGAAACACTAAAATATATATATATATATATATATTATATATTATATAACATATATATATATATATATATTATATTATATATATATATAATATATTCATGGAAAAATGCTGCGATCAATTTGAGATAAGCACGCATGTAGCCATGTACAGGAATAACTTATGTTCCTATTTCATCTTATTATCAGCATTAATTCAATTTTTATCAGTTGACTTGTATATGTTTTTTAAAAAATTGTAAAACAATTAAAAATAAGCTAATTGAGTTGAAAATTGGAACAAGTATAAACCTTTACGTACTAAATAGTTACACTAAGATTTGTTTTGATAGGACAAGCATATCCATGGTTTTTGTTGGATCAAAAACGTTTAGCATTGTCCAGCGTGGTCAGTGTTGTATGGGACCGCTATGAATGAAACTGATGTATTTACTGTATAGAGACAAGTCTAAAAACGTGTTGGAGTATAAATTTTTGCGAAGTGTATATTCTGAGGACGAGTAGGTAGGATGAGCGTAACGAAACCGATGGAAAAGTTCCGATTTTCTTATTATAGTACGACACACGGCTAAAATCGATTGACAGCGCGGGAAAATAGTGTTCAGGAACCAATAAGGTTGGCCTGATTTGAAATTGAGGGCGTGGTTTGACATCCAGGACTAACCTTATTGGGTCCCTCACATTATTTTCCCACGCTGTCAATTGATTTTAGCCGTGTGTCGTATTATAATATATATAATATATTTTGTCTCCCAAAACCAAGGATCTTGAATAAAGGGGATGACGCATTAAGGAACATTTCTGACCCCATGGAAGTTGAATGAGATAGATAAATAGGAGCAAACGTACGTTCCCCTTGGTTATAATAAAAAAATGGCACCAAACGCAGGTTTTGTAGCCTTCTGTGCTTCTCGTGATTGTTACATTTGTGGTGCTTGTTAAGTTATTTGTGCTGATTCAATTTTACATTTTGGAGCATACTTCGCCTCTCAGTGATAGATAATTTATGCGTGTTTTGTTATAACCTTCTCAAGTAATAAACAATGAGAAACCATTGAGAGGTAAGTTAGCCTCTAAAATTTAAGATCTGCGCTGTTATACGAATTATAAGCATGCGCAGTTTGTACCAAGCATGTGCAGTTGGTTTTTGACGTTTGTTTCGGGTTAAATTCTCTGTATTTTTTGGTTTTCGATGGGGTTCACACGCACTTTTTTATGGCAAATCGACTTAGTGCGTCATCCCCTTTAATCAAGATCCTTGCAAAAAACACTAGCTCATAAGAGTACGTTCAATATACGATTATTTTGTTGAAGCTGGCCTTAGAAACACTGCTTATAACTCAAAAACATAATAACCTTACATTATCGCTAAAAGATCGTGTTAGTGGACCGAAACCTTTCCCCAGAAATTAACTTCAGGTTAGTATTGATCAGCTGTCAATTAGACTTGCTGATAAGTTCACAGTAATAAAGATCCGGATAAACCTGAGATATCCTGATATTATATTAAGTGGACGATTTAAAAAAATAGATATAAGGAAAATAACATTTTCTATTTTAAGAACTAAACAGCAGAAAAACCAACTTTGTACTTTGATAAAGCAAATCAATAAATAATAAAGAGAGTCTTAGGAATAAGTTCTTTTAATTTTCAAGTAAATTTAAAAAGGGCTTAATTGCAATGCGGTTAACTTTAAGCTTTAAATGAAACTGTTATTTTAAAAGCCAACCCTATGTATGATGTACAAAATATATTTTTATTAAGGACTGACATATATACTTTGAAGTAATGTAGGAAGTTATTTTTATAAATAAAAAGTCAAGTCATTTTCCGAGTTTTAAAGTAAAGAAGTAGAGAAAAAGTAGCGATAAGAACGAGTTGAATATTCCGTGTAGGAAAACTAGTCGTGTATCTTGTAATGTCAGAAATAGGCTAAACCCGATACACAAGTCGTGCTGGTTTAGTATCGACCCGAAGAGTCTGGGTGGTGAGACACAAAACTTGTAAACAAGTCCAATCAAAGTGGAGCGCTCCCCTCCCAGTTATATATCTCTCCAGATACCGACTGACGTTAACTTGATTTTCTTTTGCCTGGGGTTTCAGCCTAAAAGTTGGTGGAAAATGTTTGTCTGTAGTTGTGTAGACTTGGTGAGACGAGCCGGACAAACTGTCCTCCTAAATAAAATTCGGCAAAAGTTTTTATCATTCCCCTGAGAAATGTATTCAAACTAATAAATTAGTTTAGAAAAAGTTTGAGCTTTAAATCAACTAAAATATTTACTGAGTTCTACACCTGCACAGCATATCTATTTATATATCAATACCTAGCTAGAAAAGAAATATATAAATGTTAAATATATAGAAAATATATAATATATAAACAAACAATAAACACATTAAAAATCATATTTCTAAGCAACGTCTAACTAGCTGTCTCGCGCCACGAAATTATTCATAATTAATGTCATAATTTATCTAAAACTCTATTACAGATTTAAGCAAAAACGATGAAATAAAAATATCAGGTACGGGGTACCTCGGAACTCTTCCTCGTCACATCGGATTCGCTACGTTCATCCTTCCTTTTTCGACTCGCTTCATCCTCAGGACTCTAGCTCTTCGGACTCGCTTCACTCATCATCAGGATATACAAGTCGTTAAATTTATATAGTACAGCTCTTCGGACTCGCTTTACTTATCTCAGGATATACAAGTCGTTAAATGTATACTAGTACAGCTCTTCGGACTCGCTTCACTCATCATCAGATATACAAGTCGTTAAATTTATACTAGTACAGCTCTTCGGACTCGCTTTACTTATCCTCAGGATATACAAGTCGTTAAATGTATACTAGTACAGCTCTTCGGACTCGCTTCACTTATCCTCAGGATATACAAGTCGTTAAATGTATACTAGTACAGCTCTTCGGACTCGCTTCACTCATCCTCAGGATATACAAGTCGTTAAATTTATACTAGTACAGCTCTTCGGACTCGCTTCACTCATCCTCAGGATATACAAGTCGTTAAATGTATACTAGTACAGCTCTTCGGACTCGCTTCACTCATCCTCAGAACATACAAGTCGTTAAATTTATACTAGTACAGCTTTCGACTCGCTTTACTCATGATATACAAGTCGTTTATACTAGTACAGCTCTTCGGACTACTCATAGATATCGTTAAATATACTAGTACAGCTCTACTCGATATACAAGTCGTTAATTTATACTAGTACAGCTCTTCGGACTCGCTCGGACTCGTCAGTACAGCTCTTCGGACTCGCTTCACTCATCATCAGGATATACAAGTCGTTAAATTTATACTAGTACAGCTCTTCGGACTCGCTTCACTCATCATCAGGATATACAAGTCGTTAAATTTATACTAGTACAGCTCTTCGACTCGCTTCACTCATCTCAGGATATACAAGTCGTTAAATTTATACTAGTACAGCTCTTCGGACTCGCTTCACTCATCATCAGGATATACAAGTTCGTTAAATTTATACTATACAGCTCTTCGGACTCGCTTCATCATCTCAGGATATACAAGTCCGTTAAATTATACTAGTACAGCTCTTCGACTCGCTTCACTCATCCTCAGGATTATACAAGTCGTTGTACAGCTCTTCGGACTCGCTTCACTCATCCTCATCAAGTCGTGTACAGCTCTCCGGACTCGCTTCACTCATCATCAGACAGAAAATACATTAGTTTCTTTCTTAGTGGTCACATATCCAGACACTAACCACGCTTGATGGTGCTTAACTTTTGATCCAACAAAAATCGGTGTGATTTCGTTCCGTCGACAAATCATTCCGTGGACAAATCATTCCGTCGACAAATCATCCGTCGACAGTCGACGGAAAATTTGTCGACGGAACGAATCGAGTTGTTGCGTCGACAAATCATTCCATCGACAGATCACTGTGTCGACAAATCGTTCCGTCGACAAATAACTTATCGACGGAATGATTTGTCGATGGAATGATTTGTCGACGCAACAACTCGATTCATTCCGTGGACAAATGATTCCGTCGACAAACTCAAATAATTTGTCGATGGAACGATTTGTCGACGCATGATTTGTCGACGTCGATTTGTCGATGGAATGATTTGTCGACGGAACGATACGGAGCCCAAAAATCATGGATATACTTTTAACATTGTAATGAAATTTGGAGTACATAATTACTACGTACAAGTATACACTTGTACTAAATTCCGACTAAATTTATTTTTTTTTTCAATTTTTTACGATTTTTTTAAAAAACTGCATACAAGTCATTTAATAAAAAATAACTAATGCTGATAGTGAGATTAAACTTGGCACATATGTTAGTCTCATACAAAATTTAAAAATCTGTTTTTTGGGTGTGGAAATAAATCACAAAGTGGGAAAAATTGTATATTACAAGTTTTTAAAATTATTGAATTACGAAATTACGAAATGGGAGGTTTACTTTACGTCCGGAGAACGCAAAAGTTTATTATCCTGTAAATATTCGTATGATTTTATTACAAAAGCAATATAATTATATTTTTTTGATAATTACGATATTTTTTCTGATAATTAATAATCTGATAATTATTAATAACTCGTACGTTATTTTAACTATTGCTGATGCTACTTTAAAGCTGTTTTAAAAATATTTATTAATTCAATGGTTAAAGAATAAATAAAAATTGTTCATAAATGAGAGAAGTTAAGTCAAATAATTGCCAGTATAAATTTTGAAACAAGAGCTCGAAATAACGTAAGATATTCCTGTGAGTTTATAACTTAAGAGCTTCTTCATAAATTAAATACAAGATTTTAAAACACAGAGAGAGGAAACCACATTTCCAGAGTAAACCACATTAAAACAAACCACACGTTACCACTTTTAAGAATTTCTCAAGTACCCTCAAACATGGCCCTGGTAGAGTTCAAGACGAGCCCCAAGGGGGCGTTTTATTCGACTAATCTCTATTGTCAAAGCACCCTTTAACTTATTACCGCTGAGGAAATAAATAATTTTGGTTATAAAATATTTTTCATTGGCTATAATTGGTGTGCCATGCAGTTTGAACTATTTCTAACATGTCACCATATTTTTGTTTAACGTTTTAAATAAAATTTAACTCCAACAAACTAGTTTTAAAATGGAAGAACGTTGAACCATAAAAAGGATATTAAGTTTTTGCAATGTCATCCTGGAAAAATGGCTTGAGATTGAAACCGATTCGGCAAAGGCGCTTTCGACCTAACAAGAGGTAATTATCAGTGCCGTTGAGCCGAGATAAGTGTTAAAAAAGATAGTTTTAAATATAAAACAAAATCAAGATGGTTTGAGTAGGCTTGTAACAAGACACATACTAAACTTATCTCGGTTCAACGGCACTGATGATGACCTCTTGTTAGGTCGAAAGGGCTCTGCTTTAGTTTTAATAAAATCTATAACTGTGGAGACTATTTTTATTCTTTCGTTCTATTACGATGGACTCCATTTATGCTCATTCTCAAACATTTACAAATGTAAGTTAAAGATAATACAGGTTTTTAAAATATTTAAATTATACTCTTACAAAGTAAGGAGGTAGGGCTGTAACGAAGCATCACCTCAACTTTTCTCCACATCATCTCTAAACACACCGTGGTCCAGTTGTATGATTTTGTAAGATTTTATTGCGTATTTTTAAGTACTTGATGCTAAAATATTTGTCTTAGCAAAATTTACTCTATTAAACCATCCTTGAAAACTAAAATATGTATTAACCTTCAAATATTTATTGAGACATATTTTTTTACTTTCTGATTTCTTATATTGATAGGGCTTCCAAAATTAAGTATATATCACAATATGCTTGTTTTTACACAAGAAACGTGCCTCAGATATTTATTTCCTTCTGCCAAATGGTTCAAGCAATGATTAAGTAGGAAAAAGGTTAAATTTGAGGTCCTCCATAAATTCCAATCCTGGAATTTAGGGATTTTGGTCTTCCTACATTCAATTATTGATGCCTCCATTTTGTTTAAATCTTCATTTAGTTCCATTCGTAGGATAGAAAAAAACTAGATTATCAATGTCTTCATGCGCTTCTTTTTAAGATATTCCTTGATAATAATTTGTGAACAATGATGTCCTTGGAGTTTTTATACTTTTGGAGATTTAGAGGCTGATAAATTTACAATTGATAGAGTCGAAGCTTTATCTACACAACCTCAGCTCCATCAATTACAAGTTTATCGGTCATTTATCAGTTGCAAATCATTCCCTCACACCTTATGTGATTTTGAATTAGGTTGAACAGTGTTAAATTTGTCTCGGCAGCGTTTATCGGCTACTTGCAACTTCAAAAATGAGCCTTGTTTTCTTATAAAGAGGTGGATTCGTTCCGTCAAATATTAAGTTGGCCGAAAAATCAGTTGGTCGCCAGTCGACGGAACGATTTGTCGACTAACAGATTTGTTGACGGATCAATACGGACCCCTTTTAAGCCTATAATGGTGTATTACTTCTAATAAATAAATAAATATTTGTTTCTCAACAAATTTTATAAAAATAAAACATTAGACAATTGACAGACACTCAAAATATAATTTCTTATCAGCTTTTAAGAAAGTTAAAAAAAGATCCAAGTTTAAAAAAGTTCATACATATTTGTCTTAGTTTTACATTTGTTTGAAATCTTCTTCAATAACGCCCAAGAGTCATATATTATTATTATTATATATATATATATATATATATATATATATATATATATATATATATATATATATATATATTATATATATATATATATATATATATATATATATATATATATATACTTATATATATTATTATTATATTCTGAAGGCCTAAATTTTCATTGTTAGTATTGGGAAAACCACTTTACTCTACTTGGTGGTTTCGTAAAACAAAAATGATGACAACCATAATTTACTTTTGAGATGTGTTATACATTATATATAAGAATCTTCTGAAAAAGTTGTAAAAATCAATTTAATCTTAAGTTTGGTTTTCTTGTTCCTCTATAAATATAGACGATTTTTTTATATCTATTAAAAAGTTTAAATTGCAGTAAATCAATAATAAGAGTCGTCAAAGTTGGTTTAAATCTATGTCACCTGGCTCAGTGATTTTACCTTAATAGTAATACATATGATCATAATCAGTTGACAGTGTTTGAAAATAAGGCGCCAATGAGGGGCTACAAATTACTGTCATTAGTTATTTAATTTTTGACTTGATTATTATTCCTCATTGGAATCATTAAACTCACTCTCACTAAGAACCACATTTCGAACATTTTTACTTCTCCTCATTTATACCGTAGGTATATAGGAAAAGTATTGTGTTTGCAAAAAAATCCGAAACCGGGATGAAACCGGAATTATCCATTTCAGGTGTTTTAAGGCCTTCTAAATGGTTTTCTCAAAGTTGTCTGTCTGTACGTGTGTGTGTGTGTTATCATCGTAGCTCTTAGTGTATTTATACTATAGGATTGAAACTTTGTACAAAAATCAGTCTATAGGTGATAGTTGTACTATTCGGAAAATATTTTTTTTATGACGTCATTAACCCACAATAATGACTCTGTGAAAAGTAATGCGATCGGATCATTTTTCCGATTGAGATTTAGTACGCATATAGTAATGTATAAGACTAACATATATACCAAGTTTCATCTCATTATTAGCATTAGTTCAGTTTCTATCAAGTGACTTTTGTACGTTTTTTAAAAAATTGTAAAAAATCAGAAAATGATTCAATTAAGTTGAAATTTTGTACAAATGTACCTTTATATAATAAATAAGTACACAAAGTTTCGTTTCAGTACGAAAAGTATATCTATCATTTTTGTGGATCATAAAAATTAAGGAGCATTGAGCAAGTCAGTGCTATGGTGACCGCTGAGAATGAAACGGATGCATTTACTATCTGAGGACGAGCGAAGCGAGTCTGAAACTGTTTCAGTTCGACGAATTGTATATTCCGAGGCCGAAGCTGGAGGATGAGCGTACCGGATCCAATATGTTAAGGAAAAGTTCCGAGGTACCTTGAACCCGATTTTTTTAGAAAATCTTTGTGTAGAAATTAAGAAACTAGAATTTCCTTTTAAACTTTGCAGATATAAAGGTTTTCTTTTATCTTAATAATTTCAATTGTTTCAACACTTAAGCTAATATAAAAATTTAAATCGCTGAAAATTTTAAATGCTCTCAATTAAAACTATTAAGCTAAAGAAGCCATTACAAAACTTTTAAACTGAGCACGCTATTAATAAACTATTAAGCTAAATACGCCATCCCAGGGGTCTATAAAACGGATTTGAGTTACACTCCTGGTTTTACTCTACTTCATACGAGACATCTCTTTTCTTTGAAAATTTTAAATTTCAAAGAAAATTCACCTGGGTTGCAGACGTCACGCCAGAATTATTCTTTATACCACGGGGAAAATTCCATGTTTACCATCATTGTCTTGTAATATAGTTCTGTCTAGACAGAACTATATTACTAGTTATTAAGCACGATTACTAGATAGTAATCGCGCTTCACTATTGTTCCCTTATTGTTTCCTGTTTCGTTATAATAGGAATTTCTCAGTCGCTCTTAAATAAATTAACTTTAATGCTCTACATCCTAGGGAGTTATGGTTTATTTAAATATAATGGCAAAAACGGGCCTTCGGCACTTCGCGCCACATTATTGTTGTTTTGTATTATGTGTTGTTTCATTATTGTATCTTGTCAAATGACATTTTGCGACACATTTAGCTAATTTTCACCGCCTCGCCTCAAAGGCCCGCTGAGAGGCTCTCTTACAAACTCGATTAACTTAGGATGGTCTGGTTGACCTGAAACCGGTCCCAATGGTTTACAACGTTTTTGACTACAAATTTTTATTTTATTAATTTAGATTTTATTAATACTCTATTAAAGGCTACTTCGAGGTTCTTCTTTCACAGGCCTGCTTAGCACGCAAACGTATATAACCCCACCCTCTAACTCTACTGAACTTGTGTGTGTGTTTTTTTT
>JACMZG010001908.1:54841431-54928543 GCA_018340805.1 Microvelia longipes
CTATCACACAATACAAGCTATCACACAATGTATGCTATCACACAATACATGATATTAAACAATACATGCTGTAGTGCTATCTAATAACTACAATATTTTAAATATTTAAAAACTTTTTTGAAGTCTAACCAAATACTAATGATTTATTAATTTTAAAAATGACAATTTTAAATTTTAATGTCAAAATAAAAAAGAAATTAAAATATATTTCTGTTCGTGTCCCTACACCTATCCCCTCCTCCAATTTTTTTATTCCTACCTCATTTATATAAATATTTTTTAAATTTTTGGTGCTTATAAAATATAAACAAAACTAATTTGTTTATTTTTCATTTATTTATTTTTATTTTTTTGGTAAAATAATATAAATAAGCTAAGGTAGTAGTGGTTATGGTAGTAGGTCATTGAAAAGAAATATTTTTTTGTTTATAAATTTTTGTTTCTGGTTTGTCTTGAGTTTGATATTCTATGTCTATGGTATTGTCTTCGTGAAGTAAATAGGCTTTTTTTCAGGCGGTCGATGGTGATTTTAACTTCTTTGGACTTGATAAGAATTAAAAAGTATTTTTCGTGGCGCTCTAAAACTTGCTAAGAGCCATTATAAGCAGCTTCCAACCCTTTTTAATCTTGTCTATTCTAACAATAACATCAGTGCAAGTGTGTAGATATTTATGAACAAAGATTTTTCTTTTGCAATTATGAGTAACTGGTACTAGCTTAATGTTTACCATAAATTGTTGAAGAGATTTGACAAAATCACAGGTATTTAGATCTGAGACGGTTAGGACTGAATAGTTCACCAGGTAATTTAATTGTTTTACCATATAGCATTTGCGATGTAGAATAAGGAAATTCTTCTTACAAGGCGTCACCTTGTAATACAATACCCATTAGTATTGTTGGTATGGCGTCCGTCCATTTTGTTTTGTTAATAGATTTTATGGCTGTTTTGAGAGTTCTATGAAGTCTCTCTATTTTTCCGTTGCTCTGAGGATAATATGATGTAGTGTGTTGTAATTTTATTCCACACTGAGTTGGTAGCTGTTGAAACAATGTTGATGTAAATTTATATCATTTGATACTACCGAGTTTTGCAAAACATAAATAGTTGACACAATCTAATTGTGCGAGAGACACCTAGGAAATGTAACAAGCAAAATGCAATGCTACATCTGGGAACTGTTCCATCATTCGACATTCGTCATCATTGATGGCTCGACATAATGTCATGTCCCACTCTGTTTCGTTACGTCTAATTCGAGTTAGACGTAACGAAACAGAGTGGGACATAACATTATGTCGAGCCATCAATGATGACGAATGTCGAATGATGGAACAGTTCCCAGATGTAGCATTGCATTTTGCTTGTTACATTTCCTAGGTGTCTCTCGCACAATTAGATCGTGTTGATGTAAATTGTTTACCTTGGTCTGTAATTAAAGTTCGTGGAACACCAAATCTTGTTATCAAGTTGTTGTAAGATGCTCTTGTAACGCTTTCAGCTGAACTATATGGTATTGGTATAACTTCTGTCCAGTTTGTAAATCGGTCTATGCAAGTCAAACAATAAATATTGTTTTCTCACGGAGGCATTGGACCAATTAAATCTATGTGGACTGTATTAAATCTGTCGTCTGGTTGTATAGCTGATTTAGTATGTACGGAAACTTGGTACTTTTGACATTGTTTACATAACTGTGTCTATTGTTTTATATCCGAGCGTATATTTTTCCAAACGAATCTGGATGTTGTTTGTCTCACTGTTGATCTTATGCTGGGATGATTTAGATTGTGAACTAGGTTGAAAATAGTTTTTTGTGAGGTAGTACGTAATTGAGCACTTTATTGGACCGTTTTTAGGATGAGAAGCCAATCATTATTGTTATAGGAGGTTATTTAGTACTTTTCACCTCCGAGGACAATAATGAATGTAAAAAAACTCCTAGGACGTAAAAGTAATTCATATATTGCCGCCATTACTGTAATGTAGCGTGTTCAAAAAAAACAATCTGTGTAAAACCTTCATGAGGTTTCTTTAAAAACGTTCATTCTGTTTCTGTTTTTGTTCGTACTCTAATTTTTTTTCGTTTTTAAAAGGTGTTCTAATTGACCATTTTTGTGTGTTTATTTGTAAAGCTTTTACATTTTTAAGTAATAGTGTGAAGCTATGGATGAATTCAATGACGACGATAATATGGAGTTAATTGGACGTTTGTTTTTTTTTTTCAATTAAGTGTATAGCGCAGTTTATTTAATGAGTGCTACCTCAAAAAATTGTGTATGCCATCCGGCTGAGAATGTCTTTATGTCTTGGCAATTTTTCTTGACTCGCTTCCCTCGTCGGTAAATCTAATTGCCACGACATAAAGACACACTTCTCAGCCTTATGGCATAAATAACTATTTCGAAATGGTGGTGGTATGTATGGACGAATGTTGAGAGTTGATATATCGCACCACAGACTTTGGCCATTAGCTAAAACATGTTTACTAAATTTTAAGGAATTATTATTTTGTATTAAAAAATTAAGTTCTTCGTCATTGGACTGATGTTTTGCAATTTCATTATAATCAATAGACTTTATTTCGTCTACAAATTGAATGCGAGATAAAGTGTCAGCGACAATGTTGTCTTTACCATTTATATGGTTATTATTGGATTTAAATTGTGAAATATATTGTAAATGTCGCTGTTGTCTAGGAGATGCTTTGTTATCTTTTTGTTTAAAGGCATATATTAATGGCTTATGATCGGTAAATATAGAAAAATCGCGACCTTCTAAAAAATGTTTAAAATTTTTTATTGATAGATATACTTAAAAGTTCGCGGTCATAGGTAGTATAAAATTTTTGAGCATCATTTAATTTTTTTTTAAAAAAAGCTATAGGTTTTCATGAATTATTTTCGTATTGTTGTAAAACTGAACTAATTGCTGAATCTGAAGCATCTGTAAATAGGGCAAGGGGCAATTGTAAATGCATTGCAATGGTTAAATATTTGATAACCCAGTGGCAATACATAACTTATAACATATCACACAAACAACAACACCTGTATTTATTTATCTCCCACCACTGTCCATCTTCTCAAATTTTCATTCAACCTTGACTTGGCTTTCATCTATTTCTTTTTAGCTATCTTTTACATAAATTAATAATGGTATCCGGGAAAAAAAACAGGAAAAAATTATACTTAAAATATTCACTGAAAAAATTTCAAGGAAACAATTTCACACACTTACATACAGACAGAGAGCTTTGATAAATGTTTAGTAAATTTATTAAAAACCGACATAGGAGGTCTTAAAACGCCAAAAACGAATTATTTATGAGAAATCCTGGTATTGAATTTTTCACAAGCACAACACTTTTCATTTATATATATATATATATATATATATATATATTATATTATATATATATATATATATAATATATATATATATATAATATACCAACGGTATAAATAAAAAGAAGTAATATCAAAAGTTTTGTGATAAAAACAATAAACTGAGATTTTTTAAGAATTAGAATGACTATAATATGAAATTTAAGTATTTTATAAACACACACAAGAAAAGATAAGAGCTGAGAGAGTAGATAAAAATGATATTAGAGTGAAATAAGAGTTTTTAATTTGAAATATAACATAATAATATACCTTTATACATGAAAATAAAATAATATTTTCATAAAATAGTTTATTAAATTAAAATTAATTTATATTTTTTGACATTTCATGTATCACTTATTTTTTAATTTAATTATGATGTAACACATAAAGTTAAAGCAGATTGCCAAATATGGAATAAGGCTACCGAATTTCATTTATAATATCGAAGACAACACGGACCACTGTGCGGCTAGTTTTTTACTCAATGGTGTTCAAAAACTGTGCTGACCACAGATCCACAGATGTGACATACTTGGGCTCAAAATGTGAATAACTGAGTCTAAAACTCTTCAAACTATCGCAAGAAAAACATCTTGAACATGGCTACCATTTTGGGTTTTAAAAAGTTATTTATATTTGTTTCAATAAAATTTATAAACTTTCTTTAATTTAATATATTTTATTTTTACAATAAAAAACCTATTCAAACACCATCAAAAAAGTCTTTTGTAAATATTAAAAAAAATAATGAAAAAAAACAATACCCGAACCAAAAAAAATAAAATTATCATTAACCCAAACAAACCCCCTCACACCCCAAAAAATTATCAAAATTCATACCACAAAAATAACAAATAAAAAAAATAAAAAAAGAGGCACAAATTACCCTAAAGTAATAATAAAATATAGTCCGGTTTACACAAAATAATATTTGTATACTTTTGCCAATTAAGAACTTGTTTATAATATAATATATATATATATATATATATATATATATATATATTATATATATATATATATATATATATAACGATAATCTTGAAGGCGTTCTCAAATTGAAACGAAACTTTGCAAATCTAAACTATAAGTCTCAAATATGACGAAAAATTGGGTTAGGGGTACCTCAGAATTTTGTGTCAGTTTTGCTACGCCTTTCTTCACTACTCCAGACTCGGAAAATTGGTGTAGCAGTATGTCTTTGGACTCGGCAAATTCGTGTTGCAGTATGTCTTCGGACTCGGTAAATTCGTGTAGCAGTATGTCTTCGGACTCGGCAAATTGTGTAGCAGTATGTCTTCGGACTCGGCAAATTCGTTGTAGCAGTATGTCTTCGACTCGGCAATTCATGTAGCAGTATGTCTTCGGACTCGGCAAATTCGTCAGTATGTCTTCAGACTTGCTTCGCTTGTCCTAGACGGTAATAATATCCGTTTTATTCCCTGCGGTCACCCATCCTGGAACAGACCTCACTCGATGCTGCCTAACATTTTTAGATTTTAACTATTTTTTAACGTATACATGTCAATAAAAATTCAACTAATACAAATAATGAGGTGAAACTTGACACATATATAGATCTTATTTATGACTAAATTTTTTCCGAATTACTAATCGATCGTAACATTTTTGTACTATGTTTCATCTCTCTGGCATAAACGCACAGGGAACTCTGATAATAACGGACACAAATATACAATACACACATGCAGACACACTCTGTATAATTATAAATTATAAAAATATAAATTTATAAATGATAAACTACATTTATTTTGACTTGCTAAATTGATTGTTTGACAGTATGCTATGATGGTTACTTGGGGCTTCCTGAGGTCAAGTTGAATTCTTAAATATGTGTTTTAAAATAAATATCTATAATATATATTTGATGGGACCATAAGACTTGATAATTAAAATGGTCTGATATGATGACCCATCTCTGAGCGCTTAAAACTAAAGGACTGTATGAATGAATAAAAGAGAAATAATTTTAAATTAGTGCATGTAATGACGTGCAATATATATAGTACAAAATACAGAATGGTCTACTAAAGAAAGGAATTATGATTTGCATGCAAAACCAAGGCTTTAGTGCATGGACAGAGCAGATAAGCTGACTAAGCAAAATATGAAATAAACTATACAGAGTGCTAAGCACAGAAATAATAAAGCAATAATTAATAAGCAATGAAATGAAAAAATACCTCAAACCTGCTAAAACAAACAGCATAACCTGTTCATGCACTGAAGTTTTATTATGAAAAATAATTATAGTAAATAACAAGAAATAACTATGTACACAATATTTACAAATAGGTGAATTTGCTCGAGCAATGATTAAAACAATACAACGAGCCAAAGCGAGCAATTGACACCGTCCGGCAGAAGTTAGGTAGGGTGGTAGGCAGGAAGCTAGAGAGTTTTAAAACGACCGGCAAACATGTCCGAACGTCTTCAAACCACGTAAAACATGTCTCACTGAGATCTTATATATCACTAGTGCACAATTTAGTCTATAAGATTGGGAGGATACTGTACAAGTGTTAATTTAATTAATCAATTAACAGCATAACCCAGGGTTTTTCAACACAGCTTGGTAACCACTAAGCATTCTTCAATTTTCAGCTTAAAAAACACTTTTAACGATCTTCTAAAGATGTCGGATAACTTGTTCATTGCGTTGCAAGCAGATTAACGAGTTTGATGAAATTTGATGGACAACCGCTCAAACAGGTTATCATTGATACATCATTTCTTGGAGCTGATGAATAAAACAACCGGTGCGAGATAAAGAAGAAAAGGAAGAATTAAAGAAGATCACTTTGTTTACGAACGTGTGAATCTACAGGTGTTATTTCCTGAATTAGCCGGCTTTAATTTGAAAGTAATTATAAAATAGCGATGAAAATGGTGAGAAAAGATGACAAAAGAAGATCCTCGGAGGATGTGCATAAGAAGAGATCTGAAATGAAGTGTAAAAAACTGTTAAGTGTGTTGTGTCTGTGTACTTAAAACTAGACGTAAGTACATACAAAAATTTATTGAGAGCAAATTAAGGAAGTTACTTGAAATATATACAACTGTTTAGCCACAAGCCTAAACAATATTCTTAACTATTTATCTTAAAACAAATACAAAGCTTCCTAGGGAATATACTTTATATACTATAATAATGCTAGTTTAGAGCCTTGCGGCTCATCAGGGATAACCCATGCGGGAATCACTCCAAGTGGTAGTGACAAACGTTACACTCAAAGTGTAATCTAAAGTTGGCGAAAATGTATTCGAACAATAATGTTATATAAACTGAGAGCGTAACCTGGGATGCGAACCCCAGACCTCCGTGGTCTAAAGTCAGTATAATAACTAACGCTTTAACGACCTAGACCTCGGAGATGGCTTCTTATATCTTAAGCATAGAAGCAATATTGTCATAATAAATAAAAATATTAAAAAATTTCTGCGTCAAAACAACTCACTCCACAAAAAATATGCGAGTATCTTCATTTAGTTGATTTTATATGAAAAATTCATTTCTTTGAAACAAAATAAAGTCCAGTTTATTATTGACGTAAAATAAACTACCATCAAAAAGTAATAAATAAGTTTCATTGAAAAAACAAGAATTTTTATTTTCAAAAGAGAAAAGAACAGTAATAAAAGTAAAAGTAATATAAAACAGAGGCTTACATTTTATAAGAAAGAGACAAATAAAACTCAAACAAGTGAGAGAAGCTAAAAACAAGGGTCGATGGACTTGAGAGCACTGGCCTGGCTCTCATTAGGACATCAGATTTTATTATATTTAAAGAAAGCGGTTTACATAATGGGTATTTAAGGTGTTTGGTCCTTTAACAAAAATGATAATGTTAAACACTCATGTAATCTATTTTTTATTGGGCAGAAATAAAAATGTCGATTATAAGAGAAGCATTTTTAAAGATCAATTTTAAATCTAATGTTATCTTATTCCTTAGAAGTAAAATAATAATAATAATGCCGAACACAACACCAAAACCTCTCCCCAAATGTGTTCTTACGTAGGCCAGACAGGTAGAGCATTCCGTACTAGAATTGCTGAGCACGAAGCACTCCCGTCGAGTAGGTTTTACCAGCATTTGATAGTTAAGATCCACGGTAGCTTTAATTTATTTTTAATTTTTAAAAAATAAAAATATTTTTTTTTAAAGTCCCAACGTCATTTTAACGTATGGTAAGCAATGAAGGGTTTTATTATTAATGAGTTTTCTGGGGTTAAAAACATTTTCTTGAAAGGGACCACTAGAAAACTTTAATGTCATAGACATATACCATAGTTATTTCGTATCTCTGAAAATTTTTTAGTCTCAAGTATCATGTATAATATCTCTTACAAATAATTTTCTCAATAAATAAAAAATGTAAGTACATCGGGTACTTTGTTTGTAACTCAGCTTAAGTCAACCTTTGTAATTTTTCGAGGCCTTGCTGTCCCCACATTGTTATTGTTTTGTGTTATTCTTTGTTTTATTTTTTGTTACATGGCATTTTGCCATGCTTCATCGCCTTGCCTCACTGGCAGCGTTGCTCCTCTCTCACTCCATCTTTACGACGTACTTCCTAAGCGTCATTTTTTATTAAAAATTCCTTAAACTGGAACTAGTATGTTTGAGGCCTAACGGAAAATCAGATTCGGATATAACATTTTAAGTTATATGTTAGTGATATAAATAAATAAATAAATAAATATAATAACCATTTATTTGCACATAATAATTATACAAGACATTTAAAACAATAACTTAAATTTACATATAAGCGCAATTCGGCCAACAGCCGTGGTACCTCTTTTGAGGTCAAAAATTTGGTTGGTTTTCTTTTTCCTTTTTTTTTTAATATACAAAATGAAATAACAATTATTTAACTTTAATTTAATCCTAATAAAATTATTAACAATTATTTAATCCTACTATTCTAATTATCCTTCATGTCTTAACAAATTTTTAATCTATTTCACTCATACATTTATATTCAAGCTAACTCACACACACCCAGTCTTACATATATTAATGTTTCAACAAACATAATTCCACATATATATACATTTAATAATAATTAAATTTAATATTTTTTTTTTTTTTTTTTTATTTCTGCATTGAAATTTATAAAATTATAATTATAAACAATATTTAATATTGGATTATTTAAGATATATAATACATACTTATAGTTTAATTATATTTTATAAATAGTTAATTTTTTATATTTAAGTTTAATTTAATTTATATTTGATTCTTCCACACATTTTCTTTAAGGTTATAGATATATATTATGCCTTATTTAATTTATTAATTATTTTACTTTTTACTTTATTTTACTTGTATAACCAAACATCCCTGTATACCTCTCCCATCCTAGCCCACTCCTTCCTATCCCATGCTGTCCTCTGCCAAGTTTCTTGCCCACATATCCTTCTCATCTCCTCATCCCACCTTATCCTTGGTCTTCCTCTCTTTCTTTTACACTCCCTGGGATACCACTGAATTAGTTTCTTGGTCCACCGTCCATCCTCCGTCCTGACTATGTGACCTGCCCATCCCCACTTCCTCTCACTAATTACTCTCCCTATATCCTTCAGCCCCGTCTGACTCCTCACCCACTCATTACTCTTCCTCTCTCTCCTGCTCACCTTCAACATACTCCTTTCCATGCTTCTCTGAGCCACTCTCATTTTATGTATCATCTCTCTACTTATTAACCATGTTTCGGCTCCATATACCATAACCGGCAAGACACACATATTCCATAACCTACGCTTATATTCCATACTCACATCAGCTCACATATTGTAGCTTGCCCAGCCTAAACCTATTCTTCTTCTTATTTCCCTATCTTCTCCTTCGTGAGTTATTAATTGTCCGAGATATATGTATTGTTCCACCCTATTTAACCTATCCTCTCCTACTGTTAACTCAATTTCCTCATCAATGTTAAAACACATGTACTCGGATTTTTTCGAATTTATTCTGAGACCGATTTTTCTAGTTTCGTTTTTTAGTTCCTGCAACATTCTCACGGCTTCCTGCTTATTCTTGCAAATCAATATAAAATCATCCACGAATGCCAGTCTATTTATCCATTCCCCATTAATATTAACACCTAAGCCGTCCCAATCTAACATGTTGCTTCTTCTTTCTATGGTATTTAAAAAGTTTTTGGCGGAACTCACATCACCTTGCCTTACTCCCCTACCTACTTTGATAATCTTTTTCTTATCACCTAACCTTACTTGCAATGTTGTTCCACTAAAAGCACTTCTAAAAATCTCTATATATTCTTTCTCTACATGGGCTTCTTTTAAACAATCAATCATCTCATCTCTAAGGATACTATCATAGGCTTTTTCAAAGTCTATGAAAATTATAATCATTGAAAACTCATATTCTTGTGCACTTCTTATTAGTAATTTCAATGTCAAGATGTTGTCTAACGTAGAATAGTTTTTCCTAAAACCTGTTTGGTTTGGAGATAATGTCTGCTCGATTTTATTGCTTACTCTCTTTGTTATGATAGTCATAAAGACTTTATATATTGCTGATAGTAAGCTGATAGGCCTGTAGTTCCCTACGTCTAGTCTATCACCCTTTTTAAATAATAAAATTAAATCCGCCATTAACCAAGTTTTTGGCATTTTTCCCTCTATCAAGCATAGATTAAAAAGCGTATGTAAGTATTCGACGATCGTTTCACCTCCATATTTTATGATTTCGTTTGATATTTGATCTACTCCAGCAGCCTTTCCTTTCTTCAGATTCTTTATAGCATTCTCAATTTCTGATTTCATAATATCAAGAACTTCATTACTACTAATTTGCTTCTTTTCATCTCTATTACCTAAATGTCTATCATTAAAAGTGTATAATTTTTCATAGTAATCCGATATAACTTGTAATATTTCATTTTTATCATGCCTAATAATTCCTTTTTCATCCTTCATTGCTATAATTTGGTTCTTTCCGATTGCCTGAGATCGCCAGTATTCCTTAATACTTCCTCCTTTCTCTATGGTTTCCTTCAATACCTTGATCTTTTTCTCCCTACTCCAATCCTTCATTTCTCCTCTTAACTTTTTCGATATTTCCTTTAACTTCTCACTATTGCCATGTTTCTTAATTTTTCTTCTCTTTTGGAATAATTTTCTTAAATCTCTTGGTAATTTATTATTATTTTTAATACTATCCTTCTCCTTATTTTTTTTACCATGTACTCTCTTGCTATTTTTATTGCACTGATTAATTCATTCTCATATAAATCCAGGTCATTAATTTTATTCTTTGCCTTGCTCTTCTCTAGCTGATCTTTCAAAACTTGTTCGAATTTATCAGTTTGGCATGAATCTAGTACTAGTTCTTTTCTATTTTTATTATTATTATAATTTCTTTTCTTTTTTATTTTCAAAGTTATATTTACTATTGCACGCAAGGGTTTGTGGTCACTACCTATGGCTATTTTATCGTCTGTCTCTACATCTATGAAGATTTTCTTATTATTCGATATAAAGTAATCGATTTCATTCCTTGTTATTCCATCTGGACTTACCCATGTCCATTTCTTTTCCTTAGCTTTTTTAAAGAAAGTATTTATTACAAACATATTGTTAGCTTCTGCAAATTCAACTAATCTCGTTCCTCTTTCATTTCTTATACCAAACCCATAACTTCCGACCACTTCAGAATCTTTCATGTTTCCTACCTTTGCATTCATATCACCCATAATAATGGTGAACTTGCATGCATCCTCATTTATTGCCCTTTGTAAATTATTATAAAACTCTTCAATCTCGTCATCTTCTGAACCAGACGTGGGGGCGTATGCTTGAACAATTTTTATTCTACCTCCCCCATAGTGATATAATAAGTTAATTAAAGTCTTGCAATAATTCCTAGAATCAAATTGACCAATAAAATTTTACCTTCTAATATAACTTTCCCTTTTCCTTCGCTAAATTCGGTGTCACGTCGGAACATCCCAAGTTAACTACACCACCAAAAGAAGTTTTTGGTGGTGTAGTTACATAAAGTTAATTTACACTAAGTAAATTTGTACCCCAAGTTTCATTTTCTTATCTCTAATGGTTTAAAATTTAAGGAGAAGAGAGACTGTTGGTTTACCCTGCATATATATATATATATATATTATATTATATATATATATATATATATATATATATATATATATGTATGTATGTATGTATGTACATATGACGTATTTACCTCCATTCTTGGTGCTGTTAAAACATCAGTATTTATACCGACCTTTTTATCATGGTGGTTTAGGGTTCACATCCTAGATGACGCAATATGTTTATATATAATTATTATTCAAACAAATTATCGTCAACTTTAGATTACTCATTAAGGGTAATAGTTGGCACTACCACCTAAGGCGGTTTCCGCAGAGGTTGTCCTTCATGGGCTGCAAGGCTATTAACGGACATTATTATCATTATTTCTGATGTAAATTTCTAATGCAGCGAAATTAGAAATGAAGTTTTTCTAATAACGAATTAAACAGAAACGAAATCAAAATGTCTTAGCTCCGCATACATAATGAACATTTCGCTTATTCAATTTATAGACAATAAGCACTTTTGAAAAGTAAGGATTGCCATTTAAAGAAAATGAGGTAGAAAGGGCCGGATACCCGCTCTGAGTAGACTTAAAAGTGTCGCTATTTTATTTCATAAATTCAAGCGGGAGGTAAACTGCCTTAGGCGTTACTTCGCAGGCTTTTCTTCAAGGTATTACACTTTTAAAAGCAAGGGAAATTCAAAGTAATTTATTGCTAAGTGAGATAATCCTTTTTATTTTGCTTCCTGGGTATTTTATAAAAATACAACTTCTATTGGATCTATTAATTTTATTCCCAGTTAGTTTTATATATATATATATATATATATATATATATATATATATATATATATATATATATTATATATATATATATATATATATATAATAAAACTAAATAAACTGTTTTAAGACTTCCTAAGTCGTTTTCTGTCTGTATGTTTAAAAAATGTTTTAGTGAATACCCCTGGAACATGCAAATGAAAGTTGCCGACGTTTCGCCTTTACCGCTAAACACCTTCAGGGCTTCAAAACAGTATAATCTTTTTAGGAATGCAAGAGGATAATTTGTTAACAGTAGAAACGTTGGGAACTTCAGATTTTCCTTTACCTTACTAAATTTTGTTAATAATTTTATAAATTAGTTTTAATAATTAATTATTTATTGTTATTTTTCAGTGTAATATAATATGACACCGGAAAATTAAATCGTGACTAGAATTGACCTTACTTCTTACGAATTTTATTTCAACCAGTTTTACATAAATCTAAAAGGGTAAAAAGAAAACAAAAATGGGAAAATAATAAAAACGAAAATGGAAATAAATAAGAGATATATTTTTCCTGTTTCTAAACATAGACTCGCGGATAAAAATACGAGAGGTATAAAATATGATATATTATTTGGTAGAGGGAAACTCGGGATCCCTGCCTTGGTTTTGCTTATCCATCCTACTTTATAGCTAAACTTATAAATATAACATCTTTTATGTTTAAAGAGATAGCAAACTAGTTTGTGGTTATACTTACGGTTTCTATTTTGACGATGAAAAATTTGAGAAATATGTTACAAATCTTTATGGATACTTTCAGTGTCGCCCACAAGTCTTGCGGTTATGGGACTCAAATAGTCAATATATATATAATTAAATTTATATATATTTTGTAATTTAATAATTTTAATAATAATAATAAAATGTCACGGAGTTTAGTAGCTCAGTGGTAGAGCACTCGCTTTTCCAGTCGGGGAAGAACTTTTTAATATGAGGTTATCTCTTGTACAGTACACTTGGAGGGTCTTGAATTCAAGGTCGGCCAACTCAGCCAGGGTTTTAGGTGGTTTCCTTGGCTGCTAAAACGCAAATGCGAGGTTGGTTCTTGTTTCGTCTGAACTAAGTCTTGAGTCTGGATCCACATTTCTGTTGTCTCCAGCTCACGAAAAGTCAAGGTTCTGCGGGCTGATGGAGATGAAGGTCGGAAAGGTATGTCCAAAAACGTAGTACGTGAAAGTGAAGCTGAGGCACGAGTAACGTTAGCGACCAGGAACGAAATGCTCGGTTTCTTACCGATCTATATGTACAAACTACATTAATAAACTATTAAAATAAATAAACAAACACAATAAATTAATGGAATGACTAGAAATAATAATAATAAAAATAATAAAAATGATATGAAAACAAATTATCTCTTGATCTTCACCTGTGTTGAAGATTAATTTGTTTTCATAGTTTGGTTTAGGGTTATCTGTTTAGGGTTTCATAGGTTAGGGGTGGAATTAGGTTTGAATCATTGTTACAGATTTAAACTGACGATAACAATGATTGAATTTAATCAAAATTTGATTGAACAGATTGGTTTCAGAATTAAAGTTCATTGATGAATTAAGTCATTGCAACGCGGAATAACTTAGCAATCAATTTGAAATTTGGGAAACTACAAAACTAAATGATTCATTTCAGGTGTTGTTTATGCTTCCTAAGGGGGGTATGTGTGTGTCTATGTGTGTGTTTGTTATCATCGTAGCTCTCTGTTTATTTACGGTAGAGATGAAACTTTCTACAAAAATTAATCCTTAGGTCTAGTTGTGCCATCTGGAAAATATTTTTTTGATAACCTCATAACCCCTAATAATGATGCATCAAAAAATTTCGAAACATCATAAAACGTGGAACAATCATGCGATCGATTTGAGATTAGGAACGCATGCATCTACGTATAAAACTATCATATGTACTAAGTTCCATGTCATTATCAGCATTAGCTCAAATTTTATTAAATGAATTGACTACGTTTTTTAAAGTATTTTAAAACAGTTCAATGGAGCTACAATTCGGTACATGTACCTTTACTTAATATGGCGCAATACATTAAAGTTTAACGCAAAATATCAAAGTTGTCTTATTGATATTAAGTTTAATATCAATAAGACAAGTTTATCCATGATATGTATTGGATCATAAAAGTTAAGCAGCATCAATCGTTGTCAGTGCCTGGATAGGTGACTACTGAGAATAAAACGGATGTATAGTAAATACATCTTGCATTGCAACACAGAAGAAGCTCAGGATCCCTGAGCGATGGCTCTTCGTCAATTTATTTTGAATAAATTTTAACAAAAAAGGACTCAAGTCTTCATTAATTCAATTGATATAACTAGTTATTCAGTTATACAAGTCTATTCATAGCTGTCTAGAAGTTGAGATAATTAAGCTTTGTTGTTGTTATTTGCGAGGTAGGACTAGGAAATGTAAGAGTTGGAGAAATATTTGATATTAAGTGGAAATAAGACAAAGTAATACTTCTCTATACATCATAACTCGTTAATGCGATACGTGCGATAACCATAACTATATTTATTTTCCTTCTATCCTTAGAGAAAGGAAGTTAAGAGTTAATCTTATATCATACATCACACGTAGGCATTAACTTCAAGTCCCGGGCAATCTACCTTCTTGTTTCAAACTTTATACTGACTAAAACTTTACCCTACATCTATACGCATTGTCATTTGGGAATACTATCTCTCAGATTAATGTCGATGAAGTACCATTTAGTAATACTGTCACTAAGGAAATTTCAATAAAGTTCCATTCAGGAATACTTACTCTCAGGCTATTTTCGATGAAAACCATTCAGGATTACTAGTTTTTAGACTAATGCCGATAAGGTACCAACTAAGAATACTAATTCTCAGGCTAATTTCGATGAAGCACCAATCAGGAATACTAATTTTTAGACTAATGTCGATCACGCACCATTTAGGAATACTAACTTTCAGACTAATGTCGATGACGCACCATTCAGGAATACTAACTCTTGGTTACTTAGAGAAACTAATTTTTTAGGGAATCAAACTATTTAACTCCCAAGGCGAAGCCGAGGGATTTATGTGTTTAACTCCCAAGGCAAAGCCGAGGACGTTATGACTATTAACTCCCGAAGCGAAGCCAAGGGAGGTAATTGCGAGGGGAAAAATAGCATTTTACTCCCAAGGTGCATACAAGATTTTATCTGCAAACGTTGATTTTATTTAACTTCGATTTTTTGTATTTTATTCTAATTCTTTTGGGTCGGACTCCCTTAAAAATTTATCTGCAAACGTTGATTTTATTTAATTTAGATTTTTTGTGTTTTATTCTAATTTTTTTGGGTCGGACCACCTTATAAATTTTGGCAATGCTGCCAAAAAAAAGAAAAAAAAATAATATTGCTCCGATCCACTTCTTTTGTAAAATTAAACATTTTTTTTGGTCGTGTCTCCTTTATAAATTTTGGGGGTGCCACCCGCGGGAAAATTAAAAAAAAATTGTTCGGTCACCTGCATAAATTTAGAGAATACCACTCCCCTATAAAATGATATAATTGGCTCTAATAACTCAATAATAGGAAACACTTTTTACTCCCGAGGGAGTAAAAAGTAACTTTTTCTCCCTTGGGAGTTAAAAGTGCTTATTTACTCCCTAAAAACTAGTCAATAAACTTTAAATTATACACAATCTGGAGCTAAAATTAATTTAATAGTTTGGTCAATAATATTATATTAGATTGTTTAAGCTTATAACACTACTGTTGACCAAATAATTTAACAAAAAACATTTCTGACTGGTCATTAGTGACGAACAATCAACGAAAAATTCCTTTTCTAACATCAATTATGCTCCAGGTATCACAATAATGACGCAATAGAATTAATCAAAGTAATTCCTTCTAAGTTCAAAATAAATTCGAATTGATATCATGTCTTATATTTTCTGTGACATCGAACATGATTTTTTATCTATTTAGATACAACAAACCATGATTGTTTATTTATTTAGATACAACAGACCATGATTGTTTATTTATTTAGATACAACAGACCATGATTGTTTATTTATTTAGAGACAACAAACCATGATTGTTTATTTATTTAGATACAACAAACCATGATTGTTTATTTATTTAGATACAACAGACCATGATTGTTTATTTATTTAGATACAACAAACCATGATTGTTTATATATTTAGAGACAACAAACCATGATTGTTTATTTATTTAAATACAACCAACCATGATTGTTTATTTATTTAGATACAACAAACCATGATTTTTATTTATTTAGATACATACAACAAACCATGATTGTTTATTATTTAGATACAACCAACCATGATTGTTTATTTATTTAGATACAACAAACCAGATACAACAAACCATGATTGTTTTTATTTAGATACAACAAACCATGATTGTTTATTTATTTAGATAGAACAAACCATGATTGTGTATTTATTTAGATACCACAAACCATGATAAGAAATTGATTTCATAAAATGAAATAGCTAGAATATTAAAAAACAAAGTTAATATCTCGTGCTTGGGAATAATGTCTTAAGAATTTCTATAGTAGAGTCTATTCAGGGCACGTTGTAAAGCTTCACATACGTGATTCTTTCGAAAGACTCCTTCTCATAGGAATGGATTATAATAGAACTGGAAATTGTCAAGAATTATACTATAATTTTTATTAAGATCAGGGATGAAGCTTTTGAAACAAAATACGTTCCGCCCAGAAATATTAAATACGCCACTAAGTTAAAAAAAAATGTCAAAAATTTACAAGAGCTGCCAGTCCTGTTATTATGTACTCCACAGTTGGGTTATTCAGGGTCTGAAACGTCAAACGGCTGAAATTATATAAAAAATATTACAATATCTATAAATGGCGTGTCTTGTAGATCACTGCTTCAATCCTGCTCTAATCCTTCCAAAGTGCTGTAAGCAATTTGAAGGCTTGTCAGAAAGGGATCTTGAGGAAAGATTATAGATGAAATATGAACGGAAGAAGTTGTAAATCCAATTACTGGCGCCTTAACTAATTGGAATTTAATTTATAATAATAAAACACACGCATTTATTGCTATTTAGTAATTTTTATGTATTTTAATAAAATACAAACATAGTGTAATTTTATTTTTTTACATTTTTAGTTATAAATTTTATAGGGTATAGAAGTTATTTCTTAGGCCTGTTCGCGTTTATATTTGGCTGTTCTAGTTTTCCCCTGGTTTACCCCACTCCGGTTGCTAAATGAAACCAAGGGCTGGGGTGTTTGTCCACGGAATACTGATGAGGCACAAAGCTCGTGCAAACAAGAGTCTTAGTATGACGCCTCCGAATTTTCCTTTTTCGTAAAAACCTCGGTCTTTGCACGTTACTTAGGAGTCTTTCAGTCTTAAACAAAGATTTTATACAAACAAGAGTTTTATAAACTTCTATAAAGTTCTTTCAATGAAGTAATCAGGAAAACCTAGACATGAAATTACGCAAATACAGTTTAAGAAGTTTAGACTATTTCATCATATCATACCCTGATGTATGGGCAGTTAAATAACATATTTAGTCTTTCGAAAAAAAAAATCTGATAGAGTATTCCTATAATTGTGCTTATATAAAATGTTAGTATCCATTTAATAGTACACCATAGTGAGGCGTTCAAATATTCCCATGATAATTAAACAAATACTCAACAAATTAATTAAGCAATATAAAACAAATATTATAATAAGACTAAAGTTTCAAACCGTGCTATGACTTCAAAACAATTTGCTGCGTGACAATTATACGACAAGTTTGTGTTTATTTTCTCGCTTTCTAGTCATCCTCCAGTTTTACACAGTTTATCATTGAATTCAAGGAATTGTTTAATTTACATTAATTTAAATGTGATTTTTTGTGTTAACTTGTTGCATTTGATTTCAACCGAGGCTCTTTAGACTCCCTTTTAAAATATAGAGCTTTGTCTTAACCGATAGATGTATTCCTTGGGTAAGAGTAAAATCTAATATATTTTTGTACTTCCTAAATTTTAAAGATAACTTATTCTCTTAAATGTATTTTTGTTTAAATTTTTTATTTCTTTGCCTCTAAAAGAGCACTTAAATTAAAAAATAAAAGTTTTATATCGAGATTTAAATTTTAAAAGCTATTAAAATCATTTTTATAGCTAACTTTAAAATAGACATTTGGATAAAATTAGGGATGCCTTTTTAGTTCTCTTTAGCTATAAGCCAAATTTTAGTCTCTTTAAAATCAGGAATAAAAATAATTAAAATAAGTAAAACAGAATAAATAACTAAGAATAATAAGTAATATCATGTAAAAAACGCATTAGCTCTAATGCTATGATCTAGTGTAGAACTTTCTTACTTTACTTTAGAGTACTTTAAAGCTGTCTTAAAAGAAATTTTTCAAATTATTAAGATGAAATATAAGTTTCAAAACGCCTACATTCTTTAGACTTTTGAAATAACACAAGAATAAGTTATCTAATCTTATTAAAAACATTCATGTCAGCTCTTATCATCTTTATTCTTGTTACTTCTTCGAATTAGAGTAAGCACCAAGTAGAGGAGAAGTAAAGAGTTGATCTCGCTTCATACATCACGTAGTTTGATAGAGGGATCATCTTGAATACAAGAGCCGGCTTATGAAGACAGCAATCTTCTCACTTCTACTTCTACAGCTTTGCTACTCACGTCAATTCTTATTAATATTCAGCTGCTTACATTTTCTTTTTATCCTTTACATTCTTATTTACATTCTTTCAGTGGTAGCAATGAGTATATTATTGTAGATTTTCAAGGATTAAGTTGTTTTGATTGCGTACATTTGATAGCATTGAATTACGATTAAAACTTTTTTTTAAAGAAAAATCCTTTATTAACAAACTAAAATATAAAAAAACGTACAACCAAGAAAGATATCATTTTGATACTACCGAGTTTTGCAAAACATGAATAGTTGACACAATATAATTGTGCGAGAGACACCAAGGAAATGTAACAATCAAAATGAAATGCTACATCTGGGAACTGTTCCATCATTCGACATTCGTCATACTTGATGGCTCGACATAATGTCATGTCCCACTCTGTCTCGCACAATTATATTGTGTCAACTATTCATGTTTTGCAAAACTCGGTAGTATCAAAATGATATATGTTTTGCTTGCCATGCATGATGGCGGTAAGAGAGCACCGCTCGTCTCTTGTAAGTACTTCACATTATATTCTTCGGAATTGATTGAAGGTCAGAGTGAGTTCAGGCTCTGTCGGCGCCCTGATGAGTTAGACGTAACGAAACAGAGTGGGACATGGCATTATGTCGAGCCATCAAGTATGACGAATGTCGAATGATGGAACAGTTCCCAGATGTAGCATTGCATTTTGCTTGTTACATTTCCTTGGTGTCTCTCGCACAATTATATTGTGTCAACCAAGAAAGACATATATAGCAATAAAAATAATAATATACTCTGAGATAGATAGGAATATTCTCCCCAAAAAAGAGCTACTGAAGCTCTGCGCTGTGGGGAGGAGTGTTTAGACCACAAACATTATTGTCTACTAAAAGATAAAATTTCAAACAATAGCACAGGTGTAAAAGATATAATTAAATGTTTAGTCTTAATAATTATAAAATGTAGACTATGTACAGTATTACTTTCATTTTATGAAATTACAGAGGTAATAATATTTACATTACTATTTCGTTGTTAATTACAAAAACTTATTATTATAGTTTAATAATTTAAAAAAATTATTTTATTTTAATATTTTTTTATAAACATTTTTTTTATAGTTTTAGTAAATATATTTATTGATTTAGAGTTTCTAACATTAAGAGGTAAATGATTGTAGTTACTTGCATACAGCCAAATGTATATAATTACATAGAGCCAATGTTTTTGGCCCATCGTAGTATGTTGTCTCCGAATTAGGTATAAGTTTTGTTGAGCTGATCTAGTATTAAGACCATGCTCTATAGGCGATAAATTATGTGTTCCTATGTAAATTCTTTGTAAGCCTATGAATTTATACATATTAGGGAAAATTAAAATATTAAGTTTTTAAAAAGCGGAGCCGATTCTTCACGATTCGGCTGTTTTAGTATTATTCTAATAAAAAGTTTTTGAAGCCGAAATACAGGTAATAAATGGGTTTCTGAAGCTGATCCGTAAGCAGTCATGCCATATCTGAGAACAGAATCTATTAGAGCAAAGTACAGAATCCTGAGTTTATCAGTAAATAAAAAACCTTTAACGTTATGAAATAAGTAAATGTATTGCCTTAAACGTTTTATGAAAACTCCAATATGGCTTTGCCAGGACAGGTTCCGGTCACCTATTATTCCAAGGTATTTAGCAGTTTCAACGCTTTCAAGCTTAGGACAAGGGCAGTTGTCAGGGAATTTCACTCGACAGCTCTGATTGTGAAGACTTATGGTGTAACTAGTTAAGCCTATCTGATATTTAGATCCCAGTCCAAATAACACAGAAGTTGTAAAATTAAAATTGTAATTTTATTTAGTGGTCATAACTATTTTAAAGTATCCTCATTTTTATCGCAAGTATATAAGAAAAGTATATTACTGACACTTAAAATCCGGAACTAGGATTTGCCTTTTTTTATATATATTATATAAGAAAAGTATATTACTTACACTAAAAATCCGAACTGGATTTGAACCTTATTGTATATATAGTATATAAAAAACGTATATATACACTAAAAATCCGGAACTGATACCTTATTTGTATATATAGTATATAAGAAAAGTATATTACTTACACTAAAAATCCGGAACTAGGATTCAACCTTAATTGTCCGTTTAGGTTTCATCAAGTTGTCTGTCTGGTGCAAAAAATCTAAAACTTGATACACTTATGTTATATCTAGTAGAATTATTAACCGTCATTATTAGGTTTTTTATTTATTGTTAATGCATTTTTTAATTGGTTTTATAGTAACTATGATTTTTTTTAAGTTTAAATCTTGCATTTACTGTTCCTAGTTTTAACTTAGTACTTTTTTATGTTTTATGTATTATTTTTGTACTTTTGTTTTTACTCTATTCTGAAGATGATCCAGATGGATTGAAATATATTGTTTTCGTTTATAAAACATATTGTAGAATTGAAGTAGTTTTTTTCCTAATAGCTATTATGGAATTCTACAAAAAAGAACTTGAATTCTCCTAAACTCTAATGTCCTCTCTTGCAATGTTATTTTCTAAAAAAAAGGAGTGATTGTGCAGAAATGGAAAGTTTTCTTCAAGCTTATGTTAGCGATAAATCAACAAGTTGTTCGTTCTAAAAACTTATAATCTTGTTTTTATTTCGAACCCGTTAGTTTAACTTGTTGTTTCAAAGTTAAACCCAAATTGCACCTAGGCACCTGTATGAAGTGTTTTACACCCTTACAGTATAATACTATGTAAAAAATCGGGTACGGGGTACCTCTGAACTTTTTCTCAACACATCAGATTCGCTGAACTCATAAAAATTCTCTTACTACTTCAGACTCGCTTCGCTTGTCCTCAGAATGTAAACATCAACGAATTGATATGCATTTTTAAATTAAATAATGCATAATAAATAATGCATAAATAATAAATAAATAATGCAAAAAATAATAAAATAATAAACAAAATAATAATGCAATAAATAAAATAATATAAAAAATAATAATGCAATAAATAAATAATAAATAAATAAATAATGCATAAATAATGCATTTTTAAATTAAATTAATTTTAAATTAATAATTTTAATTTAAAATTAAAATAATTAAATTTATACGCATTTTTAAATTTATAAAATAAATACTATTATACTAGATTGACCCTAAACCCTATAGAGATATTATTACTTGCTACAGAGATACATCGGTTGAATTTCGTAATATCGAAAAAGCAACCTAAACACTTTCAACACAACATAATCAAAATCGTTTTAAAATTAAAGTAACTTATATAAGAAAAACCGACGATTGACTTATCATAACCTTAACACAGTCTTAGAGCAGGTTTCAATCAGGTTATACTGAGCCCCTGAGAACCTCAAAAAGATGTTTTAAGCCTCTCAATGGTTTGAGACAGGCCCTACCCCCACAGTATATATCTCTATACCGACCCATATTAAGTAATAATACCAACCAGAAAGTGTAGAACCACATTTCAACTAATGGACTTAGTTTAATGTAAACAGCTTTGCATGCTACTAAAAATGATTCAGCATTAAAAGTATAAAAACTACAATTAAACTATTTACTATATAACTGTAATTTTATATAGTCAATTGTTTTATGATTTATTAATTATTTTAATCACTTTTCAATAATTTAGGAAAGATTAATCACATTCGGCTAATGGGTATTCTTTAATGATGACGTCTTTAAATATAAAGTACAAAGATTAGATGAAGTATTTTTACTTTTTATCATTTATATCGTAGGTATATAGGAGAAGTATTGTTTTGCAAAAAAATTTGAGTTGAAATTTATTACAAATATATACCATAACGTAATCAATAAATACACCAAGTTTCATTTTAATTTCTCAAGTGTATCTAATGTTTTTGAAGGATCATAAAATTCAAGCAGCATTGATCGTGGTCAGAGCTGTATGGGTGACCGCTGAGAATGAAACGGATTTATATAAACCGTTTTATTTAAAACGGTTTTAAGCTGTTATTAAAACAATCCTAAGGAAGCCTAGACTCTATTCAACTGAATAACTCTTTTTGGATTTCCTGTTCTACTGTTAAGCAATTATTCACAAAACAAGTATTATTAAAATTTTAACGAAACAAAAAACTATATAAGCTATGATTTAAGCACTAGAAATAAGCAAACAAATTTGGGAGAACTTACAAATGTAGAACATCCCTCATGCAACGTCACGCTGCAGCAAGAGGTCCTATTATTTTTAATCAATTACCTAACTATATTAAATCTAATCTTTACTTCAAAGAGTACAAAAAAGATGTTATACTGTGGCTAAATCCGCCACCTACTAAAACTTAAAACTTATATTTATATTTAACTAACCGAAATCCATCTACTTTTAAAATACTTAGTTTTTATTTTTTTTTTGTATAATATGTATTATTTTTTTATATTTAAAAAATAATAACCAAAATGCATGGAATTTTCACCTTTGAAATGTAATTAAATTGGTAAATTAACAATATATTTGTAAATAATATTATGAATGATTAACATTATAAAACAAACACTATCTATAATTTAGGAAAAAACATAATGATGAAATATATAGCCGCGCACAAGCTATAGCTTATGCGGCTATTAAATATTTATTATTTTCATAGTTTTCATTTGCATTTCCATTGTCAAATAGACTGTTATTATTTATATATCTACTTATAAATGTTTTATGCTTGATATTATATATCTTATGTATGCTTTAAAAATAAAAATAATCTTATCTTATCCATATACTATCTGAGGACCGAGCGAAGCGTGTCGAGTAAGGAGAATGAGCGTTGCGATTCCGATGTGATAAGGAAAAGTTCCGAGGTACCTCCGTACCGATATTTTTCATTTATGAACAGGCTAAGTTGCCCTCTAAATGGATAAGACAGAACAGAAACACAGTTAATAAACAAAATTTCCATTAGAAGTCCATCAAGATGAAAAAAAAATTAACGTTAAGTCCGATTAGAACCCACCCGGATTTGATGTGGAAAAACTATTCTGTTTTATCTCTAGGGAACAAGTTAATATTGCATCAGAAATGTCCCAGATTTTGTTTCTTGATACTATGAGAGATTTAAAGAGAAAAAAACCATAAAAACACATCCTCTTAAATTCTTTTATTCATAAAAAACGAAGCAAGGGAGGTAGTTCAGTAACCTCTCTGCTATCTGACTCAGTGCAATGAGGAAAATGCATTTTTGCTAAATATATTTTTATTTAAAACTATACTAAATTAATGATTTAAATTTAAATTTAGCACTTGCAAAATTTGTTCAGAGTGTTCAATTATTTTTAACTTTTTTTAAAATTTACTGTGTTGTTGCGGGGTGTTGTCATTGCGAGACGTATCGCACACAGCGGATTTATTTAGAAACTTTCGTGGTGTTACATTTGTTGCTTAACGTCCTTTTATTTTCAGACTCCTAGCTGCTTTAGTCTATTGCAAAACCGCTTCATAGTTTTTTTTAGTAAACTCAAGTTTGGCGGGAAATCACTCTTATCACATGTGATAACAATAATTTCTTGTTGTCGATGTATTTCAACTTTTTAATTATAATATTTTAAAAATATGAATATATTTATGGAAAAAAGTAAATTCAGTTTGAGGTTTTGGTCATGATAAATAAAACTACATTTAAGCTTTCGACCGCGTTGATTTAGGTCTCATCAAAAGTGTTTAATAAACAACTAAAGCCGTTAACAGAAAGAAACAGTCAGGTATTTACATAGCTAGCTGTGAACTATCGAAGTTAAGGTTTTATAACTTAACTTCCTTTTTCTTCGACTCTTATATTGTTAAATTTTATTTTAGTTATATTTTGTTATTTTTAATATTTTATTCTTGTTCCTTTCATTACTAGTCAAAATTGTAAATTTTCTATAGTTATTTTCTATAGAGACAACCTTAATGTTAAGCCCGGGGCTAGATCTTTGTTTAGTTTGTAGGTTCATTCTTCTATATAGTATACACAGCTAGCTATGTTTAGATACCTTATCTGTTTCTTTCTGTAACGGCTTGTTTGTTATGTAAACACTTTCTGATGAAGACTAATCATACGGTGAAAGCTTAAATGTTGTTTTATTATCATGACCAAAACCTCATAACTTTTTTACTATTTTCTATAAGTATGGTCAAATAAGTGCTATTTGTTATTATATTTATGCTAATTTAAATAATTAAAAGAAAATATTAGTGGTATTTTGTGTTTTAAGATGTTTGTGCACATAATAAACTTCAGTGATAAATTTTCAAGTGCTTGTTGGTTCACCCTACTTTTCGTTTAGTTATGAAATTATTATATTGAATTTGAGGAAATAGTTATTCTTTAATTAATATGTAGTAACTTTAATAAAAAAATGCATCAATTGAGCTTTTGTTTTAGTAATCTCAACGCCGAATATTGCTCAAAATCGGATTTACTAGTCCCAACTGAAAGATGATAAATACGTACTTAATTTGAAAAAAAATAAAACTAGCAATTATTCACGTGATTTTATACAAAAGATAGTGCACACTAATAAAATAATAACTATTTACCCTAATTCTAATCAATAATAATATCATAATCTTACCTTAACAAAACGTAAGGTAAACAACAATCAAGTAAAACTTTATTTTTTTTACTGATATCCGAACGGCTTTGCCTAAAACATTTTAGACCCAGGTTTGTTTGATAAATTTGAGCATTGCAGGCTTAAAACTAGCTCGCAATACAAAGAAAACTGGTATAACTAAAAAAGGGGTTGAACATTTGTTAGTTTTAGCATTGACCTTGAGGTTTGAAATGAACCAATCAACTCAACAACCCAAGTGACGTAATAGCTTTTTGCCGCGAATCTCACTTTTTTAAATATTATTTTTTTTAATTAGTTATAAAAATTTGTACAATTAATATTTTAATATTTTTTCTGTGGAATACATTTATCTTACCTCGATTATCCTAATAAAACAAAAAAACCATAAGTTCAAATTTATGCGTCTTCCTCATTGCTCGAAGACTTGATTTTGTAAGTTCAAATATTACAGGGAGATGATCTATGTGTCGTCTATTCGGGAAAATGTTGGTGTAGACATTACATGAGTATTCGAAGAAAATATGGTAAAATTGCCGGAGGAGAAGTCACCAAAATACTCAAGTAATTTAAAGTATTCCTAACTCTAAACCTCAAATTTCTCAATTATGTAGGAAAGTTCAGCAATTCATTAGATGCGTAAGACATTACATTTCCTAGATGTCTAGTACAATTTATATTGAGTCAACAATTCATGTTTTGCAAAACTCAGTATTATCAAACGATATAAATGATATTTTTAATTGTGTCTAAAGATTAGCTTGCCCATATCCTTATAGCTTGCCCATCTATAAGAAAATATATTGAAATAATAAAATGAACCATAATTAAAATTATACTAAAGAAACCTAGCGACTATCCTACTAAAGACTTATTCCTAGTTATGACCGTGAAAGAACTTTACTGGTTAAGTACTATAGATCGCTTTAGAGTCACTCGTGGTGTAGTGATTAGGGTACGCGGCCTATTTAGTCATGGGTTCAATCCCAGCACGGGCCTCTGGGATTTTCATGAGAGGGATAAAAATTTTGCCTACCACGTCCTTCAGAAGAGACGTAAAGCTGGTGGTCTGGAGCCGGTGCGTTGTCAGGGTTCTTGTTAAAGCAGCTGGCAAAAAGGGCCAAACAACGTGGCTTACTTGCCTGCTAGTCACTACCCCCCCCCCCCCCCACCTCCCCATATTACTACTACTATAGATAGCCAAAATATTTTATAACAAATCCAAAAAATCAAGCATGCTTGTCATCATTCCTAAATTTAGTAGCTCTTTTTACAATAGGCAATATGACGTAATGGCTCCAAAACTATGCAACCAACTACCTGACTGTATCAAAAGATTTGAATTACTTTAAGACCGAAATTGCTAAGTGGTTGCATAAAAATACTTCAGTTACCTTGTGATAATCTAGTATTTAGTTCGTAATGTAATTAACATTAATCTAAATAATATGCAGGTATGTATGTGTGTGTGAGTGTATGCGCATGTTTTTTTTGTTTTTGTGTGTGTAGGTGAGTATGCATGGATTTTTTTAGTTATTTATAACTACGATACTGTACACTACATATAGTGCACAGTTCATAAAAAAACAAAAAAAAAATATAAATTCAAACTAATAATATGTCAAAAGTGAGAGGAACTCCGATCAAGGCGTTGCCTTATGCTCTATCTCCTAAGCAATTTATTACTGTTAAGTAAAATAATATATATTCTTTTTTGTATTTTGTATTTGGAGGAAATAAAAAAATAAATTGATTAATTTATTTAGCAAAAGAACGCCGAAAATATAGTGTAATACGAAGTAGGCTATTTCCACATTTTAAAGGCGATGAGTGAAAGTAAATCCGTTGAGGATTGGAGGAACTTTTCTCGTAAGTTTATGAAAAGTTCAGAGGTACCCCGTACCCGATTTTATTTATAATACCTTGGAATTAGTGGAAAACGAAATGCTTAAAATTACACGCCAGTTAATTACAGAGTGTTATTAATTAACAAAGCAAAACATGGTCCTACGTTTGCCGCTTTACACGCTCCATTCATTTTATACCTTATTCTGTTATTTTAACCCTCTCTCTTATTTTTACAAAATACTTACGCCTAAAAATGTAAAAATAACAAACTTAAAAAAAAATTTAAAGAATTGAATAATTTGTTCAAAAACATTTTGTAATATGTTTCATCGTTGGTATTAAAACTCTTTAGAATTGAATTTTTTATAAAACTGAAAGTTTGCAATATGTTTACTTCTTAACGAAGATACGTGTAAAAAGTTTTGCGTTTATGTAATTACAACTTTACTTTGCCAATAATACAGTATTATTATTTAAATTAATTCAATTACTTATTTATTTTTTTAAGAAAATATTGGTGTTAGAAATAATTAAGATCGTGCGTTTTACGTCCAGTGCAACACAACTGACGTTGTTTTGTTTGTTGATTTTTGGTGATACTGCAACAATGAGCCTGTAAGGTTATGTTTAAGTAATATTTTTTAGTTTTTTAACCCAAAATACTTATGACCTTGGGGATTTTTAAACTAAACGATGGACTGTAGCGCTCCTGTTAACTGGCAACGGAACTAACCTTTTATTGTCCAAAATAATATACTTCGGGACCATCCTTCTTTATCTATATTATTCTTTGGTTCCATGCTGATTTTTTTAACATGTGACTCCTGGGTGGAACCCAGCTTATTTCAGACGATTATTTCTCTGCTACAGGTAATAGAGGAATATAAAACCCCTGGGGAAAATTCCCTAGAATCGAGTTAAACAAAGACTTTAAATTAAATTGAAATGCTTATTATAAGAAGGTAAAGATGGCGTTTACAAAATGCAACTATTAACAGCAACAGTAGTAGTAAAATGTAGAGGGAAACCACTTATTTAAACCTTATCAAGTAGTCTACTTCTTGGGCCTTTTTTTAACACCCTTAGGGTAGAACAACACTATAAACATACTATGTGCTATCAAGCTGATACTTAACCTTTATGCTCATATGATATGTAAATTATAATACCATATACCATATTAGAATAAAAAGCCATCGCGCGAATTCTTAAGACTAGCGTGATACTTTACTAGTACGTAAGCATGTAAGTAGGCAGTTGTAAATAAGGCTGCATACGTGAAAGTATAGGCCCCGGGGGAGATCCTTTATAACCCTATTCTATATTCTCCAATGCTTTTCTCACTTATATCTTTTCAAATAAAAACTTATTTTCTCGATAAAATTTACAACAGATACATTTTCTAGAAAATATAAAGGAGAGTAGTATTGAATTTCCCAGTACTTTTTTCTTTTATAGGAATTAGACATGATTCAGTTGCAACTGAAAAATTTTGGAACAACAATTAACAATGTCCCGCGTGAGATTTTTAGTGAACTGAGTAATATTAATACATTATAAAGAGTTCGGTGTACCTCTAAACTTTTCCTCATTATATCGGATTCGCTAAGCTCATCTACGATGTGTTTATCTACGCAATGCTACGAGTGATTTTTGTACAAAGTTTCAATTCTCTAGCATAAATACACTAGGAGCTACGATAATAACAGACACACTCACTCATATACTGACAAAAAGCTTTTGAGCAAACTACTCAGGAGGCCATAAAAACACCTGAAACGAACAATTCCGGTTTCATTCCGGTGTCGAATTTTTTTGCAAACACAATTCTTTTCCTATAATTGTGGCGCAATGGTCGGCATACTGGGAGAATTTCCTTTGGAATGCGTGTTTTCATTTCCTTCTTAAGGTAAACATTTATGCTTTATAACTTAAACAGTAACTTAATTATAAAGCACTTCTCGTAACTCTTTTTTACCTGTTATTTTTTAAAGAAAATGCGCATTAATAATCCTGTTAGTTATGCAAAACTATGCCTTCAAAAATGACATTTCACACTATTATTTCCACTAGTTGAAAGCTCAGACAGTGTTTATCTTTAAAGATTTTTGGGAATTTTTTTGATAAAAAGAAAAAAAAATTAGTTACTAGATCTCGTAACTGCTTGATAATTGAATAACCGCGCAAGTTTAAAGCATAAATTGGAACCTTTAAAAACTTAATAAACTTTGAAAAACACAGACAAAATGAGTTACGAGCATCGCTTGATAATTGAATAACTTCTTAGGTTCTAAAGTATGAACCGGAACCACGCGATGAGCATGGTTCTTGCATAAGCAAGAAATGGATTGTTAACCACGGAAACACGCATGACAAAGGATCCCCTTCCAAATTTTTGGAAGAGGAGGACTTTATTTATATAAACAGGACAGACACATAAGTGTCATAATGAAATTGGTTTCTTCTAGTTTTATCAACCTACTTGGCAGTAATTAATAAATATAGAATTGACTTGTTTGTGTGTGTGTGTGTGTGTGTGTAAGTACGAGATTTTTTCCTAGAAGTTTCCATGGGACGCAGTACAATTTGAACGCTTCCTCAGATCGATATGACACTTGGTATGAAAATCAACCTGGTAAATGCCCTGTCCCCTATTGTTTATTAAATATTTGTGACGACATTAACTCATAACCACAAACACTTCAAATATATTTAGATCAGACAGAATTTTTTGCGACCATGTAAGGCTAACAAAAATACGAAGTTACATTTTATTATCAGTATTATTTCCGTTGTTATTGGTTAACATATATAACATAATGTAATCAAGTCTGGTTTTTTGATAAATACATTTAAAAATTTGCTTATATCGTGATAGTATGCCACTTAAGCTAGTAACATGACGGTGTGATATAGGACATCAATCATGTGGAGATTTTTGCAAGGATAGACTAAACTATGACAGCATGATATTTCTCTAATAAATTAGGTAATAAAATAATCATATTTAATAAATCTACTAAGAACAAATAATAAAAAAATTAAATTACAATAAAACAAAATAAAATTAATTAAACGTCCCAACACTTACAGAAGGCGGTCGAGGGATTTTTAAAGTGGGAAACGAGCTATTCGGAGAAGATCCGCCATTCAATGATATTTTTTTCTGGAGTGAAAAAATCAGACGCGGAGGTTCGCAACCCGGGCGAGTTTCCCATGAAATGCGTGCTTTCTTGCCTATAAATACATTACTTCTTAAGTTTCCTGTATATGGCGTATAACCTGAGCAGTTGCGTCGCAAATTGTCTTTTATATTTTCAAACTTTATAAAAAAAAATGCATATTTAATCTATAGACTACACAATAAACTACACAGCATTATTTGCAATCATATTTAGCTCAGTTTAGCGCTTTTTCTTTGAAAAATTGTAATAATTAAACGTCAACTTGTGACGCAACTGCTCATGTTAAAAAGCATATAGAAACTTCAACAAGAAAGAAACGGATTGTTAAGCACGAAAAGCAAGCATTTCAAAGAAACTTTGCCTCTAAGAATCGGATTATTAAGCACGGAAGCAAGCAATTCAAAGAAACTTCGCCCGCAAGAAACGGATCTTTTAGCACGGAAGCAAGCATTTTAAAGATACTTCGCCCGCAAGAACTCCCGCAAGAAACGGATTGTTATGCACGGTAGCAATCATTTCAAAGAAACTTTGCCCGCAAGAAACGGATTGTTAAGCACGGAAAGCAAGCATTTCAAGAAAACTTCACCTCTAAGAAACGGATTGTTAAGCACGGAAGCAAGCATTTCAAAGAAACTTCTCCTGGCTTGCAGATCTCCGTACCAGAAGTATTTTTAAGTTACAAACTTATGTAAATAAGATTATAAGTTTAATATTTGAAACCAAGATTCAAACCTTAGATCCTTAGGTTCTACAACCTAAGGATCTACTATGAGTGGTGTTTCGATGTAGTGCCCCAAAAACACGAAAAACGACACTCTACTCAAAAAAAATGTTTTACTGACTGTAGCCTGTTTTTAGGTAACTAACCACTTAGAATTGTTGTATTAACTCCTGCCGAGCAAGCCACCTTATTAGCGACATTTTTTCTAAGAAAATTCGCTAAAAAGCCATAAAATGAAGCCTTGGAGTTATTGCATTAGTCATCATGGCTATGTACAAGTATAACTACTTGAGAAAAGTTCTCAACAACAAGTCTTCTTTAACCAAAGTTTTAATCTCAAGTTTGACTTTATTCTGCTGTTGTCAACAAGACTTTACTTTTACGTCTCTCTCTTAGAGCGTTTTGCTGAAGTTATTATTTGTTTGTTTTTTTCTCTCCGGCAGCCCTCGAGAACAAACTTTTCTAATTATGAGAGCAACTTGATCCTTGAGAAAACTTTTAAATAATAATTTTCTAGTTTTTATCTTAAGAATTTTCCATGATTAATAGAATTCTATTTAAAAAAGTAAATAAAGATGGAAAATAATATAATTACATCTTATAGTAATAAAAAACTAGGCTAAAAATAGAAACTTTTGATTAAACTACAAGAGTTCGTAAAACAATTATATATATATATATATATATATATATATATATAATATATATATATATATATAATATTATATATAATATATCAATATGCATTTTATATATAATATTACATTATATATTACTAAATGAAATATACATTATATGCATATATTAAATTAAATATACATTATATTATATAACACTAAAATAAATATACATTTTATTGTTAACATAAATTAAATATACATTAATATGTATAATTAAATTAAATATACATTATATTATACAATAATTTAAATTAAATATAAATATAATTTAATATTAAATTAAAAATAATATCATTTAAATTAATATAAATTATATTATATAATATGTTTATATATATAAATATATATATATATATATATATATATATATATATATATATATATATATATATATATATATATATATATACATATAAATATATATATATTAATAATATATATATATATATATATATATATATATATATATATATATATATATATAATTAATAATTTCAATATAAGGCGCTATATTGCCTTCCTAACTGTAATTCTGGAATTCTACAAAAAAGACGTTTCTCTTTAAAGAAATATTATATATACTAAATTAAATATACATTATATTATATAATATTAAATATACATTAAATAATTTATTATTAAAATTATTATAGGTATAATAAATCATTGATTATTCTATGTAAAGCCAACTGTATAGGAGCTTGCATTTATCAGAAAAAACTTCGTTATAAAGGCTAAATCGTCGAAACCTACGGATTAACACGTGTAAATGTGAATATTATTAACCAACTCTACGGATTAACACGTGTAAATGTGAATTCTATTAACCAACTTCACGGATTAACACGTGTAAATGTGAATGCTATTAACCAACTCTACGAATTAACACGTGTAAATGTGAATACTATTAACTAACTCTACGGATGAACACGTGTAAATGTGAATACTATTAACCAACTCTACGAAATAACACGTGTAAATGTGAATACTATTAACCATCTCTACGAATTAACACGTATAAATGTGAATATTATTAACCATCTCTACGAATTAACACGTGTAAATGTGAATACTATTAACCAACTCTACGGATTAACACGTGTAAATGTGAATACTATTAACCAACTCTAACATTAGCATGTAATACGAAAGCTACATATCTGAGATTTGGTGAAGGAGGAAAACTCCGCTTTCTTATCAGTGAGAGATAGCAAGTTTAGGAAATTAATGCTGTTGTCTCTTTCTCAACATATATGCAGGCTTACCGTGTTGAATCACCGTCTGATATATCCTATAACATGAACACCATAATTCATTGTCCTATTTTTTACCCCTCAAATAATCATCGTTTTTAGTAAATTCCCGTTGAAAAGAAACAAATTTTCATTTTATCTTCTCACGATTATTCATTCTATCTTTCTATCTTCTAATAACATGAATTATTCTTTTCATCTTAAATCTTCTATTTATTCTATCTTCAATTGCTAATATATTAAATTCAATACAAACACAACAAAACGTATATAACATTTTATTATTCAAAATAATATTATTTATATGGTTTAAATAAATAGTAATTTCTCTTTTGGTAGCACTATTTATTTTATAGAACTCCCAACATCTTAATAAGTATATAAATCATAAATGTTGCGCAGTTAATGTGCCAAAAATTCTAATAAAAATGGATGGGTACATGTTGTAGTTTTAACCTTGTTTTGTTTTTGTGTTACAGTTTCAGAAAAAGAAATCAGGCAGTGGTGAGTAAAGTAAATTTCTTATACCTTTACCCATAGAGATATATAATAGAGGGGTCATAGCCTATTTCAATACATTATGAGTCTTGAAACATCATTTTAGGCTCTCAAGGGCTCTGTGTAACCTCATTGAAACCAATTATAAGAGTAGAGTAAGTTAAGGTTATAAGACATTAATTTTTTTCGCCTTCCTGCACATTGTTTGTGTTTTGATTTATATTTTCAACGTTCTACAATATAATTCGTTGTAATTTCGTTCTGTTCATTTAATTGTTGATAGTCGAAGGTGATCAGGTTATTTGTTCAATGTTTCAATATTCAACCAATAGGGCCCCTACAGTAATGTATCTCTACGCCTTTACCTATAGATTTAAGAGCCGCTGTTAGATATATGGAAACACTTATGCCTACTATTACATTAATTGCTTTTGCTATATTATATATGACTGGGATGGTAAAAAGCTGGATAATTATTTTGTTGCACCACTTTACTTTGTCTCTCTGGCTAATTAATAATTTGCTATAGCGATATTATGCTCGATATAAGGTACATATCGCATTCCTGTAGTCATTATATCGCAAGCATATACTTGTAACTAGTTAAGTAGCAAACTCTTGGAGAGCGCAACACGTCTATACCTTCAAACAAAGTTAAATTTTTTTTTCGTGCGGCTGTAAAATAGGCACTTTACATCCTCAATAAAGTAAATGACATGCTTTTTTTTCCACCTGCGGCAGTTTTTTAGTTATGCTGGTATTACGAAACTGCCGCAGTTTTGTTGAACTTCGAACTACGAAATTGTCGCAAGTGAAGTTCCTTAAATGTTTACTAGTTGGGCGCTACTAGTTAACAACAAGCTTACAATAATACTAATATAGAAGGAGCATAGGACCGTAAACAAAATGTAATTCTTGTGATAACACGAAATCCGGTTTACTAGGGGTACCACTCTAACAACAAACATTATTTTTTACTACGCTCGAAAAAAATATAATATGCTAGAACACAGGGAATGGATTTTTTTACCTACGTTCCTTTTATTGTCTCGCATCGCTCGACAATAAATTTAGTTGCCAAAGTAAAAAAAAAAAAATATATTCTTTACAGTATTGTAACATAATATAATATTTCTTCATTTATTTTTGGTACAAGGTCTATTGCACATCTATTTGTGACAATTTTGGTCCGCATTACCTTTTTATCTTCAATTAACGCTAAGTGCTGTTACCGCAAAAGAGTTGTTTGGTCTTCTATTTAAGGGGTGTCCTGACTTTTCTGATTAGTGGAGAGCCGATGATTCCGAGCCTGGATGATTGTAGGTACTAGTAAAAGATTTTTAACCTTAAATGAACTTAGGTTAAGGCAAAGTTTAAGACCCTTAATTAGTAGCTTATGTAAATGTTAACGTACATTTACCTTAGTATAGTACCTTATGGTTTTAAGAGTAAGGAATGTTTAGTTGCAGTAGGACAATTGTTAATTCTAATAAAAACAGTAGATACTTCTAGTAAAGTGACGGCACTTCTGTGGATAATATACTGAATGCCTAGATTTGGACCCATAACCTATATAATACAAAACTTTCATCTATGTAAACGAGACGTAAGTAAAGGAGAGCAAGTATCATCTTTCATCTGTCTGCCTTTGATTAAAATCTTGTGAAATTCGTTTAACCTGGTATAACTATTGCATTGGAAATTTAATGAAGCTGGTTTGGTAGAGGTAGTAGTCCCTTTGGTATCCAACCAGTAAGTAATATATGTGATCACTTGCTTCATGAGTAATCTATGTTCCAACAATAGCCAACATCAGTTTAGCTTGTTTCCATAATCTATTTGCAGCCGAATTCAAAGTCAAAGTATTACAATCCACATAGGAAACAATTTTTATTTCAGGTGGATTATCTCCTAAGGCACTTAGACCTCTTATATGGGTCCATTGTACTCGTACCGGAGAAATTTTTATATAGTAATAGATATACTAATAAATACGTAATTATATGAAGTCAATTAAGAAAGATAGATGAAAATAAATAATAATAGATGCGTACAGATAAAATCGAGGAAGCTGTAAACAATATAGTATTATTATAAAACACTATTTGAGCCATTTACAAGGTTTCCTCCATTCGTTTAAAAATTAAAGTGGATTGACAAATTTTTATAACCTTATCAATCTGTTTAAGCGTATCGATTTCTTTAAGCTGCTGAAAGGAAATACAAATGTCATTTTGACAGGAGGTTGGATGGAGAATAAGAAGTCTACTCACTCTCAAAAAAACATGGGGCCAAACTAAACACTATTGGGCGCACCTTTATCCTTAGAATAATACTATATATAGAAGGAGCACTACTGATAACACGAAAGTTGGTTCACTGGTGCAACTAAGCAATGCTGCCACCCTAACAATGTACAATTTATAAAAAATAAATGGCAGTTGGTAATACTTCCGGTTGCTGAATTATTATGTTCTATTATTAATTAATGATTGATTATTCTTAAAATATTAATATAAGTATCGGTGCATTACAATATTTAAAGCATTTTAAATTGTAGTTTAACGTATTTATTAAAATTATATTAAAAGAAGTCCTCGTCAACTAAAATTAGATTCTTGTATTCCGCCATCCTTTTGCCATCTAAGACCAGTTTTATAAAATACTCAGGTGTTTTAAGTTATAATATTTGTTCTTTACGATCTTTATTCATTATTTATGACACATATTTAAAATAATGTTTTGTTGTCAGGTTGGCAGCATTACTTAAGTGCACCAGTCAACCGGCTTTCGTGTGATCAGTGGAATTACATTGTGTTTACGGTCATGTGCTCCTTCTATATATAGTATTATTCTAAGCCTATATCTGTCAAATTTTTGTGACAACATTCACAAATTATGTTTATGTTATTATTTCTTAAAAATGAATGAAATGTAGCAATCCTGACAGATAAAAACAGCTGTGAGCATACATAAAAAAAAACAAAAAAAACATAAGATATTTGGTCCCATTTTATTTACACAGGAACCCTATAGAGTGAGTAGACTTTCCTATCTCCTTTCACCCCCCTCTAAATGACTTTAGAAAATACATTAAAGGTCAGTAAACGTTGGGAGTTCTAAGCACGACACGATCCAATCAGATGTGATGGCGATTCATCTTCTTCATCGCAAAATCTGAATATTGGGCTGTTCACCAGACCCATTTGATGCAAATGTCTTTTATGTCTGCATTGACCATTAAGAACTCCCATAATATCATGTCAGGTCTGTTCACCAGACCCATTTGATGTCTTTTAAGTCTGCATTGACCACTAAGAACTCCCATAATATCATGTTAGGTTCCCTTGCTCAATGATCATAAAGTCTTAGTTCGTTTTCGGGAAGAGACAGGTAGCAAAGCATTAAAAGCCAGCAGTACGTAATCATAGTTTTTTTTCAACTTTTGGTCGATCTCCGACGGTAATAGCCGTCTAATTAAAGCAATAAACATACAACATAATATATGCTAATGTTAGAAACTAGCGACATCTAAATAACTCAGTTTTGATTCTCTTTTGTTTTTGTTTGCTTTACTAAGTTCACTTAAATTTCTCCTTGTTAGATGCGAATTATTCTGTGCAACAAGCCTTTAGAAATTTCTCCTGTGATTGAACTGTTTTGCATAATTTAGCTGATTGTTTGTTCTTATAAACAAGACATTGCACTATGTTGTGTCAGGTTAGGTTACTAATTCATATGTATTGTTTCTGAGTAAAGTACTAAGAATTATTCTACTTAAACTCTATAGTATAATTAAGAATTTTTAAAAAAAAAAATCAGGTACGGGTTACCTCGGAAATTTTCCTCATCAAATCGGATTCGCTACGCTCATCCTCAGAATATACAATTCGCCAAATATATTCTCCAACATGTCTTCGCACTCGCTTCGCTCGTCCTCAGACAGTAAATGCATCCGTTTCATTCTCAGCGGTCACCCATACAGCACTGCCACGCTTAATGCTACTTAAGTTTCATGATCCAACAAAAATTATACTTAAGATATACTGGTTGTATTGAAACAAAACGTAGTGTACTCTTTTATTGCTTAATGGTATACAATTGTACTAAATGTTGACTTAATTAAATTATTTTCTAATTTTTTACAATTTTTTAAAAAACATAGCATAATGAGATGAAAGTTAAACATAAAGTATATATGTTAGTCTTATACATGGCTACATGCGTGCCAAATTTCAATGAGATCGCATTATTTTTCCGCGTTTTATGATTTTTCGAAAATTTCGCTGATTCATCGCTGCGGGTTAATGACATCAAACATTATTTTCCGAATAGCACAACTACAGTAGTAGACTAATGTTTGTACAAAGTTTCAACTCTCTAGCATAAATATACTAGAAGCTACGATGATAACAGACACACACACATACAAACAAACAGAAAACTTTGAGAAAACCACTCAGGAGGCCCTAAAAACACCTGAAAGGGATAATTTCGGTTTCATCTCGGTTTCGGATTTTTTGCAAACACAATACTTTTCCTAAATACCTACGATATAAATGAGGAAAAGTAACAACCATTAATTAGAATTGAAACAAGATGACCGCAGGGAATAACACTTAACTATATTGTTCTTTGAAAACTTTAAAAGGAAGAATTTTGAAAAGTTTGTCTAAAGTATTAGGGTGCGGAGGGCATCCATACTTGTGAAAAAAGATAAACACATTTTCGAAGGTTTTCGAAAATGTGAATATAATATATATATATATATTATATATATATATATATATATATATATATATACATAATATACATATATATATATACATATATACACACACACACACACACATATTGTTAGGGTAGCTGAGTAGAGAAAAAATAATTAAAAAGAAGGGAGATTATAAAATGTTGACAAATGATGGGGTGATATAAAATTGTGACAAATGAAGTACATAATTTCCGTCGCTCTTTATACGAAATATACATGTAAATAAAGATTTTTATCAACTAGTGTTCTTATAAAACCTCCATTTGTTAAAAAGATGAATATCTTACATATTTCAAAGCATAATAGAAAAGAAGAAAAAGCTGATTTCTAGAAATCAATATGACATTAAGACAAGCTTTATATTATAACCTTTAAACTTAAACACGTCTGATAGCATCTTTTCTGTCTGCCATATTGGAATACAACCAAAATCTCACATTAAGTTATCTTTATCAAAATTAACTAAATTATCGAAAAAATTTAAAATAATAATCTTCAACAAAGACTGGGACAAATGAATTATTTGATTTTATGTATGACTCAGTTTTAAATTGAAACTGCTACACCCTTTTTCTATTTATCGTTTGACATATAAAATTTTTAGGCAATTGTATTTTACGGTATAGATATGTTTTTTTCGGTATATATTTCTTCTTATATAATACAGTTTTTCTTTAAGTTAATTTTCTTTTATACAGTTTATTGTTCTACTTTATAATATTTATTAAATAATTCGACAGTAATAATAATTTTTATAAATATTGGTTACTGGAATTAAATTTTTTAATATGAACTATCGAGTAAAGTAATACATAAACCAAGTTCAGAAAACTGTCATACTAACCTATGTAAAAAAATCAGGTACAGTACCCTTTGTACCCCTTGGAACTTTGCCTCACTACATCGGATTCGGTACGCTAATCATCCCTACATCCGACTCGCTTCGCTCATCATCCTCATAATGTACAAGATGTTATATTTTCACTGAAACACATCTTCAGACTCGCTTCGCATCTCGGTTTTGGATCGTTTTGCAAACACAATACTTTTCCTATATACCTACGGTATAAATGAGGAAGAGTAAAACGTTTCCTATATACCTATGGTATAAATGAGAAAAATAAATTTCCTATATACCTATGGTATAAATGAGGAAAAGTAAAACTTTTTCCATATACCTATGGTATAAATGAGGAAAAATAAAACTTTTTCTCTATACCTATGGTATAAATAAGGAAAAATAAAACGTTTCCTATATACCTATGGTATAAATGAGGAAAAATAAAACTTTTTCCATATACCTATGGTATAAATGAGGAAAAATAAACTTTTCTCTATACTATGGTATAAATGAGGAAAAATAAAACTTTCCTATTACCTATGGTATAAATGAGGAAAAATAAAACTTTTTCTATATACCTATGGTATAAATGAGGAAAAATAAAACGTTTCCTATATACCTATGGTATAAATGAGGAAAAATAAAACTTTTTCTATATACCTATGGGATAAATAAGGAAAAGTAAAAATTTACTTATTATTATACTGACATGTATTCGTTTACAATCTATTACAAAAGTAAAGACTTAAAAAATTGAAACTTATAATATTAATAGAATATTAATATAAATAACAAAATAACAGTAAAAATTATGTTGGTTCAGTTTTTAATTTTTAGAACATATAACAATTTATTATGACTAATATTTTAAAATGTTAACACATAGTTTTGGGATGGAACTATGTGTCGGGATCCAGGTAGAGTCATTTTTAATTCAACAAATTTAACAGAACAACGGTTCTCTCAACCTATTCCTGTATCTAAAAAAATAATTTTGACAGATATAAATTTTATTAAAAACTGACAGCTAAAGTGAATCCGCTCAGTTATTATTAAATTAAGGTTATATTGTATATTTCACACTGTCCAGTGAGCTAACGCAGACTTAAATTCAATCATAAAATAAACTCTAAGTTAATAAACAGTATTTATCACTTCATTCCTTTTCGTAAGCTAGAAACTTATGCCTTACAAAATTACGCCCAGCTATATTATTAAATTATTAATTAGTTTCAGTATATTACACCCTTAATTTATTACTAAACAGCACCAAATTCTTTAATTAAACATCAGATAGGTAAATCGCGTAAAATATTGTGTTAAACTCAGTTAAAATAAAACTCAATATTCTTAGTTTTAAAGTTCTCTAATAGGTAGCGCTAGTTGTCAAACTTTTTCTTTGTACGTGTAATTGAGGTTAGGATTACCTTTCAACTTATGTTAAACATATTAAACTGAAGGAACTGTAAATGTTAAATTTTGATAATTTTATCTGTATGCAAAATTTTAAGTGTCTACGTTTTTCTGGAAGTGCTTTAGAATTTTGATGAGTGAGTGAGTGAATGTCAAAACTGCCTAACTTTGAGCATCCATATCTCATTACCATTGAATGACAAAGAGATGAAATTTAGTAGATTTTTTTTAGCTCAACAAGATCTTTTTGTTGCTGTTAAAATATATTTTTTATGTCCTTAATAAAAAGATACGAGGGGGTGAAAATAGCTTGGAGATGCTTTCAGTAAAGAAGGTACGACAGTGAGACTTGGCGGGAACACTTACGTGCCCCCAGTTATTAAATTAAAAAGTACAAACTTTTTAGATGTCTGTGTTTGAAACTACTTTTAGTACCTGGTCTGGCAGAAACCAAGAAACTTCCTGGTTCCTGCCATAAGAATGGTTCCTGCCATAAGAATGGTTCCTGCCATAAAAATGGTTCCTGCCATAAGAATGGTTCCTGCCATAAGAATAGTTCCTGCCGTAAGAATGGTTCCTGCCATAAGAATGGATCCTGCCATACCTACTTTTCCAATGCAAAAAACTGTCTTCCCACCCCTTCCTTCGTGGGGTACTGATAACTCTACTGCATCCTTCTAATTTCCTGGCTATAAACATGTCGAGCCAAATTTTAGTTCTTTATTATTATGAAGTTGTTAATTTAATTATAAGTTGCATCTATGTAATGTTATTTTTAGCTTGTATCTTGATAAGGTCATTAAGGCGTTAGTCTTTACACTGACCTTTGACACCCACGTAGAGCATGGGTTCGCATCCCAGGTTATGCTCACAGTTTATAGAAGATTATTGTTTAGTTAAATTAGAATACACTATAGCCAGCTTTAGAATACACTTTGAGCATAACGGTTGCTACTACCACCCGAGGTGGTTCCCACAGGGGTTATCCCTGATGAGCCGCAAGGCTCTAAACGGGCATTATTATTATTATTATTATCTTGACAAGACAAAAGTATGTAGGCATTGGGCGAATTAGCGTTAAGAGTTAAAAGCACAAACTTTATACACTTCTTCAATACTTTTAAACTCGATGTCAGACAACGTTGTCCTAGGTCCATTAATCCTCTTTGAAAGACGGCAGAAACACGATTTCGGCTTCCCCCCTCTGACTGCAAACAAACTAGCCAGCCACCCTAAGCACTACCTTCTCCTATAGTCTAACCTTGTTGGGAATCAACTCATATCATTTGTATAGTTACATTTCAATGTTAATTATTACTGACTTAGATGTGATGATTAGATAAATTACACCATCACAGTGGGAGATGTTCTATAGATAGAAGTAGAAAGGTTTGTAGCTCTGGAATGAGTGTTTTGATGGATGGTCTCTAACTGCTTAACAGCGGTGTGTTAGATGTTGTTTTCTTTTCCGTTTATTTTCCTTCCATTTAAGGGGTTTTTTAGGAGTTGCTTTAGATTTTAGAGATGTGTTTTCTTTACTTGGAAATTTGGCTTAGGCTCCCCGCGGATCTTGTGGTTGGATGGGAAGGTTACAGTTGATCAGGTTGTTGTTTGTGGGAAACGTGTTGTGACACACTCTTTTTGGGGATCAAACATGATTTTAACAATTACAATTAGATTCGTCTGAAGTTTTATTAAAAATTCTGGTGATTAAGTCCCTGTGGACTATGTGACTAAGTGGTTAGCGACTCAAAGTGATCTTGGCTGGTGACTAGCGTCTACTACTTAGGCTATGTTAGGTGCCTTCATCCTAATCTAACTTAGGGCATTTCTACAAAACCAGATTGACCAAATAACTATTCTTCCTATCTCACGCTTCAAAAGTGGACAGAAGTAACGCCCGTTTTCTGACCGAACCTCCTTTCATCTACGGTTTCGGAGCGAACTACTCAAATTATTTAAAATTCATCCATCGATTATTTTATATTTATCATTATATATATTAATATAATAAATTGCTAGATAAATAATGTGTGCTGAGCCCAGATTTCATGTGGGTACACTATACTCTACGAAGCCTCAATAGTATCATTTGCTCAATATTTAAACTTATATAGGTTTAGTTTTTTTATTTTATTTTCTGGGCTAAAACCATGGATTTTAAATAACGGGGATGACGCACTAAGTAGATTTGCCATACAAAAAAGTGACCCCATCGAAAACCAAAAAATAAAGAGAATTCAACACAAAACACACGTCAAAAATCAACTGCACATGCACATGCAAAACTTCGTACAAACTGCGCATGCTTATAATTCTTATAACATCGCAGGTCATAAGTTTTAGAGGCAAACTTACCTCTCAATGGTTTCCCATTGTTTATTGCTTGTGAAGGTTATAAACACGCTTAAATTATCACTCACTAAAGTGGCTAAGTATAGTCCAAAATTTAAAAATAAATAAGCACAAATGACTTAACAAGCACAAAAAATGTAGCAATCACGAGAAGCACAGAAGAAAGTTGAGAAGCAAACTTGACAACCTTGCTACATAACCTGCGTTTGGTGCCTTTCTTCATTATAACCATGGGAAGGTAAGTTTGCTCCTATTTCTCTATCTCATACAACTTCCATGGGGTCAGAAAAGTTTCTTCATGCGTCATCCCCTTTATTCAAGATCCTTGGCTAAGACAGAATGATGTTTTGTTTAATGTTAGTCTAACATTTACACGTAAGAATTTGTTTACTGTGTTTTTGTTATACCCTCTGGTATTCCCATTTACCAGTTCCGTTTATTCTTGTCCTGGCCAGATTAATATTTGTATTTACTGATACAACGTATCAACGCACTACGTATCAACGTATCAACGTATCATACTGATACAACGTATCAACGGGATTCAACGTACTATTCATCACTATCCTATGCTCTTGTGGCCTTCACTCTATAAATGGGATGGCGCTAAATTTTTATGAGACCTAATACGTCATAAGTTATATCACTTGATACTACCCACTTTTGCAAAACATGAATATTTGACACAATATAATTGTGCGAAAGACACCTAGGAAATGTAACAAGCAAAATGCAATGCAACATGTGGAAACTGTTCCATCATTCGACATCATTGATGGCTCGACATAATGTCAGGTCCCACTCTGTTTCGTTACGTCTAACTCATCAGGGTGTCAAAAGAGCCTAAACTCACTCTGACTTTCGATTAAAATTCCAAAGAATATAATTTGAAGTATTATTATTTCTTTTCAGAGTACTGGTCCGGGGTTCACAGCCCGAGCTATGCTCTCAGTTTTATTAATAGAATTTATGTAAAAAGATTTCGTCAAACTTTAGCTTTACTTAGAGCCTAGTAGATGTGACCCACCCGTGGTGGTTCCCGCAGGGCGAATACCCTGAAGGGCCGAGAGGCCCTAAAACGGGCATTATTATTATTATTATTATTTCTTTTCGGACACTCGATTAGACGGAATAAAATTTAACTATTCACTTCATCAAAAACGATATTTCGCCTTTGTTATGATACACTAGGCATATTTATGTTTTAAAGATTACCTAAAAATTATAAAAAGGTATTCTTTAAATCATACATCATTTGATAATACCGAGTTTTGCAAATCATAAATAGTTGACACAATAAAATTGTGCGAGAGACACCTAGGAAATGTATAATTGGATGTATAAATGGATAATTCAGCACCACTTAATTAATGAAATGCGTTGTAATGGATAGCTTTTATTGTTAAGTCAGTTTTACTTTTAACGAAATGTAAGTGACAAAAAATTAATAAATCTAAAGAAAATTTGTAAAAAAAAGGTTAATTTTGAAGTTAGATTAAAATAGGAAAAGGACATTTGACGGATTTATAGCCTCGAGAGGGTTTGCCTGGAAAGGTTTTGTTAATCTGTTTGCCTGAAATCTACTGATGCAGGTTTAGCATTTGCCAGCAATGGGGAGCAGAGTGAGTGAGGTAGTAGAATGGAGTGGTAGGGGCTAGCGGTTCCTTTCACTGATTTAGAGAAAAAACAAATAGAAATTTAATCCTTTTCATCGAAACCAATCGAAACCTTTTTGTATTTTTTTCGTATTTCATTTGTGCTTCCGGAAATAAATAACATTGTGTGGATTCGGTTTAACCTAAATAGTATATATCAGTTACTTTTCTGATAATACAACAAAGAGATGCGTACAAAAACTTATTTATCTTAAACAGTTATAAACTTTAGTCTAGTCAGTCTAGTCAACCTTTCTTACAAAAACATTATATAGTTATTTACACGGTAGGGGGAAGTAGTAAGTTTTACAGCTCAAGGCCATGTTTTCACACAAGGCAAAGCCGCAGATGAAAACTTCATTATCTCCCAAGGCCGTAAGGCTAAGGAATGAAAACAAATTAGCTTCCGAGGCTTTGCCGAAGGAGATAACTAAAATTGACTCCCGAGGCCTCGCCGAGGAAGATAATACAAGAGCTGAAATTCTTCGATCCCTGTTGCGTATTAAATTTTACCTACGACTTGTATAATAAGTGAAAGTTATTTACCTTTTACTCAGTAAATTTGAATGAGTATTTTACTGAGCATTTTACATTAATTTGAAGAGGTTAAAAGGTTGTAAATTAACTAAAATATTTTCTTATATTTTATAAGACAACTTATGCTTAACTTACGCTTTATACTTACGCTAAATAACTTAACTTATGCTAATCTTATATGGTTAAGACAGCTTGAAACGTAAACATCACATATTCAAAATCTGTATGTCTTATATGTGACTTGATTTTTGTTTCAAGTTTCAACACACTAGCATAAACACACAAAGACCAAAGATAATAACAGATACATACATACATCACTTTCAGACAGAAAAAATGGTCAAAACCTCTCAGGAGGACTTAAAAACACAAAACTGGATAATTTAGGTGAATTTTCGGTTCCAAATTGTCTTTTGCAAATTCAATACTTTTCCTATTATACGTACAGTATAAAGGAGAAAAAGTAAAAATGAATCGAAATTATCTAAAACATTACAACTACGCTGATTCTGCATTTTTTACCATCGAATCAAAAAAATATATTTTATCTACTCCTTGTATTGTAAGTTCTACTTACAGTCTTGTTATCTCACACTGTAAATGTACTTTTACTTCCTAGGGAGGAAAAGTGAAAGTGTTGCAAACTTGTCAGAATTTTTTAGTAAGGTTTTTAGGAATTTTAGGAAATTTTGAGGATTTTTTTCGGTGTTATGTTGGTACTACGGTTAGAATATACAATATACACACGCTAATGTTTAAATTACAAATATATTATTACACATTATTCTATTGACAGCTTACAATAAAATAATGTGAAGATAGTGGCTTTATTCTCTGGTAATTGACATGGTAAGAATAAACTAAACTAACACAATAACAATTAAGGAGCTGAAGAATATATTAATAGTTGTTAGTATTAGTTCTCTAGTTGTAGATAAAATTTAATATGCAACAAGGGATGAAAGTTTTCAGCTCTCGTATTATCTCCCTCGTCAAGCCTCGGGAGCCAAAATGTTAGTTAACTCCCTCGGCAAGCCTCGGGAGCTAACTAGTTTATCTCCCTCGGCCTACCGGCCTCGTGAGCTAATGAAGTTTCCTCCTTCGGCGCTGCCTTAGGACGAAACTTTAACTTGAGCTGTAAAACTTACTTTCATCCCTTGTTGCATAAATAACTATTAATTAACTCGAAGAGTTGGTCGTAAAAATAAATGGCTAGTGTGAACATTTTGTCAGGACAGGAGTTAGGAGGTTTGCTAGAAATAGCAACTATGTTTAGCTCCCTCCTAAACCAAGTTGTGAGAATTACTGTTTCTTAGGGTTTATATAAGTGGGGAGTCTATATAAGGGCCTAGAGTCCCTACAGCACTGCTTATTTTTGCCAGTTTACAATACTATTCATTTCGCCACCACAGTGTCTTTAATTTTGTGTAATTTAATTAGTGCGCAGTGTATACGGATACATCTCCCTTCATTAACTCTCCTTAAGGTAAACCCTAAATTTGTAGCCATTATTAATTAATCAATACCTTTTTTAATTAATCAATACCTTTTTTATACTTATTTATTTTTATATAATATTATATATTTTATACTTTTTTTTATTTATTTCTGTTTTTTTTATTTATTTAGCTCTAACCCATTGCTCTGACAATTTTGTGAGGATTCGTGAAAATTAAAGTAAATTCTTTATTGCCTACGCCATGAAGAATTTACATTACGAACACTGTCGCGGCAGTAAATTGTGTATTTTAAATTTCCTATAAAATAACAATTTGATTCACCTAAGAAAACCAGGTTACATAAACTGCCATTTTAATTTATTTTTAATCTTATAAATCGATTGGGTTTTTAGCTCGTTCACCTGAAAATTTGAAAAAAATTATAATGGTGGGCTGTAAATGAATAGCGAAGGGAATTATTACCCGTTTAGGTAAAACGCTTGGTATAACAGGGCTGCTTTAAAGGAACGAAGCTGGGCAAATAAAAGTTTATTGAAGCGTACTGGAGCTGTGAATTAGCTTTATTTCTGCGGAAAGTTTTCTTTATTATTCTTGTTAATTCTTAGCTGAATCGCGCCATTCCCAAACTCTTATTTATTGATATTTTTTATCATAAAAAGTTTTCCTTTCTGCCGGTTATAATCTCAAACTACGTAATAAAACACCGTTTTCTTACCTCGTAATAAACAGAAAAACTTAACTTGCAGTGCTGTTCTCACTGTAGTGTGGACTCACTTCGCTCGTCCTCAGAAAATACAATTCACCAAATTTATACTGCAACACTCGAATAGGAATTACATTAATTAAAATAAAAATATAATTAAAAATTAAAATTTATGTCGTGACGCTACTGTTCAGATTATTAAACTAATACCAAAAATTTAAGCAAAATTTGGACTGATAAACAAGAAAGCTTGCATTTCAAAGCGAATTCGCTCGGCTTGCTCACTTCCGCACGAGAATTATTCGGTTACTTAACGAATCCGTAACATTTTTTTATTAAACCGAAAAATTTAAATAAATCCTTTTAGAAAATTATCGCTTCCACTAAGACTCGAACTAGGAATTCCCTTCCTGAACCGTAGCAACCAGGAAATACAACTGTCATTACAATTTAACCAGCTGCAGTGCTTAAGGTATTCTTCACTCTCTCTATTTCATTCCGTTCAAAAACATTCTTAATTTATATTAAGTATATTCTTAATTTGTACGCCGAAAAAATATTTTCTTTTATTTTTTAAACTTCCGTCGAAAAACTTTTCATTAATTTTAAAGAGTTCATGTTTGATTTGGTGAATACGGGCCTAAGATAAGTCTTTTTATCAAATTTCAATATTATATAATGTAACAGTTTAAATAATTTAAATGGTACTTATAATACAAATTCAAACATTTTATCACGTTGAATCAACAAGTTGATAATATACAGCTGTCTCCAATACGGCCCTGTTTACACAGGTTATTACAATATAACTGCGAAGTGGAAGGTTACATCCAAGCAATGACATAGTTACTGTGTGGACACTATATAAATCTGACGTAAAATACAAAGGGAACGTAAGAACATAAAAATGTTATAAAATTTAAAGAGAGGTAACAATGGTAAGGTTATAAAATACACGTAACAGTATCACCTGTTGATTGTAATTCTTGAAAAGTAAAAGAAGGGTTTACTTTGATGAAAAAAGTGTCGAGTGGCGGGTTCTCCTTGGCCCTACAAGAGGGCGCCATCTGACCCTCTCCTGATTCGTTGCTTAGCAGCTTCTAGTTCTACAAGATTAGAGGTTTTTTCCTTTTTTATCTTTTAAAGGATAATGATCTAAGTTTTAGACATGATGGCTTGTAATTTCTTTATCTTTCAATTAATCACTGAGACGTTCAAATCAAATTAAAACGTTATATTTAAAGAATGTAATGAATATTTATGCAAAGATGGAATAAAGTTCGTAAATCCCTGAACAATTAAGATGATTTCCGAGGAGTAGCCGAGGGAACCATGAATAATTCTTGATGCAAAGGAAAGGTAATTACTTATAGGTTAGGGAATTATGCAATTTTACTCCAAGCTAATAGAGTTTATTTTATGAATGAAATCAGTTGTTTCACATGTTAGGTTATAGCCTGGAATTGACGTCATTGCAGGAATAAATATTAAATTTTCAATGTTGACCCCTATACCGATTTCAGCAATGGAGTCACACGTCATACAAAAACGTCAGGTTATAACCTCCGAATGCGTTTGGTTTGTTTACATCGAATTGAATCACCTTATAAATTTCTAACATTTTGATTTTACTCTCGTGATGACGGTCACTGTTGTGTTGACAGAAATAAATTATTTCACAAATAAATTAGTGGAATGATTTATTGTGTGTATTTATCTTTTACCGTATTGACAAATACATTTTATAACACGGTAAAAGATTACGTAATTAGTAGCATGCTGCAAAATTGGCAGCGATACTACTAAAAGAATTAAAATAACAACTTAGTGCAAAGATAAAACTAAAAAATCGGGTACGGGGTACATCGAAACTTTTCCTCATTATATCGGATTCCCTACGCTCATCCTCCCTGCTTCGGACTCGCTTGGCTCGTCCTCAGAATATTCAATTCACCAAATTTATTCTGCAACATGTCTTCGGACTCCCTTCGCACATCCTTATATAGTAAATGCGGCACATACTGCTTTTTAGCGAATTTCCTTTGAAAATTCGCCTAATGGGATAGGCGTCATGGCGGAATTCGAACCTCGGACCACAACACAAATCCGTTTCAGAGGTCCCTTATGACGAAAAAATACTTTTTTTGAAACTTTATATATATATATATATATATATATATATATATATATATATATATATATATATATATATATATATGTATATATATATATATATATATATATATATATATATATATATATATATATATATATATATATATATATATATATATATATATATATATGTATTTCTAGACACTTTCTTGTAAACACTCTATCTTTCGAACGGATTAATATTTTTTAACCAAAACTTGGTACAAAAATCAACCTTGGGGAGGACACGAACCCTATTGAAAACCAGGTTTTTGTGACGTCATTAACCCGGTTTGCTGAGTCAGCGAAATTTTCAAAAAATCAGCAAAATTCAGGGTTAATATTTTTTGCCGCGAAAAAGGTCAATATTTATGTTTTTTGAGACGCTGAATCGAATGAAACCGGTCCGAAGTCGATACAACCACTCTAAGTGACCTAAAAATCGAAAAAACCATTGTAAATTACCAAAACCAAAATTTAGGTCGATAAAAAAATAAATTTCGAGTAGGGTGTCGTTTTCTATGTAATTTTGGGCGCTGAATCGAATGAAACCGGTCCGAAGACGATACGACCGCTTAAGTTACCAAAAAGTCGAAAAAACCACAAAAAATATAGAAAACCAACATTACGGTCGTTGAAAATTAAATTTCGAGTAGGTGTCGTTTTCAATGTTTTTTGGGCCTCTGAGTTGAATGGCAGTGGTCCGAGTCAATACGACCACTCAAACTCAGGGTACCTGGGTTCACATCCTGGAAGGGTCGATAATTTTTTATCGTTTTTTTTACTAAATATAAGTTTACAACTAGAAAATAATTCTGGCGCGGTGTTCCGCATGTCGGGCGAATTTCCTTTGGATGCGAGCTCTCAAACCCAGAGTACCTGGGTTCAAATCCTAGTAGGGACAATATTTTTTATCGTTTTTTTACCTAATATAAGTTTACAACTAAAAATAATTCTGGCGCGGTGGTCCGCATGTCGGGCGAATTTCCTTTGGATGCGTGTTTCCGTGCTTTTTACATTATATAAGTTTACAACTACTAAATAAATAATTCCGGCGCGGTGGTCCGCTGTCGGGCGAATTTCATTTAGAATGCGTGTTTCCGTGCTAAACAACCCATTTCTTGCTTATGCAAGAACCATGCCCATTGCGTGGTTCCGGTTCATGCTTTAGAACCTAAGCATTACTCAATTGTCAAGCACTGCTCGTAACTCATTTTGTCTGTATTTTCCAAAGGAAATGCGCTAAAACCTTTAAAGATAACTGACTAAGCTTAAAGATAAGTAACTAATCTTTAAACTAGTGCAAATAATAGTGCGTACTTCTAATTTTAGAGGCATAGTTTTACAACAACTGGATGATTATGCGCATTTCCTTTGGAAAATACAGACAAAATGAGTTACGAGCAGTGCTTGACAATTGAGTAACTGCTTAGGTTCTAAAGCATGAACCGGAACCACGCAATGGCATGGTTCTTGCATAAGCAAGAAAAGGTTGTTTAGCACGGAAACACGCATTCTAAATGAAATTCGCCCGACAGCGACCACCGCGCCGGAATTATTTATTTAGTAGTTGTAAACTTATATAATGTAAAAAGCACGGAAACACGCATCCAAAGGAAATTCGCCCGACATGCGGACCACCGCGCCAGAATTTTTTAGTTGTAAACTTATATTAGGTAAAAAAAACGATAAAAATAATTGTGCCTACTAGGATTTGAACCCAGGTACTCTGGGTTTGAGAGCTCGCATCCAAAGGAAATTCGCCCGACATGCGGAACACCGCACCAGAATTTTTTTACCTAATATAAGTTTACAACTAGGAAATAATTCTGGCGCGGTGGTCCGCATGTCGGGCGAATTTCCTTTGATGCGTGTTTCCGTGCTTTTTATATAAGTTTACAACTAATAAATAAATAATTCCGGCGCGGTGGTCGCTGTCGGGCGAATTTCATTTAGAATACGTGTTTCCGTGCTAAAAAACCATTTTCTGCTTATGCAAGAACCATGCCCATTGCGTGGTTCTAGAACCTAAGCAGTTACTCAATTGTCAAGCACTGCTCGTAACTCATTTTGTCTGTATTTTCCAAAGGAAATGCGCTAAAACCTTTAAAGATAACTGACTAAGCTTAAAGATAAGTAACTAAGCTTTAAACTAGTGCAAATAATAGATCGTACTTCTAATTTTAGAGGCATAGTTTTGTGCAACCAACTGGATAGTTATGCGCATTTCCTTTGGAAAATACAGACAAAATGAGTTACGAGCAGTGCTTGACAATTGAGTAACTGCTTAGGTTCTAGAACCACGCAATGGGCATGGTTCTTGCATAAGCAAGAAAATGGTTTTTTAGCACGGAAACACGTATTCTAAATGAAATTCGCCCGACAGCGGACCACCGCGCCGGAATTATTTATTTAGTAGTTGTAAACTTATATAAAAAGCACGAAAACACGCATCAAAGGAAATTCGCCCGACATGCGGACCACCGCGCCAGAATTTTTTGTTTATGTGACCTTCTTTAGATTGTTACTCCCCTTTGACAGATCAGACTGGTTACTCCCTTTTTTCGTTACTCCCCTTAGTTTTTTTTTATTTTATTACTTATCTTTATACATATGTTACCTTATTATACGCTCTTACCCAGGGATGTAGAAAAGCATTGGGGCTTTTGTTGGGGTTAGAATAGGGGGAAAGACAAAGATATGGCATCTTAACTAAGGGGAGTAACCATTTAAATAAGGTCTCTGAGTAACCTTCTTCAGATGGTTACTCCTCAACATCGCAATGAGGGGAGTAGCCATTTAAAGAAGGTCTCTGAGTAACCTTCTTCAGATGGTTACTCCCCAACGGAGTAACCTCTTTCAGATAGTTACTTCTGTACATCGCTATCTTATACTATATAACTCATGCTCATCTCATGCTCTATAGTTAGATTTGTACCAAGTTATGTATTTTTTCCATATTTACAATTATTTAATGACATTTGTAATTTTTGTTTGACATTTTCATTTAATTTTAACAAATTCCTTAAATCTGTTAACATATTTATTCTTTTTGTAAAAAAATCACAGTTCATTTTTTTGACCGTGGAACTCTCTTTGTGTACGTTTTATCTAATGTAAAATCGAATTTATATTGATATTATAATTATACAAGTGTTTTCAAAGTAAGTAAAACATTAGAATGTCTTTACTTTTATGTTTCTGTAAATATTTTATTTGTTGTGCTTTTATCAAATATTCTTCTCTATTGTCTATGTATATTGCTCTTAGTTTTAGGTTTTAGTATTTTATATTTTTACTTAAACTCTTCATATATTACTTACACATTATTTATTTATAATTGTTTATTTCTTTATTAATAATTGAAGTACTTAATTATTCTATAATTAGTATATCCATTTTCAATAAATACTTACCTATTTATTTATGATTTTATTACATTCTTATATATTTATTCTTTCTTTATCATATTTATGTTATTTCTATACGTTTTTTCTAATATTCCTTTGTGGTACTTTTAAAGAAAAGGTGTCCCTAATGTGTCCATGTATTTTCACATCCTGTCCCATTAAAGGTTGAATATCTTCAATTTATTTATATTAAATTCATTATAGTCAATACTTTGTCTATACTGTCGCCCCATGAGTATTTATATGGAAAAAGGACCACTGTTAGAGGATCCCTTTCCTATTAAGTTCCCATTTTCTTTTGTCCTTCAACCTTTCCTTTTCTTACCTTGTTATAAGGGAACAAATATCTACATCAAATCCTTGGTTACTCCCTTTTGGGGAGTAACTATCTAAAGAAGTACCGTAAATGCATCCGTTTCATTCTCAGCGGTCACCCATACAGCACTGCCCACGCTCAATCCTTCAATTTTATGATCCAACAAAAATAATGGATATACTTTTTGTATTTAAACGATTTATTTATTACGTAAAGGTGTATACTTGTACCAAATTTCAACTCAAATGAATGGTTTCCGATTTTTACAATTTTTTAAAAAATGTTCACAAGTAGTTTGATAAAAATTGAACTAATGCTAATAATGAGATAAAACTTAACTGGTATGCTAGATTTATCTCTGTGAAAACCACTCTGGAAGCCTTAAAAACACCTGAAACGGATAATTCCGGTGACAGCCCGGTTTCGGATTTTTTGCAAACACAATACTTTTCCTATTTACCTGTTCGGTATAAATGAGGAAAAGTAAAAAGTTAAGTATCATCGAGCGAGGTCAGTGCCTGGATGGGTGACCGCTGGTAACAAAACTAATGTAATTAGTATCTGAGGATAAGCAAAGCAGGTCCGAAGACTTGTTGCAATATAAATTTGGCTAATTGTATATTCTGAGGACTAGAGGAGCGAGTCCAGAGTAAGGTGTATGAGCGTAGCGATTCCGATGTAGATAGGAAATGTTTCGTGATATCAATACCCAATTTTTGTCATTTCCATCAAAAGGTACCATTAATTTCAATACCACTGAAGTTAAATTACATTCAGTTAAGATATATTAATAGAAATTATTTTATAACTAACTCTCAGTAGCTTGATCAAGTTGAACACTGTGCACTGTAAAATCCAGGCTGTAAATCTCATGTTTTCAGGAGGAGACATTGAAAATAAAATTCGATATATTTATAGTAATTTTTATGTTTTTAGGTGTTCCAAAATATTTTAAATTAATATAAAACTGTTATTCTAAAATATACTTAGTTAATGTATGCAACTTATAAGTCTTTATTGCTGTTTCTTGATTTTGTCTGTATAAATAATTTCTTTGATATAAATTTTGCAAGGAATGACAGAAAACTTCTGTGCATATTTTATTTAAATAAAAATATCCCCCAAACAAATTTCATTACATAAATATAAATTAGTATCTATCAAATTTGACTAGTAGTCCTTCACTACTTATCAAATAAGATTTGTCATACGTCGAAAAATTGCGACAAAATTAATATGAAGCCAAACAAAACACCAAAATCTCTCTACAAAACGATCGAGCTTTCGTTTGCTTGATTATTATCAGTGCGGTAGAGGCCTCAATCAGACCTTCTAGACAGAGTCATGTAGCGGATCGAAAACCAGCTCTGTTTATGTAAAGAATAAACGTTTTTTAGCGAATTTCCTTTGGAAATTCGGCTAATGGGATAGGCGTCATGGCAGAATTCCGTTTCAGAGGTCCCTAATGACGAAATATATGTATATATAAATAAATATATATATATTATATATATATATATATATAATATATATAATATATATATATATATATATATATATATGTATGTATGTATATAATAGTATGTATGTATATATATATATATATATATTATATATATATATATTATATATATATATATATATTATATATAATATATTATATATTATATATATATATATATATATAATATATATATATTTATGTATTTTTCACTTTCTAAGGAGCACGAGCGCAGGAAATGCGCTAAAACCTTTAACGATTACTGACTAAGCTTAAAGATAAGTAACTCATCTTTAAACTAGTGCAAATAATAGTGCGTATTCTAATTTTAGAGGCATAGTTTGTACAACCAACTGGATAATTTGCGCATTTCTTTTGGAAATACAGAAAAAGCAGTACTTGGAGTTACGAGCAGTACTTGACAAATTGAGTAACTGCTTAGGTTCTAAAGTATGAACCGGAACCACGCAATGGGCATGGTTCTTGCATAAGCAAGAAATGGGCTGTTTAGCACGTAAACACGCATTCTAAATGAAATTCGCCCGACAGCGACTACCGCGCCGGATTTATTTATTTAGTAGTTGTAAACTTATATAATATAAAAAACTATAAAAATTATCATTCCAACGAGGATTGTTGTTAAGCACGGAAACACGCATACAGAGGAAATTCGCCCGACATGCGGACCACCGCGCTAGAATTTTGGGGAGATTTTGGTGTTTTGTTTGGCTTTATGAGTTAATTCCATTACTCAGTATCTTATTAGCTAAGATAATATAGTTATACGACGACAAAGCATTAAAAATTCATAAGTAAATATTTTCAAAATGGCGACTATTATTTAAATTAAATTCTGTAAATCTATTCAAAACTTATTGACGTAAATTTAAGCTAAATTTTCAATTTTTCCATTGACCTATCGGCAAACACAACTAGATTATTAGATAAAAATAACTCAGGAGGTCTTATAAGCGCTTGAAACTGATAATTTAGGTTGCATCCTGATTATAGATGTTTAGTGCCAAGACAATACTTTTCCTATATATAGCCTGCGGTAAGAATGAGGAAAAGTAAAAAGTGTAGATAATATATCATCTTAAAATTTTACTCAAAATAAAAATAAAACATTATTTTATAACCTCCGCAATGTAGGTCCTTTGCAAGATGTTAGGAATTTTTAAGGTGATTCAATTCCATGTAAACAAACCAAACGCATTCGGAGGTTATAACCTGACTTTTTTATGAATGACATGGGACTTCATTGCAGGAATCGGTATAGGCGGTTAACATTGAAAATGTTAACCGCCTTAACGTCAATTCCGAACTATAACCTAACATGTCATAAAAATGTATTTCATTCATAAAAACCCCTCCAATTGAATCGTCTTGTAAATTTTATCAGCTTGGGTCCTTTGGTCTTAACGGAACAATTTTGATTCAGGTTTATACATTGATATTTTCTTTATTGGTTTATTTGTCTTTCAATTTGTTTTCCTGGCAATGCTCCAGACACCTGTCATTGAAGACGTCTTAAGATTTCTTACAAAATATGCTTTAAGATGATAAGATACAAGAGATCTTCTACTAATATGTGAAGTGCCCTTTTATTGATTTAAAAATGTATGATTGACATGAAAAAGAATTGACATGCCCGCTACAGTTTAAAATGTAGAACAAATATTATTTGAATATTAATGGTTTTTCTTTTAAATTTTCTGTTTCAGGCACAAAGGATTTTTAAAAGACTGTCCCAATGGCCTTCTTACAGAGCAAGTAAGTTAATACAGATGTGTGCAATCTTTATTATGTGCAAAGATTATTATTATAATCTTTAAACTGAAATGCATTTTAAATAATATAATTAAACTGTGTGGAGGAACGAAAAAGACGATATTGCCAAAAAAAAGTTATTACCAAAATTTGGTTCGGAGTACCTCGGAACAAGTCATCGTCTTATCGGATTCTCTACGCTCATCCTCGCCAATTCGGACTCGCTTCGCTCGCCATCAAATATGAAAATTACTAATTCATATCTCATTACGTCTTCGGACTCGCTTTGATGGTCCTCTGAAAGTAATAAAAATCGTATTATTCCCACCGATCTTGATGATCCGACAAAAATCAGCGAAATAATGATGACCTGGTCAAAATTATTAAGTCCTAAGAGAGGAAAAATATTTATTGAAACGATAAAATTGGAATAGGTTGGATGGTTTGAAGTGGTTTGAGCCCTATAAGACCTTCACCACTTCTGTTGGTGGGACAGTTTTCGAGATATTTTAATTACTGGGATTGAGAAACGTATTGGATATTTGAATTTGTGTTAAGAGTCAGTTATCTAAAGAATTTAAATAAATGAGATACAGTTGCTTAGTTTTATATCTTGTAGCTTTTCATATTCTAACTATTCAAAAATTTACTTTATTCCTTCTATGCATTATATATTGTATATATAATATCTTTCTACTATAGGTATTGGGTCATCAAAAGATTTTTTATTTCTGTACTTGTAACTCCAAAGTATCTTAACTCGAATTTATTGTCAGTATTTTGAGACGATTTGTTTTCACTAAGTTTAATAAAAAATGTTTAATTCACTAGAACATCACTAACATGTGAGTCCAACTTTTAGCGCGAAAAGTTTTATTCTATTTTAGTGCTTTTTAGAACTAAAAAATGAGACATACTGTAAATTATATAGTGTTTTATCAAATGGAATAGTTATTTTATGAATTAACCAATTTTAATTAAAAAAGGTGTCTGTTTGTCTGTATAAAAGTTTGTTACAACCGAGTGTAGCGAATGCGATGTGACGCGGGAATTTTTTCCGTGTACTTTTTTCCTTAAACTTTGTCCGTAACAACACTTAGGTAATATGTGGAGTTTTCAATTCTTTTTAATGTGTTGGGTTATTTCATATTCATAGAACACAGACGTATTTACTACGAATACAAAACTTACTCATTAACAACCTTTTACTGGTAAGTAAAACCCGTTGGTCAACATGGATATGAAAAAGGACGGTAACAAAGAAAAACAAATATGTTCTGTTTAAAAGCCTTTTCTGCTTTTAAAAAGTCAAATAAAAAGTCATTTGTCAAATTACTTAATTATATTACGAAACAAGGCTCAGCGGGGCTTTCCTGGGAAACTTTGTTGTATGCATTAGAGAAAATTTACCTGACGAGTTTGATTTCCACTGTTGTGTTTCGACAATAGGCAGTGATTTCCGGAATGTGAAGGAAGAGTTTAGATGTAAAAATTCACTACTTTTCCAATTTTGCTAACTGGTTCTTTGAAAAACTTAGGTATCGAAACGCTAAATTATTGCCAAAATAAAGTTCGCTGGTAAAAATAATGAAACGAAATAAAATGCCCATAACAAACTAATTAGAAATCGAATTCGATGAATTGCATAGAAAGGACACTTTTCTCTATATTTCATATGGCTAGCCACTAACCTGTACATTTATATTCTTACTAACTTCATATTTTTTAAATAAAAGAAATTGAAGTCTTTCCACGGATCAAAAAATAAGGCATAGCAACAGTCAACGTATGCAGATTACGTGAACATAGTATAATAACGAGACAGTAAGAAGATCTGACTTCAGTCCTAAGAATGATGCCTAGGACCAATCTTTGTAGGGTTTTTAGGGGGTTTTAGTTCTTGTAGGGATTATAGGGATTTTGACAGAAACCTTATCTTTTAGGAGACCTTAACTTTCTCCTCCATCAGAATCCTATACTCTGATGTAACCTATATGTAATCCTACTTTTCAAGTTGTAAACTTGAAAAATCCGTCAAAAGAAAGCTCTCATAATAGTCCTGTAATGCCACTTTGAACTATTGGTTTGTTTAATCCATATAGTAACGGCAAACATGTGGAGACATCAGCATAGAGGAATTAACACATTAGCATTGTCGCCATTGAATAAAATACCAAGGTAGTCTTTATTAACAGTCTTAGTAAAGTATATTCTAGAACCTCTCTACTGGTAAGCATCTAAAACATAGAGACAGAGCACAAACTGACAGATGGCTCTAAGAATAACAGATAGGGTTTTCTTGATTCAAGGATCTGTCTTCCTAAAAAATCAGTAAGTACTTTGTTACTCTCTTGGTCATTGTGTTTTAACCTCTTTTGAGGTTAAAACATGGTGCTATTAAGGCCTTAATAACACCTTAATCCTGATGCTAAATGCCGTTGCTGGCTATTGACAAAACAAAACTATTCATTACTTGACCATTTATTAAAAAAAAAACATTTTCTAACTTGGTCTAAACAAATTGTAGATTTTAGAGGCATAGTTTTGTACAACCAACTGGATAATTATGCGCATTTCCTTTTTTTGAAACATAGATTATTGATGAAAAACTGGTGAAACACTTGCTGTTATATAACCTCCCTCTATTTATCCAAGATAAGAAGAGAAGTGTAGAAATGTAGATGGAGCTAGATAAACTGAGGGTATTTTCTTATTTCTGTAGGGAAATGGAAAGAAAACCTCCCTAGTAGATTCGCGTGTCATTCTACTTGATTAAATGCCTATTCACTTTCAGTCTCTCAATCTTATTCCTTACCTGGTATAAAACTTTGAATGTAAATGCATGCAAGACGACAGAAATAAAAAACCTTTCTTGCTGTATTTTAAAAAAGAAAATACAGTTAACTATTTGAATTTGGTTAGTGGTGCTAAAGTTTTGCTCTCTAGATTACAAAATTAAAGTGATGACCATTAGTTAAAACTCTAAATAGCTGGTTAGATAAGAAGCCCACTTATCTAACCCACTTCTTAAGTGGGTATAAAGGCCAACTCCAATACGGGTTTTAAACCCGTATTGGTACAACACACATAATATAGCCCTATATTATGTGTGTTGTATATTTTGATGTCACTAAAACAAGTACAACAAATGCTGTTCTGCGTAGAATTCAAAATACAGACCATAATGCTCAAAATATTTTCTTGTCACTTCTGGAAAATAAAAACCAATTCTTTTCTAAACGAGTATGTTTAATACTATGTCATATACATTTAAATAATTTAAAGAGAATCTAAATTCTACATAAGCACCATTATAAACATAAACCAGAGAAACATTTATTTAAATCGTTTTATTTTTATATTATTCTGTAAAACTTTTTTTTAATAAGAGAATGTTTCTTTGGTTTATGTTTATGATGATACTAATGTAGAATGTATGTTCTCTCTTAATGATCTACATATATATGACCTGTAGAAGCGTCAAAAATAGTAATTTAGAAAAAAAAAATTTCTCCAAAGACTAGAAAATATTTACATGTTTTGCTTCGATACAATCAATAAATGTTGTCTTATCAATACTAATTGTTGTATCAATGCAAGCAGTTGTATCTGCGAATGTTGTACAGCGTTCCAGATGCAAGTATCGACTGTTTTAATGCGTAAATCAAATTATTATCAGCAAGTTTGTGACGCATGCTGGTTTGTCTGTGTTGCAGGGTTTCATCAAAATCTACCGCCAGTTCTTCCCTCAGGGTGATCCCACTAAATTCGCCTCGCTTGTATTTAGAGTTTTTGATGAAAATAATGTAAGTATTAGATTTTAATATTACAAATTTTTAAAGTTAAACTGTTCGCTTTTTAAGTTGGGGCTCAAAATATTTGTAAACGCAACATCACGTAACCACCAATCGTAACACCACGGTAGCGGTAACGATATGGTTACTACGTGCGGTTGTGGTGTGATTTCCTTACTTTGTATTTTTATGAGAGATTTTTAAACAGCTTGCGGTAGCGTTGCAAAAAATGTACATTCTGACACCAAAGGAAAGAAATCTTTACGTTTTCAAAGTTTTGGAATTTTCCTTATACCTATTTGCCGAAGTGGATATAACATGCGCTGTCCACTGATATCAAGGATCTTCATTAAGGGGATGACACACGAAGTCGAATTGCTGTATATGTGATCCAAGGACAAAAAATTAAGAATCAAATACTAAATATTTTCGTACTGGCTTCTGGTAGTTCGTGGTAGTGTATCCTTGGTAACACTCGTAACATTGCTATTAAAAACTGTATTTTTATAATTTTCGTGAGTACTAGTGAAAAGGGGCCCAGATGATTTTGGGAATTTCACCCAAATTGTAGCTTTGCTTTTAGTTAATATTGTTCTCTTCTTACATAAATTAATTTCTAATATTTGAAATTTAAATATTTCTTAATATTATTGTCTTTTCCTGATCAGAATGATACAGTGTTATCTTGGTTCGTTTACTATAGTTTAATATAGGTGTTATAAAATATAATAGCTAAAGCTTTCTACCTAAAACATCAACTCCGGGATCTACTCGTTAAATACTACTTAGAAAGTAAAAGCTAGACAACGAAAATGATGTATTATCTTTTCAATTACTACACTGTCGAGATAATACTATACCCTTAGAATAATACTATATATAGAAGGAGCACTACTGATAACACGAAAGCCGGTTCACTGGTGCAACTAAGTAATGCTGCCACCCTAACAATATACAATTTTCTAAAAAAAAGTTGGCAATACTTCCGGTTGCTGAATTATTATGTTCTATTATTAATTAATGATTGATTATTCATAAAATACTGATATAAATCGGTGCATTACAATATTTAAAGCATTTTAAATTGTAGTTTAACGTATTTATTAAAATTATATATAATAAGTAGTCCTCGTCAACTAAATGTAGATTCTTGTATTCCGCCACCCTTTTGCCATCTAAGACCAGTTTTATTAAATACTCAGCAGGTGTTTTAAGTTATTATATTTATTTTTTACGATCTTTCTTCATTAATAGATATTTATGACATGACAAATATTTAAAATAATGTTTTGTTGTCTGGTTGGCAGCATTACTTAGTTGCACCAGCCAACTGCCTTTTGTGTTATCAGTGGAATTACATTGTGTTTACGGTCCTGTGCTCCTTCTATACATAGTATTATTCTAACACTATACCAAACTGATCAAGGAAAACCAAAAGTATTAAATATAAGGCTAATATAAGAATAAAACTATAAGAAAACAAGTTTTAACTGATAAAAAAATAAAAGGAATAATAACTTTAGTAAGCACAGTGGAATTTTCTACAATAATATCACCAACATAGTGCTTGAAAATAGATTTTGGCCATAAATGTAGCCTAAAACAGTTTAAAAAACGTTTTTTGACGTTTTTTAAATTTAGACACGCACATATGATTACCTAAATTATATCGATTAAATTATTAAATAATTGAATGAAATGTAAACTTACCAGTCATCAGTAGCGTTATGTTAAAGTTTAAAACCTTTAATTTCTATTATTTTTTGAATTTTTGTAATATGGAACATGACAATGGCAAACCATTGTTATTAGGTTAAACCAGGGAGGGTTAACTTAAATGAGGAAAAGTTTGGACTCGATTATCGCAAGCTACTAAAAATAACGCTGCGGCGGACCGGTGCGGAAACTCATGAACTAACCCCAATAGCTTTCCAAAAATGACTGATTATATTTTTATATTTAAATTTATGAATACGATGACAATTCTTGGTTATGACAGCTATATTTATTATTATTACAAAATGATTGTTTTCTGTATGTATTTTTCACAAAAACGGTTCACCGTTACATGTTCTGTATTTCCAAAATTCAGAAACTAAAAGTAAATAGAAACCTTTTTAAAACTTCCAGAGAACGCTAATGATGGCAGATAAGTATATTTCATTTAATTAATTTATTGATTTAGTCGATTTTATCAGTAATTAAATTTAATCACATGTGCGCATCTCGCCGATGTAATTAAAATACAGACTGCATTAAATGCCAAAATCTATCTTTTAGCACGTGTAAAACTTTAGCCACTATTTCATTATTACCTGATTGAATCAATTAAATTAATAAATTACTTAAATGATAAACTTAAAAATAATCAGAAGCGTTCTGTGTAAGATTAAAGTGGTAGGGTTAGTAAGAAGTATAACTATACAAAGTATAAAAATTAAATTTCAAACTGACTGTGGGCATAAAGCGGGAAATTAAGACACGCCCACTCAATTGAAAGGTAGGTCCGCCGCAGCGCTAGCGTCGACCGGAATCCAAATTTTCCCACCATTGAGTCGACAGTCTTACTGTTTAAGTATCTATAGTCTCTGGGTTAAACTAATAAGAAACGAAAATAAAAAAAAAATAATGTTTATTATATATGCAGCTGTCATAACCAATAGTTGTCATTGTTTACATAAATTTAAAGTTAAAAATGTAATCGGTACTTTTTGGAAAGCTGTCGCGATTAGTTTATGAGTAATCCACACAGGTCCGCCTCAGCGCTGATTTCTAGCAGCTAGTGATAATCGAATCCAAACTTTTCCTCATTTAAGTTCCCTACCCTTGGTCCGAACCTAGTTGGACTAACATTTTGAGAATGAGCGTGAATGGAGTTCATCATAAATAATTAAATGAAAAGTCTCTTCACAAAATAAAAAACTTTATTGGCAAAGCGCTTTCAACCTAGCTAGAGGCCATCATCAGTGCAAAACCGTTGATAAAATAAAAGGAAGACGAGTGAGTCTATGATTTTAGCTTTAGATATTAGATTCAGACTCAATCTAATATCTAAAGCTAAATCATGATGGCACTAAATCATGGTTTTGCACTGATGATGGCCTCTAGCTAGGTTGAAAGCGCTTTGCCAATAAAGTTTTTTATTTTGTGGAGAGACTTTTAGATTATAATTTTTAATTAAAGATTTAATTATTTAGTTGGACTAAGTTACAAGTTCATTTTACTAATATAAAACTTAATATTTCTCGTCAACTTTTAGTTTATTAGTAGTTTAGTGATCAATATAAGTTTGTAAAACGCTGGTTATAAATATTACTTCTCATATTTTATAAATACTTGTATTAAAAAAAAATTGACTGAATGAAACTGGGTTTTAATAATATTTTGACTCATTGTTTACAAAAACTCTTGTAGGTTATTAATGATCAGTCTTGTATAGTGTTATCTCGATCATAGAGTTATATTACTAGAGGACCCTATAGGTTAAATTTTGATACATCGGAAAGGCAACCTGACCTCCTCGCTTATAAAAACAATTAAACAATCAGTACAAAATCACTGTAACTTGTTTATAGACCAAGAGCCCAGGGGTGTTTTGTTAATAAAAAGTGTAATGGCTGGAACCTGTCTCAATTTTTCGTAAATATCTTCCTGACCAAGGATCTGCAATTCTGCCGACTCGTATCGGATGGGTGTCCCATGCAGAACGCACTTTAGGGGTCAAATTTACCACCCAAGTTAATAAAAGGTGTAATGGCTGGAAACGGGTTTAATTTTTCGTAAATACCTTCCTGAAAAAGGATCTGTAATTCTGCCGACTCGTATCGGATGGGCGTCCCAGGCAGAACGCACTTTACAGGTCAAATTTACCACCCAAGTTAACAAACAGTGTAATAGCTGGAACCAGATCCTTTTTCAGGAAGGTATTTACGAAAAATTAAACCCGTTTCCAGCCATTACACTTTTTATTAACTTGGGTGGTAAATTTGATCTGTAAAGTGCGTTCTGCCTGGGACACCCATCCGATACGAGTCGGCAGAATTGCAGATCCTTGTTCAGGAAGGTATTTACGAAAAATTGAGACCGGTTCCAGCCATTACACTTTTTATTAACAAAACACCCCTGGGCTCTTGGTCTATTACTAGAACGTTAAAAATACACATTAAAACAGAAACAATGTGCTGGAAGCTGAAAATATTTGATTTATTATAATCTTAATTTTCTCTTGAATGAGGTTTAAATGAAGTTACACAGAGCCCCTGAGAGCCTCAAAAAGATGTTTCAGGTCTCTCAATATAATTAGATATATGTTCCTCTAGTATATATCTCTATGATCTTGATAGTGTAGTAATTAAATTATAATATATTATTTCTGTTGTATACGTTTTACTTCCCAAATAGTATTTAACAAGTCGATTCCGGAGTTAAAATTTTAGGTTGATAGCTCATTAATCAGGTTCTTAATTTTTAATGACATTCGTGAAACGCTTTATTTTGACACTTGTAGTTACAAGATGTTTTGTAAAATTGTTTGAAAGATTTTTAGGGAGGTATAATCAAATTTTAATTGAATTTGACACAAATATGCTCAATTCCTAGGAGATCTAAGATAAAACTTGTAACCTATTAGTGTTTTTTAAAATATTTGTATAAAAACCCGCTAATAATTACCTGTCTACACTTGTCTATTATTTATTTATTTATAAATATACAAGATTAAAAGGATGTAAATCCTGTAGGATCTTGTTTGAGTAGATTCTTTGATGTAATATACTATAATAAGAAAAAAAAATACAGTTATAATGTTAAATTACTAGTAATTGCACTTAAATTCAAGCTGATAGTGCCACCAGAAACTCTAACATAGTAACAAAAATTTATTTTATAGGTTAAGCTGCCACTATTAGCTTTTACCTAAAATGATAATAGATTTAAAGATAAAATTTAAAGAAAAAAAATTAAATTAATAATGACACAGCTTAGCATTCTTAATGATATTTTAACCATGAAGAACTAAAACAAGTATAATTGGTAGGAAACCTAGCAGGTTATAATATACTAATTTTAATTAAAAGAGACTAGGTTAGACTACAAAGTTACATACTATGATATTATTTAAATTAAACAGTAATTAACTACTTTCTTTTCTATATAAAATAAATTAAATTGTCTTGGTGGATTAAAGCCACTAATACCTTTATACCCAAGAATAGTAGTATATTTAGTTAAAATTAAGTATATAATACTGAAAATTATTAGAAATAAAATAATAGTAACACAACGTTTAACAATTAGGAACATAAAAAAAGTTAAAATAGAATTAAATGTATACATACATATATTTTTAAGGTAAGCTAGAGAATTTGAGAAGATACTCTTAAATTACTAAATTGAATATAAACCAGACTAGACCCTAATTTAGGCAAAATATTAATTGTATTTTTTAAGGTAGTATCCACAAATATTTAGTAGCACAAAACCAATACAAAAAAAATCATATTAATTAGTTAAAATTTAAATATTGGAGTCAACAAGAAACATGAATAAATAATTTAAAAAAAGAAACTGAAAACCCTTGACAAACAAATTAAGTTCTAAAAAATAGTTGAGTGGCATTATTTTACAGCAATAGAATGGTAAGACACAAAATTTATTTTAGTTGCTCCTTATACCATTTGTTTATCCTACTCTTGAACGCCTCGACAGATGGTGCAGTGACTATATGCTCCAGTAGAGTATTCCAATAGTAAAAGCATTCCATTAGTAAAACAAATTACTTACAATTATTAGTAAACTTGTAGCTTTTTACTTGTAGTATACAAACTTAAATCTTTGTGAAATTGGGCCCAACAAAACCAATTTAACAAATAATATAAATACTTGAAAGAAAATAAAATAAAATCGAATTTGAGACACAGCTTGTCCAAAGCAACCTTTCTTTCTTATCTTCTTGAACTTCATGTTAAAAAATGTCTTCTAATTTCTAAAATTTGCAACAGGAATGTGCTGTTGTTGCGTTGACTATTGTCAAACTACCATTTGCCGTATCGCAATCTCTACCGCTGCCAAATTACTGTTATATAAGCCTTTTCCACAAAAATAGCCGGTAGAAAGTAAAGGTGTACCAGTGTACCTATCCAGCATATGTGGTTAAGATCGAAAGCTGGTTATCACTTGTAACACCTGAACGCTCATTAGAATACAAATACTCTTTAAATTGAATTTCAAATACATGTTTTAATAATATATCAACTTAATCTATAGAGGAAACATTTTAAAAATAAACAGTTAAGCAATTTAAAAAGCAATATTTTCTTTTTACTTTTTTCATAATTTAAACAAAACATACGTGTTATTTCGTTTTTCTAAAATCCATTTATACCTCGTGTTGATGAAATAAAAACAGCTAAAAGGGCCCCCGAGAATTTGATTTGAGCCCCAGGGTACTGAGTTTGGCCCGCCCCGCGTTACCCTTATTACATTTAGAAAGGGTATATCCGTCTTTTATTTTATTTATTTATCTCACATAATACGAAGAATTTAACATTTTTTGCGCTTTCTTTATGTGATTTACTATGAAAATCTGGCTAGGAGCTGTGCAATGGGCTAGCGAGCCAAGCCAATTGCACCTTAAAGAAAATGTTATTTTAGAAAAATCCCTAAAAAATTAGAATTTTGCAAATAGTCATTGGAAAATGTAACGTACAAAGTTTCAACTCTCTAAGATACGAGGGAGATCGTAAATGTTATTATAAATAATATTTTGTAAATATTAGTAAGTACGTATATTAAGTATATTAGTATATTATTACTCTCGTAAATACACTGGGAGCTATGATGTTAACACACACACACACACACACACACACACACACACACACACACAGACTGACAACTTTGCAAAAACCACTCAGGAGGTCTTTAAAACTCCTGAAACGGATAATTCCTTTGACATCCCGGTTTCGGGATGAACTCAATACTTTTCCTACATACCACGGTAGAATGAAAGAAAAAGAAAGAAAAATTACTTTTATCTCCAGAAGGGTAATAATCAAAACATTTCGGGGCTTGTTTTTATTTAATAATGACCGTCATTATAACCCGGCGGGAAATAATAATTTATTATTTCCCGCCAGGTTATAATCCAGCTTAGCCAACTTAATTCGCAATTCAAAGTCCGTAGCAGCGCCACCGTCGCTGATAAGAAATTGATAACGAAAGGGTGATCATTGTTAAAGTCCTTATGGGGATTTTTCGGTTTTTCTTAGTTGTGACGATTATTTCTTTAAATTTTTTATCGAAGTGCTTTAATTTAACTAATTTTAGGGCGTATGAACTCAGTAGAATCACAATTTCATTGAAACATAGCGTTTTAATGGGTTGTCACGAGTATTTAAATTGAGTGATAAGAAGATGAAGATCATAATATAGTGTTTTATTTTATTTATTGTTAATTGGTGTTACTTTTAAATAATTTTAGTTTGCACAAACACACAAAATTATCATTTAATTGCATTAAATTGTTTAAATTAGTTGTAACAGGTATTTAAATTAACTGATAAGAAGCCGATTTTCACCGTAATTGTGTTTTAATTTATTAATCAATTTTATTTACGCACTAAAATAATTAATAACTCTATAAATTCACTTTTTGTAAAATGTTTGTTTAAATTATCCGTTTAGGTTTTATTATTTCTGGGTTAAATCGGACGAATCAAAGTCTGTAGTGATAAGAGCCTGATTCTATATTTAAAATCCTGGAATTATCGAAATATTTATGTATGAAATATTTGCAATTTTTTTAAGCACCGATGGTCGTTCTAATAATTTTCCTCACATTTATCACAAATTAACAAACAATAAATAAATAAAAGAAGAATTTTTTTCGGCTCCCATGCTAATCCTATGATAAAAAAATTTTTGATCACCCTTTCGTTTTCCCGCCATTGGTATTGCCAACCTTACAACTATCTCTTTGAATCGCGAATTATTGAGTAGTTAAAATTACTGATTCAAAAATCTACATAAAGAATTTTTAGTAAACAAAGTTATGTTGGCAGCACTGATTCATTAAATCCCAGCTGTCTGTAAACAAATAATTTCTTTTTCTTTATCAAATCTGTTTTGACGATAATTACCTACTTTTTTACTAAGTAAAAAACTTTAGTTTTTTAAAGATAACTTTAGTTATCTTTCAAGTAATATTCCTGTTATGTTTATCATAAAAGGATTTAGTGCGGTTGTTTACGATGGAAAGTAATAATGAAATGATAGTAAACGACATAGATGAATTGTTTCCCGATATCCCCGATAATCCTCAACCGTCTTGTATAGATGACGAAGCAAATACGGTTAAAATAGTATAATTATGTTTCACTGATTCTATATATAAACAAATACAGTTTTTTTTGTTTCATATATATTGTTTTTCCTTCTGGAGATAAAATTTTGTATGCACCACGTGAATAATGCCCTATTATAACCCCGTCAAATTATCTTCCTCGGCAAGCCTCGGGAGCTAATTGTAATAAATCCCTCGGCTAAAGCCTCGGGATTAAAATAAATAATTCCCTTGGCTTGCGCCTCGGGATTTATAAATCATGATTCCTTCGGCTTTCAGCCTTAAAAATCATTACAGTGACCAGGGTTATAATGGGGGTCATTATTCACTAGGTACATAAATAACTATTATTTACAAAATAATACTTACAACTCATAAGCCTACTCCAGGGTCCGTGGGTTGGACCGTCAGGAGACTCATTTATACCACGGTATAAATGAGAAAATGTAAAAATAGGTACGGATAAGAATTATTATTTAACCGAATTTCAGGGGTGTTATAAATATTGGTTGAATAAAGCCACGAAAAATATTATTTTAAGACAAAAACTAGGTTTCTGTGTTTACGATATCATTATAAATGCCAGCAATCTTACTTGCCTGCCTAGTTTTTATCAATTTCAATCCTTTAAACAAATAACAGCAATATATTCCAGTATTGTATTTAGTTTAGTACAGTTTTCAGTAATTAGCTGGAATCTAAAAATATCATTATCAATGATAAATATTATTTTATAACCTGTTGTAAATGATAGACGACGATATTTAAACTTGAATATAGAAATTAATATATTGACATGACAATATAAAACGACATTAATAATATAATAATAAGATGACATTAATTGTCAACATCGTTCTCCCCTCGAAGAATGACGACCTTGTTCATAGCTCTTCTGAAAGTTGCCCCTTTAGTGGTCTTGATGTCTACTACCCGAATTTGTCCATCATTGCCTGGGTGTAGAGCAACTATTTTACCGATGGGCCATGTGTTTCTTGGGTTTGACTCATCCGCAATAATGACTAAATCATCAAGTTTGGGAGGTATTTGCTTGAGATGCCACTTTTGATGTTTAATTAGGCCGGGAATGTATTCTTTGATCCACCTCTTCCAAAAACTATCTAAAAGATTCTTTATTTTTTGGCATCGGGCCCCTCGCAACTGGTCGTCGACTATAGTACGACAGAAGGCTTCCTTGAGAAAATGGTTGGGTGTGAGGGGTAAGTCATCATCGGGGTCCACCGGAATGTGAGTTAATGGTCGGCAGTTTAAAACATCTTCGATTCGAACTAACAGAGTACGAAACTCTTCGTCCTTTGGCGCTTGACCGGTAAGAACTGCTTTTAACGCTGTTTTTACAGATCTTACAAGCCGCTCCCAACTACCTCCCATGTGTGGAGCGCATGGAGCAGTAAACGTCCATTTAATTCCATTTAAGTTGTTTAGCTTTTCTTGTATTTGGACATGATCTAAACACCTTACACTAGAGCGCAGCTCTTTTTCCGCGGCCGTAAAGTTAGTTCCGTTGTCGGACAACATTTCATAGGGGCAAGGCCTCCTACTGACGAACCGCTGTATAGCCATGATGCAACTCTCGGTGTCAAGCGAATGAGCTACCTCTAGGTGAACCGCCCGAGTTGACAAACATGTAAAAAGGACGCCCCATCTTTTTTCGTGTCTTCGTCCTACGGTAACTTCGACGGGTCCGAAGTAGTCAACGCCGGTGTAATAAAAGGCATGAGGAGGTTTCTTTACTCTTGTTAAATGTAGAGGAGCCATTTCTGGCTGTTTAGGCATCTTAAACTTAAGCTGGCACCAAGCACAATCGGTTTTAACCTTCTTTACGGCTGTTCTCATTTTTAATATCCAGAAGCGTCGTCGCAGTTCCACCATTACGGTTTCAAGACCTTGGTGAAAACACTTTTGGTGATATTTTCTAATAAGAAGCCGAACGGTGGAATCTTTTCCGTCTAAAATAATTGGGTGCTTTTCATCGTAACTCAGGTCCGGAGATGACGAAATTCTGCCTTTGCATCTCATTACTCCTTCTGAGTCTAAGAATGGATTTAATTGAAATAAACGGCTAGAAGGAGTTACATTTTTATTCCTTCTCAACAAAAACAAGTCTTCATGAAACAATGTTTCCTGTAAGAGTCGGAAAATACAATTTTCTGCTTTCTTACGATCATCTGGATTAAGAGATGGCACTTTTTTCTCTTTCTTTAATGGTTTGATCCTATTTTCGGGGGATGATATTCTGAATTTTAATATATCTATATACTGAATAACCCGACTGCAAACGCCCACAAGTTCATCCCACGAGTTATAATTTCCTAATTGCAGAACCTCCACATTTCCGGCTTGATGCAAGCCAACAAACTTATTTTTTCGTTCTACATCGTCCCTGACGGGCTTAATGGCAGGATGTTCCGGCCACTCTGACACATCGAGCTTAAGAAATTTAGGCCCATGCATCCAAATATCGGACAAATCTTTAGAAAATTTAGGTCTACTCCTTGTTGCAAGATCGGCAACATTATCTTTAGTAGGGACCCATCTCCATTCTTCTTTATTAGTCAGTCCTTGAATCTCTCCTATTCGATGTGCAACGTATGGTTTAAAATTGTTGGAATCGCTGTTAATCCAATGAAGTACTGTCTGTGAATCTGACCAAAACGTCTTGCTGGACAGATTTAATTCGAGGTCTTCTTCGATAGTTTTAGCTAGTCTACTTCCCATTAGAGCGGCTTGAAGCTCCATCCTTGGTATCGTAATAGACTTAAGAGGTGCTACTTTAGCACGAGCTATGACTAGAACTGTATGTACTGAAGTCAGTGCCTCTATTCGCAAGTATGCTGCTGCTGCAAAGGCTTCCTTACTACCGTCAACAAAGGTGTGTAACTCTATCTTGCTAGCTTTAAAAATATTAGGAGCGTAACATCTGGGAACACGTAAAGATCTTAACATTTTTAACTCGTCTAACCAACTTATCCATTTTTTGCTAACTTCCACGGGTACACATTCATCCCAATCGATTTTTGCTCGCCAAACATCTTGTACGAGTAGCCTTCCTTTAACAGTGAAAGGAGTGACGAGACCCAATGGGTCAAATATGGCCATGGCAGCTCGAAGAACCTCTCGTTTGGTTGGAAACTCCTTTCTGTCAAACATCTTTTTCTCTTCTTGATTTAGATTAGGTCTAAATTCGAAAATGTCGGAGTCGGAATCCCACCACATACCTAGTACCCTTTCTGTCGGTAAAGAGGAATCTAAATTGATTTGTTTTACTGATTTCGCTCTTAAGTCTTCAGGTAAAGTGTCGATTATACGTTTTGAATTTGAAAGCCAATTAACGATTTTAAACCCGCCCTCTTTATGGATCGAAATTATTTCTTGTACACGTTTAATCCCAGATTCTATATCATCGAATGTATCGAGCAAGTCATCCATATATTCTTTTTCTACAATAGCCTTGCTGGCATCTGGATACTGTTCTTTAAATTTACTGGCATTTTTGTTAACCACAAACAAGGCGGTTGCTGGAGAACAAGTAGCTCCAAATGTCATTGCCTCCATGACGTAAACATCTGGTTCTCTGTTGGTATCTCCATTTCTCCATAAAAATCTCTGGGCTTGCTGATCATCTTTCCTAATTTTTATTTGATGAATCATCTCTTGTATGTCTCCTACTACAGCGTAGTTTCCGATTCTAAAATTTAATACAATTTTAGGTAAAGGGTTGAGGAGGTCTGGACCGCTGAGTAAACCATCATTAAATGAGACACCATTGGCTTTAGATGCTGCATCAAATACGAATCTTAATTTACCTGGCTTGTTTGGATTAGTTACGCCAAAATGTGGAAGATAATATGTATGCCCCGTGACAACCTGAATTTCTTCTATAGTTAACTTACGAGCATAACCTTTTTCTAAATATTCATCAATTTTCTTGTTGTAATCGTCCCTAAATTGATCGTTTTTCTTCATTTTTCTTTCAACGCCCTTTAGCCTACTTAATGCAGTTTCGTAACTTTTTGGATACTGAAAGTCATCAGTCTTCCACAACAAGCCAGCTTCGTATTTTGCTCCGACTTTCTTTGTCGTTTCTTCAAGAATTTTAAGAGCTCTGTCAATAGCGTTGCTCGTGTTTGTTGCGGAATCAGAGTTCGCTTCAGTACCATAACTCTCGGTATCGATTGAAAATTTAATCAAATCATGCAATAAATCGTCTCTTTCTTTCTCGAAGCATGTCAAAGTAAAGCCATTATCGACGCGACCAGCTATTATTCCCGTGTTACCATGCAGTGTCCACCCTAACTTCGTCCAGGACAATATTGGAGAATTAGGTGGCCCTTCAATAGCCTTTCGTGTTAAAATAAGATCCGAATAATTTTGACCTATTAAAATACGTGGTTTACCACTGCATATTGAAAGTTTTTGATCTATAAGTTTTAAATGAGACCATGTCTGTTTTAATTTTACAGTGTTGATTGACTGGCAAGGCAAGTCAAGACGCGACATTGTATGAACATCATCTAAAGTAAATAATTCGTGCTCATAAACACCCTTAATTCGAAGACTTACCTTACGAGAATTTTCCTCAGTATGCCGAACAGAATTTGCCCAACATGTTGTCAAAGCTGATTTTTCTCCCTCTAACCCAAGCTCGTCTGCAAGCTGTGAGTCTAATAACGTAGTTGTAGAACCATCATCAAGCAAAGCAAAGGTGTTTACATGTTTTTTAGGACCAATTAAAACGACAGGACAAACTCTTAGCAAAATTCTATTGGACACATTAACCGTATTTAACACCTGTGTTGATTGGTCAGTGGAACTCGGGCCTTTGACGTCTGCTACATCGCAACTATTTGATGTGACAAGCGTTGAGTTAACTGAACTACTGTCAGGACTGCTAGATTCATCAGTCGTTTTAATATTAGAAGTAGCAGCGACGGATTGATCGTATTTGCATATTTATGTAAGAGACGGTTGTGAAATTATCCTTTAATACCACAGGCTTTTTTATATGCCGAACAGAGTTTCCCAACATGTTGTCAAAGCTGATTTTTCTCCCTCTAACCCAAGCTCGTCTGCAAGCTGTGAGTCTAATAACGTAGTTGTAGAACCATCATCAAGCAAAGCAAAGGTGTTTACATGTTTTTTAGGACCAATTAAAACGACAGGACAAACTCTTAGCAAAATTCTATTGGACACATTAACCGTATTTAACACCTGTGTTGATTGGTCAGTGGAACTCGGGCCTTTGACGTCTGCTACATCGCAACTATTTGATGTGACAAGCGTTGAGTTAACTGAACTACTGTCAGGACTGCTAGATTCATCAGTCGTTTTAATATTAGAAGTAGCAGCGACGGGATTGATCGTATTTGCATATTTATGTAAGAGACGGTTGTGAAATTTCCGGCATCCTTTAATACCACAGGCTTTTTTATATGCCGAACAGAGTTTGCCCAACATGTTGTCAAAGCTGATTTTTCTCCCTCTAACCCAAGCTCGTCTGCAAGCTGTGAGTCTAATAACGTAGTTGTAGAACCATCATCAAGCAAAGCAAAGGTGTTAACATGTTTTTTAGGACCAATTAAAACGACAGGACAAACTCTTAGCAAAATTCTATTGGACACATTAACCGTATTTAACACCTGTGTTGATTGGTCAGTGGAACTCGGGCCTTTGACGTCTGCTACATCGCAACTATTTGCTGAGACAAACGTTGAGTTAACTGAACTACTGTCAGAACTGCTAGATTCATCAGTCGTTTTAATATTAGAAGTTGCAGCGACGGGATTGATCGTATTTGTATATTTATGTAAGAGACGGTTGTGAAATTTCTGGCATCCTTTAATACCACAGGCTTTTTTATACTTACAATCCTGTATCCTATGACTAAGCAAACAAGAAAAACAAAGTTTACTTTCAGTGACCATTTTCCATCTTTGATCAATATTTTTTTTACGGAAAAGTTCGCATTGAAAGTTTTTATGTCCAGCTTTGCAAAAGGTACACGATATATGTCGTTCAGGACTAGTTACAACATTCACATGTCCCCATGCTTTACTAGATGTGGCTACAGGTCTATGATAGACGCTCATAATAGTGGCCTCATTATTGAGCCACTCAGAAAATTGCTTTAGAGTAGGAACAGATATTGCCTTTTCAGTAACATACCTTGCCCAGTTATATTTTAAATTAGAGGGCAACTTTTTCAATAACTGTGATAAAAGTATAGGATTAGTAAGGTAAGCTTCCATATTTAAGGACGTAGCAATGGTGGTAAAGTTTAAGACTGAAGTTGAAAATTTTATGACGCCTAAAGGGTCGTCATCTCTGACAGTTTGAATCAATCTAACTTTTGAAAACATTGATTCAATAATAAATTCTGGTTTACCATAGAGTCTTTCTAACGTTTGTATAATAGCACCCACGTTTGATGATGACACAAACAAAGCCCGTACAGCATTTAGCGCATCACCAGTCAAACACTTCTGTAAACGAACCAAATTTTCATCCTCGCAGTATAAATAAAGTGCATTGGTTCTATTATACGCATTAATAAATGTCGGCCAGTCATCTGGTCGACCTCCAAAACGAGGTAGATCTTTCTTTCTTCCACTGGAGTTACCCATGCTTTTAAGCGCTTTAGTCAAAGAATTCATAGCTGACGTCACAGCGTCCGCGATGCCTTCTACATCGCGATTCAAAGCAACAACTAAGCCGTCATTACTTTTAACGGACTCAGTATTATTAGCCAACTTAGTGTTTCCGGAATGATTCATTTGGTTTTGTTCGCATAACAATGATCGGTCTGTAGTTGGCATGATTTTGCCTTCTAGATAATTCTCTTTAGATGAAATAACGTTTGAAACATTTGGGCAACTAGGGTTATATTTACGTTCAAAATGTAAATTTTTTGAAAAACAATTTGACGTATTATTATTTTTCAAGTTAGGAAAATTATTTACAATTGAATTTTGACAGTCAGGATTATTTAATACGCTATTATCGGAAACCCGAGGCAGAACAGTGTTACTAGAATCTTGGTGCACATTTAACAAAGGTATCTCTTCAATAAGAGTACGATCGAAAGTTGTTTCTCGATTTATGCCGACGTCATTTGGCATGTCTGTGTAATCGGAAAACAACCATCTCTGTACCTTATCGATCGTTAATTCGGACCTTAAGCTTCCTCGACTAGAAGCTCCAGAGGTTGACGCAGTCTCCAGTGCCATTCTAGCTTCTAGTAACATCTTCTGCCGTCCTAATTCTTTTTGATCAAATTCTCTTTCTAATTTAGCCGCTTCTTCCAAATAATTTAATTTTAGTTCTAACTGACGCCTAACTGACGAACTTTTCGATGTTTTAGTTTTAATACTGGGTTCATTTTGAAAAATTAAGGTTTTGTCAGTTAGGGTTTGATCCAGAGTAGTCAAATTTTGAGTGATATGTACTGGACTGGTCTTAATGGATCGTAGGGTATTAGGAATATTTTCATTGTGGCTAGTCTGCTCAATCGGAATACTTTGAACTATGTCTATGTGCTGACAATCGGGTACATTTTGATTGTCAATAGTAATCGACACCGCTTGAGCTTTGGTTTCTAAAGTTTCCCCTGCTCCGCGACTGGAGCAACCGGCAATGGTTTCGGGTTTTTTCTTATGGCTAGAAATACCTTCCTTGTTTGATGTCCATTCAGGCTTAAGTCTATTTGGTGGGACGCCAATATTTGTACGACTACTCCTTCGAGCTTGTTCATCCGACATTATTCTTGGATTTTTTAGGTTTCGGCACCACTTGTTAATGATAGACGACGATATTTAAACTTGAATATAGAAATTAATATATTGACATGACAATATAAAACGACATTAATAATATAATAATAAGATGACATTAATTGTCAACACCTGTGTTGTAATATAATTGTTGATAAATGTTATTTAATAACATGTGTTGTAATATAATTGTTGATAAATGATATTTAATAACTTGTGTTGTAATATAATTGTTCATAAATGTTATTTAATAACATGTGTTGTGATATAATTGTTGATAAGTGTTATTTAATAACCCTGTGTTGTAATATAATTGTTGATAAATGTGATTTAATAACCTATGTTGTAATATAATTGTTGATATGTTATTTAATAACCTGTGTTGTAATAAATTTGTTGGGTTTTTGTTTTTAGGATGGCTCGATAGAGTTTGACGAATTCATAAAAGCCTTATCTGTGACATCAAGAGGAAACCTGGACGAAAAACTTCACTGTGAGTACTTCTTCTCTAGTACATGTGATGAAGTCACATCCATTCGCGATTCAAAGTCCGTAGCAGCGCCACCGTCGCTGATTAGAAATTGATAACGGAAGGGTGATCGTTGTTAAGGTCCTTATGGGAGTTTTTTAATTTTCTTATTTGTGACGATTATTTCTTCTAAATTTTTTAGAAAGAAAGTGCATTATCAAATTTTATCAAAGTGCATTAATTTTAGGGCGTATGAACTCAGTAGAATCACTATTTCGTTGAAAAATGGGGTTTTAATGGGTTGTCACGAGGATTTAAATTGAGTGATAAGATGGTGGAAATCACAATATAGTGTTTTATTTTAGTTATTGTTAATTAATGTTACTTTTAAATAATTTTAGTTTACACAAACACACAAAATTATCTTTTAATTGCATTAAATTGTTTAAATTAGTTGTTACAGGTATTTAAGGTATTACAGGTATACGCGTTAATTGTAGTGCTGGTTAATATTTTAGTGGTAGTAAAGGAGGCCAGCCTGTAGTGGGCCAACCAGGATAACAATTGCTACCTTTTTATTTCTAATGTTGATAGTCCAAGAATTTTATTCTTTATTTTATTCTAATTCTTTTAACCTAATAGCCCTGATCAAAATAATCAAAAGATTATGTTAAGATACTAGGCGATATTTTGTCAATATGTGCGTACGACGATCTTCACTGCTCTGTTAATGGCGAAGTCTGCTCTTAGAGAAACAATACAATTTTTAAAATGCGAAATAAGAATAATTTTAAATGATGAATATACGTCATTGTTATCAGTAAGAATATAAAAGGGTTACTTATTTTATACTTGTGTCACATGACTTATAAATCAACCTTGACGCAATGTCCTTAGCGACATCTCCCATGGGAAGCATTAAATCAATCAAGATGACATTTTATAGCAGGGTTGCTATTGAACCTCTTAGCTACAGTGTTTTACACATCTCTACGTAGATCTACAGTTTAGTCACTTTTAAAGGGCCTATAATTTGAACTGAAAGACAATATTAATGGTCTCCCAGGGTTAAAGTTGACTCCACTATATTTCTTCCGCAGTCTTCAAATTTTCTTTTCATTATCGCCCCTAGGGATTTTTCCTAGTCCTAGTAAATTTTTATTTTTTACGATACCAAATTAAAACTAAATCTAAATACTGAATCAATTACTAAATATTAAATTATTGTAAGCAGTATTTAATGCTTACTGAGTTCCGCTTCAAAGCAATATTAAATACTTACATTTACCTCGTCTACACGAAATGTTGATCACTGGGTAAACCCTAGGTTAAATCCTCAACACCGATTTGAATTCGTGTGTATAGACGGAATTTTTCCCCTGTATTGAACACCAATATCAAAATTTATAATTTGTTATTTAAATCTCCAATCTTCAATAAGTAAACACTAATTGGGGATGAACCCAGTGTTCAAAGTCAGGCTATTATAATAATTATTATTTCTTCAAATTTCTTTGGTTATTAATAAACATATGTATTTCAATATAAATTTATTAACTTTTCCTAATAACATTTCATCAAAATATTGATTTAGTAGCATTATGCTGTCTACTGTTGAAACTTTATTGGTAAATTTATTCTGTTGCTCGTATGAAGAAATCAAGCTGATCAGATTCGTTTTTTGCTTTTATTTTTATCATCTTATTACATGGCATTTTGCCATGCATCTTGCGAGTTTTCATTGCCTCGTCTCATAGGCCCGCTCCTCGGGCCTGTGTATTTTAAATGGGCCAGAATTATAAATGGGAGTATTCCATTATTACCAATAATTGAACGAACAACGTCTCTTATATTATCATCTACGTATAAAAATAAAAGACGAAATGTTGTTCGTTTAACAATTATTGGTAATAATGTAACATTTCCATTTATATTTCGGACCCAAGATACATGGCAAAATGCCATGTAATAAGAAATAATAATAAAACAACAAAATTGTGGCCCCACACTGTGGCACTCGAGGGCCTCCCAGTGTGCGCGTCGCAGCCACACTGGCGAGGCCCCCGGACCGCGAGGTGGACCCAGAGGCCGACGCCGCGTAGCGACTACGGGCGCTTAGTAAAATTCAACCCCGTATTTTACTATGTAAAGAGTGTATTTCATTTTTTATTTTGAGTATTTGGAATTTTGTTTGTGTGCGATTTTTGCTGCCAGAGTTTTTTGTTTAATTAATATTATTTGCGTAAGTAGGTGTGACTCTATGTGTAATACATTGTCTATTAAGCTAAATGTTTATTATTGTGTTGTGTAGTTTGACAGATAGAACGGAAAAGGTGGTTAACATGTTAGCATGACTAGCCATGTTAAAATTAAAGAGGTTGTAATTACCGCAAGTTAAACGATTGAAGAATCAGCAACTGTCGATACTTTTTGTTGTAGCTGAATAATCAGCTATTGCCGTTGCTTGCTGTTGTAGCTGAATAATCAGCTATTGCCGTTGCTTGCTGTTGTAGCTGAATAATCAGCTATTGCCGTTGCTTGCTGTTGTAGCTGAATAATCAGCAACTGTCGACAGTAGCCGATTATTTAATAGCTTCTTTAACTTTCGGTAAAAACAACCTCTTTAATTTGTGTATAGTTGTTAAAAAAATAATGCTGATAAGTCTAGTAACCTTTGGTTTGGATAAGGAAATTTTTTTTTTTTAAATTTAAATGAGTGACACCACAAGCTCACTCGGTTGACATAATAAAGAAAAAACGATAGGATAACAAGCTTAATGATACGAGATTAAATCAGAAAAGAAATGCAAGTGTATTCGAAAATAAAATGTTGTAATATGTAAAAAAATGTTTTGTTATATTAGTAGCAGTTCACTCTATGTCCAAAATTATGTCGGTCATATAAATAATACTAGCTCAAAAATATTACACATTTTAGAAATTACAATGGCGACAGAAACCAGAATGAATGCAAAGAAAGAATTCAAATTAGTAAAAATAATTCTGTGTCCTCTCTGCGAGAACATCTCTCTTAGAGCGGAGGCTGTCGAACTCTTGCTGGTTAATGCTCACCAGACCGAGGAAACAGGGTTGCCAATAGAAACAAACTCTCTGTAAAAGATTTTACTACAATTTACTTAGAAACTAAAAGACAACAGAAAGTATGGTCTCTATTAAGGGACTTCACAACCGAGAGAGGGAGGTAAGCAGCTTATTCGATATTACTTAAAAACTTAAAATTACTTTTAAACATCGTATTTTTTTTTCTTGAGACGTCTACTTTGCTTTTTTTTAACTTACCTCTTTATTTTTTTTCTCACCTAATATAAGTATATAAAGTATAATATAATTGTATAAAAAATGCAAGGAATACATTAATTAAGAAAGATGATTTGGGGATTTATTATTCCGGACAAGTAAAGGTTAGTTCCGAAGCTAGTGAACAGGAACGCTAGAGTGTAATTTGTTGTTTCACTATCCCTACTACGAAATAACGCCAATGTCGTCTGATTTTCATTAACTATTTCTAGCACAGAGAGATACATAAAATATTTATAAAAAATACAATACGAGGCTGCATATTTCCAATAAGTTGCTACATACACAGCATACTGATCAATTATATACAAGACAATAATAAAACTAAATAATAAAATAAGAAATATAGCCCGGGGTTCGCAGCCCGGGCTATGCTCTAAGATTTTATGAATAGTATTTGTATTAAAAAGATTTCGCCAACTTTAATTAATTCTTGGAGTGTAGTAGATGCAAACCACCTGAGGTGGTTCCCGCAGGGTTAATACCCTGATGGGCCGAAAGGCCCTAAAACGGGCATTTTATTTTTTTTTTAATAAAATAAGAAATTTACAAGAATAGCGTATAAATCACCGTTATACTTAAGTCAAAAATAAATTAAGAATTATTGCATAATTTTGTCAAAAGAGTAAATGAATAAAACTAAAATAAAGTCTAAAAATTAATCCTGATGTTTGCTTTATACTGATTAATCCAAATATTTATTTATATAAAAATTACCAATTAGAAGTAGATGCTCGTTTCTTTAACATGGTAATGAAACAAGAGAAATTCAAGGGCTACGGGGTGTCAGCGCTGGTGGCGGCTTTGCGCCGCCCGCGCTGGTGGCCGCTTTGCGCAGCCCGCGCCCACTTGGTTGTTGTACTTTATCAGTTCGTGATAATATCAGTTACTGCCACGATGTAATTATATCGTGTTTGATAAAAACTTTTTCTCTAATGTTAGTTTACATTATGTCAATTAATGACGTATTGTTTTGTTTAAAATGTGTATGTCAATCTATATAACCAGAACTAATACTAATAATAAAATGTATCTTCGTATTTTTGTGAACCATAAATAGTAGTATATGCGTAAAAATTCAGCCCAATATAAACACTATATGATGATTTGTAATTTTTTGAAATGTTTGTGGGGTCATTATTGTGGGGTTAATGACGTCACACATGTTTCATAAATAATAGAGCTCGGGACATTAGCAAGGTTGATTTGTGCTCTGAATTTCATTTCGATCGAAGAAAGCGTTCGAAAGTTATTATGTCCCATAGAAACGTCTAGGACGAAGGATCTCGTACATACATACACACACACCACACACACACACACACACATATATATATATATATATATATATATATATATATATATATATATATATATATATATATATATATATATATATATATATATATATATATATATATATATATATATATATCATCGCTAAAAGAGATGATTTTATAATTCTTCCAACTTAAAAATGTGGGAAGAATGTTATAGTAAGGAGAGTTAGTTTCAGAGCTTCCACTAGATGGCAGCATTGAGTACACCCCTACCTTCTATCTGACGCTATCGTATTCCTTCCGACATTCTACATCTATTATATTCTTTGGAGAAGGTCAGTACCTTTTACCGGAATTACTCAAAAATTCCGAAACTGAGATACACCTTAATCTCTTATTCTGACATTTAGGACTTCTGGTGTGACCTTGCTAAGTCGACTGTTTGAATGAGTGTATGTAGTCACTGGATGAAATGAATATTTCTACTTCTACATAGCAGTTTTCTTTAAATTATTATCGGCATTTAGGTTTAGCAAGAGAGAGGTACACGGGAAAACAAAGTTTCATTTTTGACGTAAATTTTCTTCCGATCTGTTTAATTGTATTAAACAGATGGAAATTCCTTATGTACCTGGATAGATTTTTGTGGATTTCAAACATTTGAAGCTATGATTTAACGTATATTATTTTGTATGCAGATGGGTGTTCCTAAAACTGAACGCAATTACCCACATACTCCATTGACAGCAAAATAGAGGACTGTAATTGAAATAATAAACAAGATAAGAAACAAGATCGATCTCAGTTTACTTGAATAATGAAAGTGTTATAATAAAATGAAATAAACAAGACATAAATATAATTAAAATCAAAATAAGCATAAGTAAAAACAATCTGTACGACTTAAAACTAGGAAAAACTAAAGTATATGCAACGTTTACAAATATTTGATTGTATGACCGGTCTCTCATTAATAAAAATCATATAAGATAAACTGACTGACCAACAACTGACCTAACAAACCTAAACTGAATTAATTAACTTAAGGTACCTGCTTATGGCCGCATAAGTTGTGGTGAGAATATGGGATCCTTAATATACAGTAAGTATAACTCAACTGATAGTTATCAGTTGAGTTATCCTTACTGTATAGTAGTAAACAGTACAACAGATAGCAGTTAATTGTAGAGTAACCACAAACACTTTAGCGCTAAGTTTTACTAAGTACTAATATTCAACGACGCGTTTCGCGGGACCGTATAAACGAGCAGAATAGTGCGTCTTCTGAACAACTGTAGCACAGAGTTAGCAAAACAACACTTCACTGACAGCAGTCTACAATTATGCCGAACGGAACATATTCATAAAAGTGACACTCAGATGACCGTAACCGGCGCGGTATTGAAGTCGGTCATGATGCTAAATATTGGCAATCATAAGTAATGGTGAGAGTCAAGGATATAAGCTACTCGAAGTATTTCCTAAGACCAACTGACTTATCATGGAGGGAGGGAAGGCAGAGGCAGAAGACAAAAAAATGAAATGGACGTCCATGATGGAACTAGCTAATTAAATTATCCCCTAATTAGCTAGTAGCTTTTTAGATTTACCCTAAGTAAAAAATACTCATTAAAATGCCAATAAATTGAAAATTAAGGATTATATAACTTTAAAAAAATGAGTTGCACGAACTGTACTGGACGAACTGAACTGTACTGTATATCCATTTTAGTTCATTTTAATAATGACTCCTATGGTCTTTCAACGATACAATGCTGCTTAACCATTTTGATCAATAATTGCGTTCACACGTTCGAGTAATCTCTCAGTACTAATTATTCAGTAGCACAACATGAAGTGCGACCTAAGCCTGTAAATTTTAAACCCAAATAAATCAAACGAGTTTGTGAAAATGTGTAGAAGATTAGGATTAGATTTTCTGAGCAGTAGAAGATCGGCTTATGAAGCAGTTTTTCTCATCAAGGCCTTATCTGGAGAAGTATTGTGCACTCAGGTTCAGGATCAGGTCGAATTCTTACCAGCAGGTCGTAGAGCTGGTCGCCTATTGTATATTCGCTTATTATCCTCCCTATCCCCTCTTGTCCGTCTTGTTAGTGTTGTCAATTCTCTACCAATATCTCGTGATAATTTGTTTACTTTCTGTACTTTATCCTCTGTTCTGAATCTATTGGCTTGATTTTTATTTTTAAGTTTTAAGTTACATAATTTTAATCAGTACGCTTTCTAGTCAATTAGGTTAAGTTTAATTTTATTCTTAATTTTTAAATTTCTGATTATTATCTGTGTTCTTATATGCAGAGTTCCCTACTTGTGGTTTATCTGTTTAGGGGCTCTTCTAAATATATAAATAAATAAAATTCTTATGCACCCATGACCAATTTTTAGCAAATTTTCAAAGGATAAGAAGTTATGATTATATTTACACTATTTTCACTCGTTTCGATATCAATTTGTATAATTTTTATGTTGCCTTTATTATTATATTTTAAACAAAATTTCAAGAAATGAGTAGAGAAAATAATTTTCGCTTGTTGACATCCATCTAAATGTAGGGAACATATCTCAACAAGAGGACTCGGGGGAATGGGAAGCCTTGTCGACAGCTTCTAGGGATAAGGGCTCTACATTTTCAAAAAGCAGTAAAAAATTTGTAAAAATGAACTGTCAGCCTATCAGCACCAGCTGAAATGTTGACGAAAGTCAAGTAAATGAAATAAAAAAATGTTATTCTCCTTTATTCACTCTTTAGCTTACATCTGACTTGTTACATGATGTTGTTTTACTGTGCTCACCACTAACAGGTGGCTTTAGCAACTACTAAAAATAAACTCCGTGAGAGATTACTTTCTTTTATTTTTGTAAAAGAAAATCTTTTTACTTTTCCTCACCTTCATACCGAAGGTATATAGAGGAAAATTATTGGTTTCACACAAAAAATTGTAACCCTTGATTTTTCACTTTTGAGATTTCACTTGAATTATCCATTTTAGGTGTTTTTAGGACCATCTGAACCGATTTCAGCTTGATGTCTGTGTGTGTGTGTGTGTCTGTGTCACGCATAACTCCCACTGTGTTTATGCTAGATAGTTGAAACTTGGTACAAAAATCAGTCCTTGGGTTGTTACTGATAATGATTTTGCCCAACTCAGTCGGCTGCTTTTGGGGGTGGGCCTATAACAAATGGGCTGCTAAGACCAACAAATACTAATATTAAATAGACCAGGTTGAATAAAATAGATAAAACAATATTTATAAATTTTAGTTTCTACCAAGAGATTATAATTAGATGTAAGTAACAAATATTCAGTAATAAATTAAATAGCGTGCGAGCATTTCTTAAAATATATATATCATGCATTTCATACTTAAATCTAATAACTTAGAAACTAAATAAATCACGTTAATAAGCCTAGTTAATAGATAATCTAGATAGGTGTAGGTAAGATATTTTGATAATAATTATATAGTTGTTAGAGATGTTAGTTTTAGGTGTAATATAATTAAATAGTTGTAGATAGGATTATGTTTAATAATTTGATAGGTAGATATAATATAATAATTGTAGATAACTAAATTATAGATAAGATTATATTTATTAATTTTATAGATTTAATATAATAATGGTGGATAAATATAATAATAACTAGGAATAGATTTCTTTAATAATTTACAATATTAATTTATTTTAATTTAGGTATTTATAAAATTTAATTTATTAATTAATTTATTTAGGTATTTATTTAAGTTAGTATTATTAGTAATTTAGTTAAGAAAAATATAGCGCTATAATTATGAAATCTTATAAAATAATTCATGCTTGAAAATAAAAATTATAATGCTAAAACGATATTATTAAGTTCTCTCTCTCGCACGTTTTCACGCCGCGCCCGGACGTCTATAACAGGATTCAACTAACTACTAATACTAGTAGCTCCTAAACTCAAAATAAAATAAAACTTAGAGCTAGGACTTAGCTGTCAGAGATGACGAGTCAAAGTAGTGGTGCGATGACAAAAGTAATCTAAGTTTAAGGTAATCCACAATACAGGTAAGTCTACAAAATCACTTCACTATTAGCATCAACTAATTTTCTCAGCAGACACAATTAATTTTTGAGACACTCGGAAACACCACTAACAGATACACTGTATACTTAAAAATTGTACTTCATGAAATAATCCCGACGACTAACGTACGTACGGAAATAAGACGATATGACTTAACACTTTAAAAACATAACATCTAAATTAATACAATTAACAGTAATAATTATCCGACCTGGTCGACTGACTAACACATTGACATACAGGGTACAGACAGAGACGTATAACGCTACAGGCCGACTGACTCACAGACAGGTGAATCTCGCCGTGGACGGTCTATCACTTGAACTCCGACCGAACGTAAACAACGTACGTTCTTCTAAACTAGAACTAATACGATGCACGTTCGGGTCAGAGTAACAAGTTACAAAACAACAACAAAACAAAAAGATAAAATTAAATAAAAATAAAATAGAAATAAAAGATAGAATGACAATTACGATATAATCTAAACTTATATCGTAACAGAAAAATTCTTCCTGCGAGGGAGAGAATGAAGACAAAACAACTGGATCAGAAGAACGTCAACTCAGGTAAGGTAAACATCAGGTAAGTGGGTAGGAAGAGTAGGATCAGGAGGGGTGAAAGGATTTAAGGAATAGTCAAATTCGGTGATTGAAGTAATTAATTTACAAGGTGGAATTATTCTTTAAGTCTTTAACATGCCAACTGCCTACTTTTCTCCCGTTGAGATCCTCGAGCTCGTACACTAAAGGTGAGATTTTTCTTATGATTTTAGATTCCTCGAATTTAGGTGAGAGTTTGGCAGAGAAGTGTTTTGCAGCATCGGATTGCAGGTAAGTCTTTCTCCAGACGGTGTCACCAACCTCATAGGAAGCAGGACGTCTTCTGAGATTGTAGTGGTGAGCACTTCTTCGATGAGCAACTTCGAGTCTTCGTTTGATGTCCTTATGGATCTGATGCACCGCTTCAATTTCAGATGTACGGTCGGTTATCTTCTCTGGATCATCAGGCTGAGCCAAGTCATGCAATTTACCGGAGCTTAAGATGTTACGGCCGTAGTTAAGGTAGGCTGGAGAGTGTCCCGTAGCTTCGTGGTGGGCAGAGTTCAAAGCAAACGTATTTCTGCTAAGTGTTTGTCCCAGGAGCGGTGATTATCCTTAACATAAGAACTGATTACTGTTTAAATCACTCTGTTCACACGTTCCGTGGGATTGCACTGGGCTGAATAATATGGAGTGTGTTTGATCTCGACACCATACTCTTTCATCTTTTTCAGGAACTCCTTACTACGATACTGCGGACCGTTGTCACACAGGATAGTCTGAGGAACTCCAAAAACA
>JACMZG010001908.1:54929734-55030649 GCA_018340805.1 Microvelia longipes
AGGTTCTGCAACCAGAGCAACGAGTGGTGGTCCGTAATAACCGTAAACGCAGTACCTTCAATATACGGCCTAAATTTTTCAACTGACCACACAACTGCGAGGCACTCGAGCTCTGTTGCCGAGTAGTTTCTTTCAGGTTTCGTTAAAGATCTACTAGCGTACGCTACTACTCGTTCTCCTTCAGGCAACAGTTGAGATATGGTGGCACCAAGACCAACCTCTGATGCATCGGTTTGGATGATAAAGGGTTGAGTGAAGTCTGGAGCTGTGAGGATCGGAGCGCATACCAAAGCCTCTTTAAGTTTCTTAAAGGAATCTTCACAATCTGAACTCCATACCCACTTTTTATTTTTCTTTAGCAGTGACGTGAGTGGCGAAACTAAGGAAGAAAACTCTGGGACAAAACGTCGATACCATGAGGCGAGACCAACAAAACGACGAATCTGCTTAGTACTTTTAGGAGTAGGGAAGTTCATCACTGCAGCTACCTTCTCGGGATCGACTCGCAGTCCTCTGGTGTCGACGATGTAGCCCAGGTACTTCAATTCTTTGCGGCAGAAGCGGCATTTCTCTCTGTTTAAGGTAAGTCCGGCGGCAAGTAGGCGTTGAAACACAAGCTTAAGTATCCTGAGGTGTTCTTCAAAACTGCTGGTGGCGATGATGATATCATCTAAATAGACATAGACAAAAGGCTCTAGATCGGCACCTAGCACTGTATCAATGAGCCTCTGCCATGTAGCAGGGCTATTATGCAGGCCAAAAGGAAGGCGTTTAAAGTGAAAGAGGCCACGCCCAGGAACTGTAAAAGCCGTCTTTTCTCGGGAGGCTTCATCTACTTCAATCTGCCAGTAGGCACTCTTAATGTCCAGACTGGTAAGGTACTTCGCATTTCTCATACGGTCGAGTATCTGGCTGACGTAAGGCAGAGGGTATGCATCCTTCTTTGTGACTTTATTAAGTTTTCTATAGTCAATGCATACTCTATAACTCCCGTTAGGCTTTTTCACCATTACGACCGGCGATGACCACGGACTTTTTGATCTTTCTACGATCCCGTCTGCCAACATTTTATCTAATTCATCACTCATAGCCTTCTGAATGGCTGGCGAGACAGGATAATAGCGTTGTTTTATAGGTGTGGCATCTTCGACCTCGATCGTATGAGAAACGAGGTTAGTATGACCGAGTTTGTTTTTACTGGAAGAAAAGAAGTCTTCAACAATTTCGGTGAGATGTTCCTCTTGCTCTTCAGTCAGAGAATCACGAGGTTGTAGTCCATCAGCAACATCAATACTGGAGACATGTTCACTAAATGACCATGTACCCTCAGCTAGATCAGGAACCAATCTCATATGCTTCCAGAAGTCGAGTCCAAGAATGAGAGGAGAATTCAGACTAGGGATGACAAGAAACTGGAAGGATCTTCACTGTTTCTTCAAGTTTAAACGGGACATCAACAACACCTTCTACTCTACGTTGTCCACCATCAGCCACTGTCACCGTTTTAACTTGACTAACTCCATATTTGAAGCCGAGGTCTTCTAAGAACTTCCATCCTTCATGGTTCACCAGAGTAGGTGTAGCACCAGAATCGAGAAGACCGTCGATTTTTCTTCCCATAATGGAAACTTCTAAGTACGGACGTTTGTCACCAGGCATAGTTTTTATCAGTCGATCCGATGCGGCACTTATGCGCACGAAGGACAACCATTCTTCTCTTTCTTTTGATCGGTCTTAGGAGTTTCCAGGCGAGACGAAGTAAGACCTACCTTCGGCTCGATTTGGAGTTTAAATTTCTTTTTGGACGGGACAAACACTTTTGACACTTTCCATCAACTAACTCACGATTTCCACATCGTGTGCAGAAGGACAACTGAAGAAGCGGACACTCTTGGAAGGTGTGATCAGATTTGAGGCAGCTCCAACATTCTCTTACACGTGAAGAACCAGGTTTGTAATTGTTTGTTTTATTTGTTTCAGGTTTAGCGGCGGAAGCATTGGAGGTCGACGCTCTTACTTCACTTATTCTTTCTTTTCGGGGACCAGAATAGGCTAAGTCGGGTTCTAATAAATTCTTTTTAGGAAGTGGAGGTGGTTTAAACTTATCCATGTGGTCACGATCTCTTTGGATACGTCTACCAGCATTGAGAAAATCTTCAACAGAAGTGATCCTAGAGCTACGTAATCTGTCATAGAAGTATGGGGTGACATTTTTAGATAGTATTTTTATCATCCTTTCCTCCGACAAAGGCTTAGGTAGACGAGCGAAGTAGCTTTTCATGATAGCCACGTACGTACTGATCTTTTCTTCCGCGCCTTGTGTTCTATCAAGAATTTCTTTCATCAGCTCATCCTCATACTCTCCTCGTCTTCATATTCATCCCTCATCCGGTGAACTAATTCTTCCCAGGAACGTACATCACGTCTAACCGACTTAAACCATACCAGCGCTGGACCTTTGAAGAAGTCAACAGCTCCGTTGAAGAGGTCCGAATAAGTTGCACTTCTAGCCAGGCGGTAGTGTTCAACGTCTTCCAAGAACCCATGTAGACTAGGACCTGATCCGTCTCCTGTGAAAGAGAGACCCCAATCTTTTATTGGAACCTGACGCTTGAAAAGTCGAAATGATTCTTCCAAACCATCTTTCTTGATTTCAGGTTGCTGTGCAGGGTACTGGAGGTGCTGAGCATATTGAGGATACTGAAGAGTCGATATCTGTGGATGAAGCCGAGAAGGAATGTGAGGTTGCATAGGAGTCGGTACTTGAACAGGTATGTGATATTGTTGTTGTAGATGTGAAGGTAAGTATGGTGGTGGTTGATAGGGAGCCTGCGGTGGTATCGATGAATGGTAATGCAGTGGTATAGACGGCGTAATCTCAGGTCGAGGTGGTGGTGAGTTAGGTTGAGGTACTAGTGGTTCCATTAGAGGTGGTAACTGATATTGAGAGTGTGCAGGTAGCTGAGATGGTATCTCTGGAGTAGGTTTTGTATTGATTCCAGGATATATCCCAGGATAGTACTGATTCGGTAATCGAAGATCAGGCTGTATCGGAGGCTGTAACTGGACCTGCGGTGGTACAGGTGGAGGATACAGTGGTGGTGGGTATTGAGGCATAGGTTGTGAAGTGTTGAGCTGTGATACAGCCTGTTGACATTGTGGGGTTATCTGGTGCTGTTCTTCTGACAAAGTGTGAGATGATTTGGATTGTTGTGACAATATCTGAGGAGGATTTTGCTGAACTCTCGGTTGAGTCGGTTGTTGAGTACTTGGTATAGGTTGTGTATGTCCAGGTGGAAGCGGCTGGTTCTGAGTGTTTCTTGAAGGTATTTGAGGTGATTGTTTATTCGGAGTCCTTGGAGGTATAGGAGGAGGAATACGTGTCAATACAGGTGGTATCTGCGCAGGTGGTAATTGAGGCGATGATAATGGTTGAGCTGAACTCGGTCGTTGTCGCAGTGAAGATTGGTTTTCATGTTGCAGTTCAGTTGATGAGTAAGACCGCTGGAAGGAAGGCTGAGACGTGCCTGGTTGTGACCAGGATGACTGTGGTGGTGTATGTTGAAGTGGTGGATATCTAGGTTCAGGCAGAGTTGTGTTGAGATCAACTGACCTAAAAGAATTTTCAAGTTCTTTAATACCGATATCCAACAGAGACGAGTCGATGTTTTCGCTTTCTGTTTGTAGAGTGGAGGGGGTAGGAAGTGCTAAAAATCGTGATTCCATTTTACTCCAAAAATCTAACACCACAGCTAACAATTCAGATTTTCGGTTGTCGGTTTCTGTATCGCCATTCGGTTCTATTCTAGATAACCTTCCCATCACATGGGTCAAATTCGTATCTAATTTTTCTTTAGAAGCTCCTCCTTCGAACAGGTCCTTAAATTCATGTACTTTCCTAGTGATGATATTCAGTTCCTCAGGTACATTAATTTTAACAGGTGTCCTCATGATAAATTTTCCCTCATTTTCTAATTTTAAAATTTGCCTCAACATAGTACGCATGTCATGAACTGTACCGGTTCCTTTCACTCCTCGTACCGCAAGTTCATATATAAGTTCATCCTTTAACAGACGATTAATATCCATGTTGACACTCATTTTCCTGACCCGTTGAAAGAAAATAATAAATAATAATAATAATAATAATGATACACACAAATAAAAAAAATTAATTAAAAAAATAAATTAGCATAGATTATAACATAAAACAAAATTAAACAACTTATTAATTATATACTCCGTAACAGCAAACAAAAACAGAAAATTTAATTTTACAATTAATAATAAATCGGGAAATAAAGTCAAACAACAAGTATTTAAATTTTTAAATAATCATAAAATTAATTAAACAATAATTATATAACGTGCAAAAAAAATCCACTAAATAATAATCAGGCAAGAAATACCGCAACAAAATAGTGTACGCGTAAATTTTATTAATGAATAAATTAATTAAAAACAATAAGCAAAACATGCGATGGATACAAAACCAATAGTAATTAATATTATACTTTCAAAACTATAATTAAAATTAATTAAAGGGCGCCACCTCATCAAAATTTCAAGTAATGTAAGGTAGATGAGGAAACCGTACAAAACTGGTAAAAAAAATAAATAAAAATTTTAAGTTGAAGTAGAGTGAGGAAACAGACAAGATAATGTTCAATTAAATTAAAATTAAACACAGTATTAATTGATAAATTAATTAAAATTAATTCTATAATTAAAATAAATAAGGTAAAAATAATTTATTTAATTATTTAAAAGAAAAAGCTTAATATTTAAATAATAATCTGTTAGTATAGGCAGATTAAATGAGTAAAAGTGAGTGAGGAGATATGAGATGTAATGTAGTAATAGGTGGAACAGAGTGAGAGAATGAATAGTAGAGTGGGAGTGCAATATACTGCAGAGAGTGTCTGACTAGGGAGGTAGTGAGTTGGAAGGAGTGAGATATAGGGTGGGGCAAGGCCGCTAGATTGTCTGATCGTTCCACTATCCAGTTGGCGGCTGGCCGCCGATGCAATTAAAGGAGGGATATATTTATATAAAATTACACTCAGCCGCCGAAAAGATCGCAACTCGGCTGACATATACTTCAACAGAGTACCTAAAATATTTTAACAACAATAAAAATTCAATAAATAAATAAATATAATTAAATAAACAACCAAATAATAACAAAGGTAAAATTAAATAAATAAAAACTTATTAAATAAATAAATTTAAAATCAACAAATTTAATGACTATTTTAAAAATAAAATAAATAATAAATAAACAACGTAATTTTGACAAAAAATTACCCCACGTTGAGGCGCAACTGTTACTGATAATGATTTTGCCCAACTCAGTCGGCTGCTTTTTGGGGGTGGGCCTATAACAAATGGGGCTGCTAAGACCAACAAATACTAATATTAAATAGACCAGGTTGAATAAAATAGATAAAACAATATTTATAAATTTTAGTTTTCTACCAAGAGATTATAATTAGATGTAAGTAACAAATATTCAGTAATAAATTAAATAGCGTGCGAGCATTTCTTAAAATATATATATCATGCATTTCATACTTAAATCTAATAACTTAGAAACTAAATAAATCACGTTAATAAGCCTAGTTAATAGATAATCTAGATAGGTGTAGGTAAGATATTTTGATAATAATTATATAGTTGTTAGAGATGTTAGTTTTAGGTGTAATATAATTAAATAAGTTGTAGATAGGATTATGTTTAATAATTTGATAGGTAGATATAATATAATAATTGTAGATAACTAAATTATAGATAAGATTATATTTATTAATTTTATAGATTTAATATAATAATGGTGGATAAATATAATAATAACTAGGAATAGATTTCTTTAATAATTTACAATATTAATTTATTTTAATTTAGGTATTTATAAAATTCAATTTATTAATTAATTTATTTAGGTAGTTATTTAAGTTAGTATTATTAGTAATTTAGTTAAGAAAAATATAGCGCTATAATTATGAAATCTTATAAAATAATTCATGCTTGAAAATAAAAATTATAATGCTAAAACGATATTATTAAGTTCTCTCTCTCGCACGTTTTCACGCCGCGCCCGGACGTCTATAACAGGATTCAACTAACTACTAATACTAGTAGCTCCTAAACTCAAAATAAAATAAAACTTAGAGCTAGGACTTAGCTGTCAGAGATGACGAGTCAAAGTAGTGGTGCGATGACAAAAGTAATCTAAGTTTAAGGTAATCCACAATACAGGTAAGTCTACAAAATCACTTCACTATTAGCATCAACTAATTTTCTCAGCAGACACAATTAATTTTTGAGACACTCGGAAACACCACTAACAGATACACTGTATACTTAAAAATTGTACTTCATGAAATAATCCCGACGACTAACGTACGTACGGAAATAAGACGATATGACTTAACACTTTAAAAACATAACATCTAAATTAATACAATTAACAGTAATAATTATCCGACCTGGTCGACTGACTAACACATTGACATACAGGGTACAGACAGAGACGTATAACGCTACAGGCCGACTGACTCACAGACAGGTGAATCTCGCCGTGGACGGTCATATCACTTGAACTCCGACCGAACGTAAACAACGTACGTTCTTCTAAACTAGAACTAATACGATGCACGTTCGGGTCAGAGTAACAAGTTACAAAACAACAACAAAAAAAAGATAAAATTAAATAAAAATAAAATAGAAATAAAAGATAGAATGACAATTACGATATAATCTAAACTTATATCGTAACAGGGTTTAGTTGTGCTGCCCGGAATATCTAAATTTTATGTCACCATTAACCCTATTTGCTTAGTCAGCAAAAATTTTAAAAAATCGTAAAAAATCGAAAAATGACCCGATGAACTTGAATATACCTCTTAATATAACAAACAAATCTTCCGAATTTCATTTTGATATTGGCCGCCATTTTAAAATTATTTACTTTTGAAATTTAAAATTTTGACGCTTAACAATACCAAAAGTATACACGTGTTTTTGACATATAACACGTCGTTGGAACCGCAAAAAAATAGGTATAAAAAAATCCGATCAAAATCTATTAATTAGTTAAAAAGTTATAAGCGAACTTATTGATTAATTGGTGCGACACTTTTGTTAAACGTAAAAGTTTGTTTACATTTGTCAATATTACAAATTCCCGCCAAAAATTCAAATAATTTAAAAAAACCAAATAAATATAGGAACTTTTTCTCATTTAAGATTATGCGAAGTTTAACGTTCTTGTATGCTTTTTATACGAGTACGGGGTACCTCGGAAGTTTAAAAATACCAGGCCATTTGCTAACCATCCTAGTCTGAGGACGAGCGAAGCGAGTCCGAAGTACATAAACTCTAGGCCACTCGTAACCATCCTATTCTGAGGACGAGCGAAGCGAGTCCGAAGGGTGAGGAAAAGCTTCGAGGTACCCCGTACCCGATTTTTCAAATCTAATTTTTTCTATTGTTTTATTGCTTTTAACGAATGGTCATCAGAAAATGAGGCTTATACACACTCACACACACATAGATATATATATATATATATATATATATATATATATATATATATATATATATTATATATATATATATATATATATATCTTAATGCCTCAACTTTAATTAATTTAATTTTTATTTGTTTTACTTTAATAATAAATTCCTTAACTATTTAATCTACTTTATGCGTTTGTTTAATCTGTTAAATTTTTTATCTGTTCACTTTACAATTTATTTGATTTCATGTAGAACCTTTCCTGCCTTGTTTTTTTAATTTTTGTTAACATCCCGATATGAATTTTAATTGTATTTGTGCCATATCATATCACCATTTATTGCTAAATAAATCAAATAGTTTTAATGTACATATAATTATTAACTCTATGCAATTCAGCTCTTAGCTGTGATTTCTCTTAATGGAGAGATCAAATTTAAATGAAATTAATTAAACTATTTAAACTGCTTACATTAATAAACAATTTAAAAAATAAATTAAAATTGTATATCAATATTATTTGTCTTTATTTTTTAGATAATTTAATAATAAGTAAATAAATAGTTAATTTTTATTTTATTTTAATTAATGTAATTAATTATTTTCATTTATTAAGTATCATTAATTTATTTTTGAATAAATATTTATTTTTTTAATTATTATTAGATTTAGTTAAATATACTTTATAATACTCATCTGTGGATCTAACCCACTCTCTTCTTTCTTGAGCTATTCTTATCTATGTTTGTTTATATTCTCAGATATTATAAAATTCTTCTTCCCATTTTTTCAAAGGTATACCTTATCCTCTTTTCCATTCTCTTGGACACTATTATAAAATTTTCTTGGTCCAACGTTCATCTTTATTCCTAGCAATGTCTCGCCCATTTTTCATTTTCTTCTTGTTATGACCTTTCCAATGTTTTCCAATATTGTGTTCTTCTCCAGCTAGTCTTGTGTTGTTCTGTCTCTTTTTGTTATTGTTTCTTAACATTCCTATTACTGCTGCGGCGATAGGTGAGCCTATACTGCTTACTGACAACCCTGCTAGCCACAGATGTGGTTAGGGTAACATTAGATAAAGAAAACTTTAAAATATCATCAAAATAACCTTTCAATAAATATTTATTCCTGTATGGGCTCATTCGTACCTCGTACATAAAGACAATAGTTTTTAGATTTTTGGAATCTCTAGATAGAGAAACGTCGACATTTGATAAAAAAAATCGGGAACACAGTTTACCAAGTTTATACTGCAACATGCCTTTTGACTCGCTTCGCTCGTCTTAAGATAGTAAATGCATCCGCGTCATTCTCAGCGGTCACCCATACAGTGCTGATTACGCTCAATGCTCCTTAATTCTTATGATCGAACAAAAATCATAAATATACTTATCGTATTGAAACGAAACCTAGTGTACTTATTTATTAGGTAATAATATACACTTGTACCAAATTTTAATTCAATTAGACCATTTTACAATTTTTTCCAATTTAAAAAAAAATGTACATTAGTCATTCAACATTGAATGAACTATTGCTGATAATGAGATAAAACTTGGCACATATGTTAGTCTTCTCACATAGTCACGTGTGTGCCAAATCTCAATCTAATCGCATCTTTTTTCCGCATTTTATAATGATTATGAGCCATTTTTGCAAGTTAATAATATAAAAAATATATTTTCCGAATAGCACAACTACAGCTTTTATTATTTGTGCTACAGATTTTTGTACAACATTTCAACTCTCTAGCATAAATACACTGGGCGCTACGATGATAACAGACACATACACACACATACAGACAGATAACTTTGCAAAAAAACACTCAGGAAGACTTAAAAACGCCTGAAACGGATAATTCCGGTTTCGAATTTTTTCGAAAACACAATACTTTTCCTATATACCTACGGTATAAATGAGGAAAAGTAAAAAAAGTGTAAGCAAAAAGATTGTTGCTATACCGTACGGTAGGGGTTGAAGAAAGAAGAACTATTTTTCCAAATTATAAAACCTTATTTGTAGAATAAGAAAAAATGGTATCATTAATTTTACTTAAAAATGAAGGTATTTTATTTAAAATAACTGCTGGTGAGTAAGGAGGTGATTCCAAGGTACGCAGCAGAGCCTCTTAATACCAGGATGTCTGGATAATGGGTCATATTTTCGTAGAAGTTATTATTGCATCCGTGGAAAATTCTATAAATTTATTACGTCAAATATATCCTCAGGTGTCTGCTTTCCGAGTGTTCGAGCTGAGGAATTTCCGAGTTTTTAAGCAATCCCATTCAATTATTGCTTACGACTATCATGCATGCATGGATAGAGTAGTGTAATCTAATGGAGCAAAAGAAAAGAAGTGCATTTGAAAAAAATGAGTAGATGGTAAAAAGGCAATTTTCAAAAGCTCCACGTTGGGATGCTTTGGGATACAATTGTTTGGTACATAAGATTAGGCTAACCAATTTTAACCAAATTTAGTGTCATGTCTTCGGACGTAGTTCGCTCGTCCTCAAGATCTTGCTAGGCAAGGAAAGTTTGCTCCTATTTATCCATCTTATAAAACGTTTCCATAAAAAAAAACTTACTGTCCCCATGGACAGTAAAGTTTCCTTGTCGCGTAATCCTTTTTATTTAAGATCCTTAAAACATTGAAGTAATAATATTTCACATTAATAATCTACTGCAACAAAGCACAGAAGTGACTTGAGCAACTTATCTACAAAGTTACTGATATTCCCAAGCACAAAAGATTATATACATACTTTAATTATTGTTACCGCCTTGGCGGTTTCTGTACATAAGTTTAAAACTTGTTTGTTATTTATTGTCTTTTATAATTGTCCTGTTTGACTTGAGTTGATATATATTTTTATTCTGTCATGTCCTGTCATAGTTAGTTCATTTCAAGTTTTAGCAGTCAGGGAAAACTAGTGTCCCTTATAGTTCTTTGACGTGAAGTTAAATATTGTTATATCTTAATTAAACTTCTCAGTCTAAAGACTATAAACGTTGTTCTTATTTACTGCAGCAACAATTATAAACAAATTACCGTTTTGTTGTTAAAGACAAAAAATAACAATTAGTAGTAATTTGTATTAATAGATTCAAAATTTGAAAAAAAATCGAGTAAATATCATTGACTTCTAACAGTAATTATGTATGTACGAGTACGAGGTTAAATTTAAGTAAATAAGTAATAAAACTTTGTTTTATTCTAATTTCTATATGATCAACGCCAATTTAGGAGGTTTTTGTGTATTTCAGACTTTCCTTAGATTATTGTTAGACGCGTTACTATATCACATAAATATGTGCCAAACAGTAACTTAGCACATTTATTTATTCTTCATTATGAGCTTTCACCAGCTGTGAATAAATGGTTGAAAACATGTAAATGATCCTTAAAATTAATCCTTAAAATGTTTGATCGTAACTAAAAGTGAACAAACAGTACTTTAATACACATTTTTTCACCAAACTTTAAACACTTGAACTTAAACTATATGAACGTAAAACTTAAACTTGATAGCTCGTTTTAAGCAAACAACATTCCAGATTACGAAAAAGAGCTTAATTTTAAAATACGGGCCTTCGGCCCGTAGCCACTACGCGGCCTCGGCGCTTTGCGCCTCGTAACCTCCTCAACGTCTCGCGATTTGCAAAGTTTCGTTTCAATTTGAGAACGCCTTCAAGAGTTATCGTTCGCCATAACGGAGGTTCCAAACAACCTCATAAGCGTCATTTTCATAGTGAAAATTCGCTAAAAATCTAGCTAATTACTAAAAAATTAAAAACAATTAATACTACTCAAAAAATCCTTTGTTTGGTCCTTGGTTTGTTAGTGATCCAATGTTCAATTTATAACAAGGAATCTAGGAGGCCGTGATAAATTCAACCGCGGCCTATTGAGTTAGGTTTATGCCCCCTGTTGTAATATTTATGTCTATGCACCCTGCCATGACACCCTGTGGTTTTAATTATGACACTTTTTATGACACCTGAAACCAAGGGTGTTGTAAACCATAGTTTTTCTTCCGATCGGAGATAAAATTGAACTAAGATATTTACTTTTATCTTATATAAATTATATTTACTTATATATATTAGAGAAATGAAAAAAAAGAGTTTAGTTAATATTTTGAAGCTTGTTTTATGACAATTATAACCAACTATGCAATACTTTTTACCCAGACTAATTCACTAAGTTACATGCAAACTAGTTTTGATTATTCTCTTTCTTGCTCTTCTGTAGAATTAAAAAAACTCCGATTCTCGGGCTAAATAAACTAACCCCTAAAGGTTAAACAAAACCTTTTGCATTGTTTAGAATAGAAATATCTTTTTATGTCATAAAAATGAATTTTTAAAATTAGAAATAGAAAAGAAAACGAACGTTGAAAAGGTCATTTCGGCTCCACCTTAGGTCCACCCATATAACCAGACCGGGCCACCCCCGGCCTTAACAACTTGTCCTTAAATAGGTTAAACTTTCTTCTCTCTTCTAAATGCCCTTCACCTTTTCAACCTAAAAGGTATCTCACATTATAATGTATTAATGCAAGTTATTAAAATTCAAGTATGCATTATCACAGTAGTCTTCGCTATTAGCAAAATTGAAAAAATCAGGAACGGGGTTCCTCAAGAACATTTTCTCATCACATCCGATTGGCTACGCTCGTCCTCCCTACTTCGGACTTGCTTCGCACGCCCTCAGAATATACAAATCGACAAATGTATGCTGGAACAACTCTTCGGACTCGCTTCGCTCGTCATCAGGTAGTGAACACATCCGTTTTATTCTCAGTGGTTACTCATACAACACTGCTCAAGCTCAATGCTGCTTAACTTTTATGATCGAACAAAAGCCATGGATATATTGGATGGGTGACCCAGCGGATACCCATCCAGGCACTGACTACGAATTATTCGTTTTAGGTGCTTTTAAGGCCTCCTAAATGGATTTCACAAAGTTGTCTGAATGTACTCGTATATGTGTAAGAATGTATATGTATCATCCTTGCTCCTAGTACATTTATGCTAAAGAGTTGAACCTTTGTACAAAAATTAGTCTATAGGTGTAGTTTTACTATCCGGAAAGTAATTTATTTATGACGTCTTTAACTCGTAAAAACACTTTATCATATAAATTTATCAAACGCGGAAAAATGATGGGATCGAATTAATATTTGTCACGCATGTAGCCATAAGACTAACATATTTGTCACGCATGTAGCCATTTATAAGACTAGCATATTTGTTAAGTGTTTCATCTTATTAACGGCATTAGTTCAATTTTTATCGAATGGCTAGTATACGTTTTTTTAAAAATTGTAAAGAATCGGAAAATAATAGTATTGAGTTGAAACATACCTTTACTTCGTAAATAAGTTCGCCAAGTTTCGTTTCATTAAGACAAGTACATGTATGATTTTGGTTGGATTATAAAAGTTGAGCAGCATCGAGCGTGTTCAGTTCCTGCTTGGGTGACCACTGGAAATAAAACGGTAATGTTTTTATTATCTAAGGACGAGCGAAGTGAGTATAAAAGAAGAAGGATGAGCGTAGCGGATCCAATGTAATGAGGAAAAGTTTCAAGGTACCCCGTTCTCGTTTTTAGCGAATTTTCATAATGAAAATGACGCTTATGAGGTTGTTCGGATGACGGAAGTTGAGGGTGGGAGTGAGTGGAATCGGTTCCTATTGGCTTCCTGATAACAAAAATATATGTCCGAAAAAGTTTATATATATATGTATATATATATATATATATATATATATATGTATATATATATATATGTATGTAAGAGTTTCTACCCTTTCGTATGGCGAACGATAACTCTCGAAGGCGTTCTCAAATTGAAACGAAAACTTTGCAAATCGCGAGATGTTGAGGAGGTTACGAGGCCTATTGTTTATAAAAACATTATGACGTCATCAACCAAAGTTATGACGTCATGAAAAAATTTTTTTTTTGAAACTTAAAATGGCTTTAAAACAGGGTATCTAGTATTTAGGTAGACGGCTAGCTGAATCGATTAAGACCAATTTCAGCTGAATCGAACCATCACAAATGGCGCAATTGGTATACATATATATATAATCTTGTATATATGTATACGTCTAGGTCAAAGACTCGTACGATATCTGTTTGGTTCAGTAGTGTTAGAGGGTGGGGATATAGTATAAAAGAGAGACCTCTACCTCTTGCTCCATCATGGTAAGCCTACTGTCCCAGAGAGACAGGGCAAAAATGGCTTCCACTGAACCACGCCGAGCTAAGCAGACCCGTAAAGAGGAAGAACATCGAAGTAGTCTTTATATGGTCGAAGTTATTCTAAAACGAATGCGACCAGTTTCAGCTCAATCGGACAATCCTAAGTGACGCAAACGGTATTTTTATTTTAAATAATCATGAATATATTTTTTTCAACCTTATGATTTTACTTAAATAAACAATTTGTTTACAAAAAAAAATTTGACATTTTTCTTTAAATTTTATAAACAATCATAAATGTAAGTAAGAGTTGAAGTTGTCTTTATATGGTCGAAGTCATTCTAAAACCATTGCGACCGGTTTCAGCTCAATCAGACAATCTTTAGTGACGGAAACGGTATATTTTTATTTAAAAACAAAAATCATGAATAATATATTTTTGTTTATAATGTTTATTAATTTTAATATTATAGCATACTATTAATAATAGAGTATTAATAAAATCTCAATTAGTAAAATCAAGTTTGTGAGAAAGCCACACAGGCCCGCGAAGCGGGCCTGTGAAAATGAAAATTCGCTAGATACATGGCAAAATGCCATGTAACAAGAACAATAATGAAACAACACATAATACAAAACAACAACAATGTGGCCGCAAAGCGGCCACAGGGAGGCCCCCGGGCCGCGAAGCGGCCCGGTGGGCCGACGCTGCGGAGCGGACGAGGCGCGAAGCGCCGAGGCCGCGTAGCGGCTACGGGCCGAAGGCCCGTTTTTTTTAATTCACACAGTATAAATTTAACGACTTGTATATTTTGAGGACGAGAGAAGCGAGTCCGAAGTAGGGAGGATAAGCGTAGCGAATCTGATGTGATGAGGAAAAGTTTTGAGGTGCCCTGTACTCATTTTTTATATACTTACAGTAGTAGGTGAGAAAAGGCATAAAATATTACATTACTCGTTTCTAGAGAGATGTGAGAGAAAATGTGGGTAGCTCGGGGACCAATGCGTCTTTACTGAAATAGTAAAACCTACTTCTATATTTAACATCTCGTACTCAAGGAGGCACTTATCCCTCCTTCCCCAAGAAAAAAATAAGGGTGGCTTAGCATTTTTGGAATAGGGTTAGAATAAAGGGTTTAAAAAAAGGGATGAAAAATAGTTATATTTTCTAGTTATTTCTTGTTTGTAGATGTAAGAAGCGGTTTCCTTGTTCCTTGGTCCGGTTTACATTGTAGTCTTTATATGTTCAGTTCATCCTCCTCACAGACGCTAAAATAAAAGCTTTTTCCTTTCCATCGTAGAAACTAGAATTTTCTGAGTAATTTTAGTTTCCCTGGGCCATTATAGAGAAAGTATCCTAAACGATACAGATACCCTTCTGATATTTTTTTATTCTCGTTTTATTTTTATTACCAGTAATCAACATTATTTTGATGTAAGTTTAACGAACTATCGTTTACAAAAACAACTTTATTTTTCGTAATGTTGCCCTGTCTGCGAGCACCCGTTGCAAAATACATAAATCTATTTTGTAAATTAACAGATATAATAAAACAATAGATGCAGCCTAAACAATATATATAAATGAATGTATTTCTCATTTCACTTGTACAATTCATAATCATATTCCAAACATATTTTTGTAAAACGAATTTGTTTCTTGAATGACTTTCAAAGAAAATCGTTAGCTTATCTTCATAATTTTTTAAAAGAGAAGCTACATCAGACGTCTTGATTTCAAAATCTATTATTTAGAAAGGAAAATCGTTGAGGGGTTTTGTTGCACAGATGAAAGAGATCAATCCCCTCACGGCTCTCTGTAGAAGTGCAGGTCACTTGTTGGTTATACATCGATAAGGAAAATTCTCAAGAGTTTTTCAAAGTCTTTTCTACACTGTAATGTAAAATAAAATGGGTTTCACTTGAGAACAATGACGTCGAGAGCCTTTGGAGGGTCTGAGACAGTTTCTCTTATCAAGGATTTCCTAACATTTTCCTTAGACCCAAGACCTCGCTTTCACATATTTCTTCTCTCTTTGTTTCGTATTTAAAATACTTAGAGAAATTGTAGCAATTTTCACACTTTTTCAAGGAAAAAATTTCTTACAGTCTTTTGCTCATTAAGCTCTAATGCAAAGATAAAAAAGAATTAGTCCATGCTTTCTTGTTGCATAGTTCAAAGTGCAGAGGGCTAACCGTACTACGGCATTAAAAACTTACAAAATTTAAATTTAAAACTTAAACATCAAAAGAAAAGAGGTTGGGTATATAACAATATCAAAATTAGCCCTTAAATTAATATAAAAAAATCAGGTACGGGTTTCCTCAGAACCTTTTCTCATCACATTGGATTTGCTGCGCTCATCTTATCTGCTTCGGACTTGCTCTGCTCGTCCTCAGATAGTAAACAGTACGTTTCATTCACAGCGGTCAACCAACCAGGCACTAACCACGCTCGATGGTGCTTAACTTTTGATTTAACAAAAACCATAGATATTCTCGTCGTATTATTTATTAGGTAACTGAATTGGATTCCTTTCCAATTTTATAATTTTTTATAATGTATCTAAGATATTTTATAATAATTGTACTAATGCTGATAATGAGATGAAACTTAGCATATATGTTAGTCTTACGTTTATATATTAAACCAGAAGATTGGGTAAACCATTTTTCTAATTTTCTCAACAATGGTATAACCTGAGAGATAATAAATGTAGAAAATTCTAATTTAGTAGATGTAGACAATGTAATGGATAAAGAGATAACAATAGAAGAATTAAACATGGCTTAGCTACATGCGTGCCAAATCTCAAATTTATCGCAAACTTTTTCCGCGTTTTATGATTTTAAAAATTTTTGCTGATTCATTATTGCGGGTTAGTCACGTTATAAAAAAATAATTTTCGAGCAGCACAACTACGCCTATAGACTGATTTCTGTTAAAAGTTTCAACTCTCTACCATAAATACACTGGGAGCCACGATGATAACAGACATACTCACATATAAATACAGACAACTTAGAGAAAACTACTCAGGAGGTCTTAAAAACACCTAAAACGGTTAATATCGGTGTCATCCCGGTTTCGGATTTTTTGCAAACACAATACATACCTACGGTATGTATAGGAAATGAGGAAAAGTAAAAATGAAAATGTTTTTAACTCATCAAATTCTAACTCACTTTTCACTCTTGACTCAAGTATTTAAAATATACACAAAGGAATCAGAGAAATGGACAGAAATAGACTATACGGGAACAAAATGACCAGGGAGGGACATTAATATGTAAATCAAATTCATATTATTTGCACTCCACTACCTGTGAATTTTAACATTTAATGCCTTCCCAAGTGCTCTTAAATTTAGTGACTATTTCCGGTCTTTATATTTATCCGGTTCAATTGGTGACGTATAGATAGGGTTGAATAATTGCAAAATAAATAGGAGAAATATTTAATAAGTAAAAATGTGATTCATGTGTCAATGAAACATGTATTTAGTTAATGTATAACACGTAAATAGTTATAAAACTATGAAACAAATAAAAGAAAATCGGGTACGGGTTACTTCGGAACTTTTCCTCATTACACCTGATTTGCTACGCTCATCCTCCCTGCTTGGGACTCACTTCGCTCGCCCTCAGAAATACATTTCGCCAAATTTATACTACAACATGCTTTCGGACTCCTTTTGCTCGTCTTCAGATAGTAAATGCATCTGTACCATTCTCAGCGGTCGCCATACATCACTGACCACGCTCAATGCTCCTTAATTTTTATAATCCAACATAAAGTACAATATACTTGTTGAATTAAAACGAAACTTAGTGTACTTATTTATTAGGTAATGGTATAAATTTATGTTCTGAGGACGATCGGAACGAGTCTAGACATGTTGCAATATAAATTAGGTTATTTTTATGTCCTGAGGACAAGCGAAGCTAGTGAAGTAATGAGGTTGAGCGTAGTGAAGCTGATTTGTTGAAGATAAGTACTGAGATATCCGTACCCTATCCTTTTGGAACAAAAGGAACGCATGAATGCACTAAGATAGAGGTCTGTTCACTATGTTGGGCTGAGAGTCTGCACCAAACCCACTAAAAATCTTTATACTCCTTTGCTTAGGACAGTTGTTTACATTATTTCAGGGCTAGGTCTTTCCTTAAATTCCCCACAGCTCCATCCCTATATTTCGCCCATGTTTTGTTTAACAAAGAGGCTTGTTATGTAAACTAGAAGGACATAAGTACAAAACCCAAGGCTTGTAAGACGTTTCTAGAGGTTGAACTTTATACAAATAAATCCATACAGTATAACTCTTTGTTAAATGAAGGGCATTGAGTTTGCCAAAATATTTTTTCATAGAGCATTAAATTTATCCTTCCCAACGGCATTCTTACTTGTAAAAGTACAATTATGAAACAAATTGAGGTTGGTAAGTCTATTATAAACAAAACTAAACTATTTAAATTTAAATCTGCGGATGAACTGCTAAATTAAGTTAATAAATGCTATATAAATAAGTTAAAATCCTAAGTAAGTTCTTTATTAAACCTAAATACCGTCTTTATTTTAATCAATATTTAATGTTAGTCCCTTAAATCGTTTCATTAATATTTAATATTTTCCAATAAAGAGACTTTAGATAAGTTATGTACTGCTAAACACTGATCTACTCAGCTTAGTTTAAAACCTTCCGCTAAAGTGAAAGATGTGATTAACTGAGTTTTAGACTCTCCGGTAAAATCCACTAAAATAGAGTCTCTTGTGGGAAAAGCCTAAAATTACGTCAATTCAAAACTATATTTTAGAATTTTTAGAAATGTCCATTGGGTTCTAGTGAAAATATCAATAAACCTAAAAATGTATTGTAACGTTAAAATGTATACGATTCTTTTAAGTCGGCAAAAAAGAGGCTAAAACAAAAAAAGTTGGTAAAACTGACCAAAATATTGGTAGATTTGTGTAAAGTAACCCACTTTTTCATTCTCTTTGATCAGCAAAGACACCTTGATTTTCGAAACACACCCACCGAGTTACTCCGTCTACTAACCGGGAAGAACATGCTGAAAACGGTCCTGTGGTCAGATTTATCTGGATTGGTCAGCACTCTTGATCGTAGCCAAAATACCCTAATCGGCACCCAGGATATCTTTAGACTGGTGAAGGGTAATTAGTATTTGTAGAGGTTTTCATTCAAAAATAAGAAAACCCCTTAATTAATGCTGTGTTATATAGATGCCCAAAGCACGGTTTTGACTGGGTAATCATTTAAATTAAATATAAGTTGGGTTCTTTTGACGTCTCAATAAACTGTTGGTATTTAAACTGTTTAGGGATGGATTTGACAAAGGGCTCAATTTATAGTTTAAATATTGATTCCGATATTTAAGGTATTTATTTTGAGGGGTTTCACAAAATAGTGAAATTCACTGGATCTCTTCAATAAGGTTTATACTCAACAAAAGAAACCCGGGGAAAGCGTTTATACGAGAACAAATTGATGCTGGTGTGAAGAACTTGAGATTTCTATTATAGCTCGGCCTGAAGGGATTTAAAGGGTGAAAAGAACCCTAAGAGCTGAAGTAAACTCTGACCTATGGAACCTTCGCTTTGCTCTGCAAATCTTTTTATGAACGACTTTCTCAATGTATTAGTTTTGTATCCAAAGCATTCAATCTCTGCACTTATAAATGAGGTGCGAGGAATGGAAAAATGGTTAAGATTTCCTAATACGTGATGCATGTAAACTTATGAGTATAATAAAATTGCAAAGAGGTGAAATCAGACTGAAACACGATTGACCTTACCCTCCCATCTATTAAAAATCCAAAACCCTAGGAATTCAATACATTATCAAATCATTAGATCTGAATAAGAGTTTTTCACGTTTCTTGAACGCCTGATTGGTATTAAGAGTTGACTTATGTACTCTCGGTAAAACAAAAACAATGCCTGTTGCGGCTGGGGTTAGAATTCTAACTAGGTATGGATACCAAACAAGGTATCTGTTTTACTTGCTTGCACACAAGGTGAGCTAATAATTTTCTAAAACTGTGAGTTATAGTAACAAACTATTATGACTTCGTTTAAGCTTCTATGATTTAAACAAATGTTGTTAATTCTTAAATAATCTTTTTTTAGATTTTAATTCTATTAATCCGTTAATCTTTATGACTTTGCTTGTTTATGAATAAATATTTAATTTATGACTGCATAAGTTAACAATTTTTTTAGTGTTTTTAAAAGAGCCATAACTTTGGTTGCAGTTATCTGATTTTGATGATTAAACACTCGTTTTATAGAACATTTTATCACCTTTAAATAATGTTCTCTTCATGTTTTGCAAACGATCCACAGGGAACTACTTATTTCAAGAAAACTAAAATTTTGAGCATGCGCAATCATATGAAGGGCTCCACTCTGGATAGACAGACTTTGTTTTTTCTTCATAATTTAAGGTATATTTTCAGAAATATTTGGTTTCAAAATGAGACATTTTGAAACTCATTTCATCACAAAATAAGACAAAATGAGTCACACTTTTTCAAATCCGGCTCTTGGACTAATCAGGGACGTATCAAAAACTGGCGATTAATGATGCCATAACTTTTTTGGATAGTTAGCACAACTAGACGTAAAAAGAATTTATAAACTCTTTATAAGGCTTTGTGTAACCTGAATACTTTAAACTTTATTCAGAGTTTTATGATGTACCGATTGTAGTAATTTGTATCTTCCAACCTTTTTATAATATTTCATTTATAAGCTATGACATCATGAAGTTAAGAACTACTTAAATTAAAGGATTTATTGACTGAACATTGAATTCGATAAAATGGATTTAGTTAAAAAAACTTTATAGCCTTGGAATTGGAAATATCGTTTAAATCCGAATTGGATTTATTCTATTAGAGATAAACTTTAAAGACACACACTAACGGCAGCGGGATATTTACTACTGTTTGACTTTAACCCGTTTTTCTCTTACATACATCTTACAAGAGGTTGAAGAAAACTCAACCAAAAACAATATATATACCAAAAGAAAAAGGGAAACCACATAGGATTGTAATTGCATCGAGTCACGGCTGCGAGTTTGTAACGTTTGAATATGAACTTATAATGCAAGCTAAGTTAAATAATGCTTTGGATGTGAAGGGCTCGGAACTGACTGGTAGTGTGGCTTATATCCAACCGGAAAGAAACATCTCTTAGAAATACAAGCAGGCAGAGACAAAAACAAATTCACTGCTACAGACTACAACAGAATGGGTTTTTTGAAAGAAAGAGATTGGAGCGGATACAATGCTTCCAAGTTTGTAAAAGAATAAAACATTTTATCAAAGTATTTCTGCTTCTGTCTCTTCCCGTCTCTTCTCTGACGTCCGCGTTATTCGTCAGAATTCCACTTTAGGTCCCGAAAATTGAAAAGCATTAGTGCATTAAGCATTAGTTAGTAGTAGAAAAGTGTTATATTATCAACACTTTTATGAATAAAAGTGTTGATAATAGGGCACTTTTCTTGTAAAGACGGTTGAGGCCAAAAGGAATCATTAAATGAAACAAGGCATGAAAATCTAGTTCTATTGATAAATGGTTGACTGGGTTTTTAGGCCTTTGTTTTTATACGAAGTTTGAATGTGAAAGCTTAGCTTAGGCCAACTGACTGGGGAAGCCTAGTTAGGCCAACTAACTGGGGAAGCCTAGTTAGGCCAACTAACTGGGGAAGCCTAGTTAGGCCAACTAACTGAGGAAGTCTAGTTTTTATAATCTCAGGGGACTGCGATGGTGTAAAGAGCGGAAAGTTAGACTACGCGGCCCAGGTATTACCCCGGTTTAGTCTACTTGAAGTTATTAACGAGGGATAAAAATTATTCAATATGTTTCCTTCAAAAGGGATCTCATACTTTTAAAAGGTTTTTAACTAAAAATAGATTCGGTGTACCAAAATTTAGGATTCTCAAAATTGCCATATTATTATTATTTTATTGTATCTTTGCCTTACGGTCTCCAAGGTAAATGTTAATTCTCAATGTGATAAGAAAGTAGCCAGTAGGGTAGGATTGGATGGATCCTGATTTTGGAATCTATTTTCCCCACCCACTTCACACGATACGTACCATGTACTGGCGCCATTTAAATACCAATGGTTTCTAACAGCCCAACACCTCAAGTTCGTGTTTTTTAAAATGAATTGTTTTTGTAAACTAGCCAACATCTTCGTTATGGTATTTTTACCAAACGGGTTTTACGAAGAAAACTTTAAGCCAACACCTGTTGCTCCAATAGCCACTCAATAAGGTTTAACTTCTATTGGAATTCCCAATCATTTGGGAACAGTATAAAAGGTTCCACGTCTTTTTGTAAAAAGGAATGGAAGCTAAAAAAAAGCTAAATTTTCTTTTGAAAAGTTTGAGAAAGAGAAAAGCTGTTAAGCTCAGTGGAAAGGTCAAACTAAACTTTTCCCATGACCCGAGTGTTAAGAAAACATTCTATTTCTGCTAACTGTGATAAGTGTTAGACTTTTCTGCTGCAATGAAATAAAGCTTTAGTAACAGCTGTTAAAATCGTACGATAGTCGCTGTTGCGCTTATGTCGTTTTGTCAAAACTAAACAAAACGTTTGGATTAGAGTCCTTGTTGGACTTATAGAGATATTAATACAGCAATAATCATTGCGAGAGTGTCTTTTAAGAACATTTTTCGATCGAAGGTTTTGCTATAATAAATTCCGTATCATAAGAAACATTGGTGAGAGAGAAAATACGTATACTCAACAACTCAATGTTTTAACACTATTGATATAGTTATGGTCATCGTAATCAGAAAGAGGTGGTAGGTAGGTAGTAGCCTAGTAGTAATTTTCCTCGTCATTAGGATATTTCACAGTACGACACACGGCTAAAATCAGTTGACAGCGTGGGAAAATAATGTGAGGGAGCCAATGGGGGGTTTCCTAGATGTTAAACCACACCCTTAATTTTACATCAGGCCAACCTTATTGGTTTCTCAATATTTTTTTACCACGCTGTCAACTGATTGTAGACATGTGTGTTTCTATAGTAGTTGTTTAACGAATATTACATGCCAACTAATGTTATTTATTTTTATTCTTAATATTGTATAACTACTGTCTAGGATTCTAAATATTTCCCATTTCTTGGTTAATTTGAGATTTTTTTTTAGTTTCTCAGGCTCAGAACCATTTTTTATCGCCCTTCATGTATGAAGGAAAGTACATATAAAGATATCTTTTTATCACATCATATCAATATTTACTACAATATAAACATATTTACAATTCATATTTTATTTGGTTCAACATCCATGTAAATCAGCTGTGATTTCTAGATATTACTCGCATACAAATCCTAGAGGCTTAGGGTGTGGGGGCAGGCTCATGACGACGGTTACTCCTCCGTGACTCTTATATAGCAAAACAAATTTTTGTTTAGAAAGGTAAGTCATTAACAGAAGTGGTAAGAGATAGAAACAGCTAGTTTTACCCAAGTAAGCAGCCCACCTCTTTGGGACCCTAAAACCCTCCCGATTCACATACGTGAATCGGGGTTTCCTACGTGTGGATTGTATTCGGGTGGTCATCCAATATAAGTATTGACCAGACCCGATGTTGTGTAGCTTCCGTTATCTAACGAGAACAAATTTTACTGCGCTGCCTGGAGAGTAGGTTGACTATAGTTTTACTGCGCTGCGAGTTTTACGTTTACTAGTAGGTTACTATAGTTTACTGCGCTGCTTGGAGAGTAGGTTGACTATAGTTTTACTGCGCTGCTTAAAGAGTAGGTTGACTATAGTTTTACTGCGCTGCCTGGAGAGTAGGTTGACTATAGTTTTACTGCGCTGCTTGGAGAGTAGGTTGACTATAGTTTTACTGCGCTGCTTAAAGAGTAGGTTGACTTACTGCGCTGCCTGGAGAGTAGGTTGACTATAGGTTTTACTGCGCTGCTTGGAGAGTAGGTTGACTATAGTTTTACTGCGCTGCTTAAAGAGTAGGTTGACTAAACTTATTGAAACCAAAAGGACAACTGAAACAAGTTTAAATATATTTTTGGGTGTCGAATACTTAATGATACGTTAACCTCGCCTTTGTCAAGGGTTTTGGTTTTTAGTCAAAAAGACGCAAATCATGACGTCCCAGACCCTTGCATATTATTTATCAATTTTTAATAAGGTGCTAAACGCTATGCTCATCAGCACTTTTGTAGACATGCAAATGAATTAACAAACTAAACTGGAACCAAACCAAACCGATGGGTATTTCAAAAATGATGAAATAGGATATTCTGCTATCAAATATTCTTACAGAGTTTATTCTATTTGACTTTTAATCAAGTTAAAAGTCTATCCAAATATTCGCAATATATTTAGCGAAAATCAAAGCTGATAAAGAGACATGATACGTTGCTAAATATAGATGCAGACCATCTAAATCAGACCCACCCATCCTTATCTGTTACAGCTCTTTCCTCTGATACTTGCTGATAATTAGGTTAATAGAAATTTAATAACTTTATGTTATCACGTATCGGCCTTCGTGTGCCTCACTATCCTGCCTGACATGGTGAAACGTTTTAATTGGTCGGTTTTATTTAAAGTAAGTTTTGATTATTAAAACTTTCATCTTTTTTTCTGTAAATAATTTCTCGTTACTTTTATTTCCTCCTTGTGTTTAAGTTCAAAATTAAATCTCGTTAACAATCTTTGTAAATGCCTTTTCCTTCCCTAGGGATTAAAATGGCAAACCTAACTCAAAACAGTATTTACGTTTGTTAAATAGGGATCAAAGCAGGAATGGTGCAACACTTTAGTCTGTTTAACCGACTCCTCCCGCCTCCTATTCCTCAAACTCTTCCATATTTCTAAATTCAAATTATTTAGAATATGGAATATTCTAAATAATTTAATAAATGGTATTTTATTTAAAGTACCTGATGAGAGACTATTAAACTCATAGTGCGTTAAAAATACTATTAATACCGCAACACAAGGCAATTTTTGCAGGGTTTAAAGTAAACACCGACCTTTAATTATACAGAATTTATTTTTCAATTTAAACGACGGTAGTAAAAATAAAAATTAAGAAAAATTTATAAATAGAGACATTTTTACTTTTATTTTGTATCAAAAAAATACATTGGTTTTTTTGTATTTATTTATTTCAAAAATGACCCGGGTACGGGGTAACTCAGCTTTTTCTAATTACATCGAATTCGCTACGCTCATCCCTACGCTCATCCTCCCTACTTCGGACTCGCTTTACTCGTCCTCAGAATATACAAGTCATTAAATTTATCCTGCAACTCTTCCTCTGCTAGTAAATACATTCATTTTATTCCCAGCGATCATCCATTCAGGCACTTACCACGCTCAATGCTGCTTAACTTTTACGATCCAACGAAAATCATGGATACACTTGTATAAAAACATAATTGTACGGTTTGGATACTTATTTATTACGTAAAGTATACACTTGTGGCGTATTACAACTCATTTATTATTTTCTGAATTTTTTTACAATTCATTAAAAAACGTACGCATCATTTGATAATTAGACGAAACAGAGTTGGACATGATATTACGAGCTTTTAATGATGACGAATGTCGAATGATGGAACAGTTCCCAGATGTTTCATTGCATTTTGCTTGTTCTATTTCCTAAGCGTCTCTCGCACAATTATATTGTGCAAAACTATTCATGTTTTGCAAAACTCGGTAACATCAAATGATAGACGTAAGACATATGCTAGTTCTATACATGGCTACATTACATGCGTGCCAAATCTCAAAACATTTTTCAACGTTTCATTTTTCAAAATTTTTGCTGTCATTATTGGGAGTAATGACGTCATATTTTTTTTAAGGAAACAATAATTTTTCTATGTACCTATGAATTTTACCTATACCTATTTTACCTATACCTATTTTACCTATACCTATTTTACCTATACCTATTTTACCTATACCTATTTTACCTAAACCTATTTTACCTACCTATTTACCTATACCTTTACCCTTATTTTACTTTTACCTATACCTACTTTACCTATACCTATTTTACCTGTACCTATTTTACCTATACTACTTTACCTATACCTATTTTACCTGTACCTTTTACCTATACCTATTTACCTAAACCTATTTACCTATACGGTAAAAATGAGGAAAAGTAAAAATGTAAATATAAAATTAAGATGTGGGTAGTTTAAAATATCATTCAATGACCACACACGCGTTCTAAGGTCAAAAAAGCATTTTTTGACAAAAAAAGATCATTTTTAGACAAAGAAGACCTGTTTCGGCCTGAAAAGAATTATTTACAGATCAGAAGATCATTTTTAAAAAAAATGAAACTGTCCAAACCAAAGAATGTTACAAGGATTAGTTAAAAACGAAGCAAGTTGTCATTTCTTTATAGGTATATTATAGTGACGCTATAATATTAGCGGGTTTTAGCTTCTTTGTTTAAGTAAAATTAAATGTTAAGGAAAAATTATGAAAATAAGAGCTTTAAATAGAAGGGTAAAGAGTTAGAAAGAGGCTCTTTTTGAAACCGCTAGATTTTATCTTTTGATCCGTCGGTTTCGAGTCAGAGTATAGCGGCTTTAATCTTTGAGCAATCTTAAAGTAAAGCAACATGAAAGAAAAACCACCCGTCTGTTATTTAAACTTGATTTTTTTAAGGAATCTTTTCATTTTGACTATTTCTGAGGTAAATGTTGGTAAAGATTTTCTAAGTAACCTCAAAGATTAACAAGTCTTGGTTTAGATAAAGTGCTTTGTGTTCAGGAAACGGTCTGCTCGACCTGTTTCATGACGTCAACTGAGATAAAACCCTTTTATCGGTAAGTTTTATAGCAGTTTCATACAAAATGTTTGGCGCATTTATCGCCTGAAATCATTAAATTTGTCGGGGCACTGATAGGAGAATTTCTTTCCTAACATATCCCTTCCCTAACCCTCTTTATGTACCTTGTAAATATTTACGTATTTATTATCTATTATTATTATTTATTTGGTTTACCACTATTATTATTAGTTTTAAGCTCACCTTGGTAATTTGAAAGCCATTTTTTGTATGTAAACTTAATATTGATATCTTGTTTAAACTCGCGAATCTGTTTACGTTTCTTCTGATCACTTTCATCTCATCTTTAGCTTTCTTACATTTACTTCACCATCACTATCTTCAATATTCACTTCCTTTTGTTTCATCAGCTTCATATTAGCGAAATAAGCACAGACATCTTAATAATTAGGCCTTTATTGTAAGGAAAGCCGGCACTTTGTTTTGAAGTCACGTAAAGTAACCTTCACGTCTGTAACCTTCCTCATTCTTTTCTCAGCGCTTTCAAACAAGATAACTCAGCACTTTCAACTGCTTCAAAAGTATTTTGATTTGCTTAAAACCGCTTTTGACCGTTACGACGGTGTGTGAAGAATCTACGGCGTAACCGTACGAGCTAGCTCAGATATTTTAGTGAAGTTATATCTCAATTTTGTGTGAGATCCCGTAAATTGTTTACCGATAGAATCAGCGAAGTCTGGATTTACTTTGAGTGTAAACCGACCTGGTTTCCGAGCGAAACCAAGTCTCTGTGTGAGTTAAGTATAAAGCAGCAGGTACGTACCTATCACCTTATCTAACTTCTCTCGCCAGTTATGCGATGCTTTCTTCCTTCTGCTTAATCTATCAGCTATTGGACTCTCTTTCATCCTTCCGCGGCGAAATAACTCGGATTTTGATTGATTAATAACCTTGGTTGCACCTACGAATGACGCCTTCCTGGCCAGGCTTACATTTATTAATTTCTTATCATTGGGCTATTTCCGTAGATAATAGGTCCCTTGGGTTCCCCTTTTGGGAGTTTAAAGTTAGTTTACTTAGCCTAAGACTTATTAATTGTATTAGCATAAGTTTAAGTTTAGTGCTAAGGTGCTTATCAAGCCAATGCTTAACCCGCCGGTTACGGCTAAATTATTGCAATCAGTAACTTATATTTATTGTAGCTTGTGCATGATTTGGTTATCTTACAAAACTGCTTTATTTATTTTCCTAAAGTTAAGTACTGGCTTAGATGCATGTTTATTAATATTATCTGTTCCACTGCTTTATGTCTTTATGCTTTCTTATCACTTAAGTTATCTTCTAAATTTAATTAAATATTATTTTGTTATATGAATATTTTGTTTCTCATTTATCTAAATCAGCCTTCTACCTATCCTTATTCTTTATATGGTCCTTCAGAGCTTCCTTTCAAACCTCTCTTTGGTAACACTAGCCACAGTAATAATCACCTGTCTAGTGCCCAACATATTGGTCTGCCTTCGACCGGATTACTTAGCAGCCTGTGGATTCAGCTTATCTACTTACCTGTTGCTTGTTTTACTTTCATCTTTCAACTCAACGAGACTTCAACCTTTAGCGACACTTCACTACAGCATTATAGACTCTACACTAGGTCTATTTTACCTGTTGGAAATTATAAGTTTCACAACTGAAGCTATAATTCTCAGGACACCAGCGACAGCACTTTGTGCTTATCAGATTGACCTATGGCATCTGAAAACAGCGAAACTTAATTACTTTGTGATACACCTTTTTGTTTTAATTTCTTGTATAAATAGATGTACAAGACTTTATCAGCGACTTCAGCGTTCTTCCATAATCTGAGCAAACTTTATAATTTTATAAGTAAGATTTCTTTATTCTTATTTCAGCGATTGTATAGTAAGATACATATCTCACTATACTTGTTTTCTTTAGCGTTGCTACGTAGCCATTATTATTATTTTACACGTGTACATATTTTTCTTTCAGCATAATTATAATTTTCGAGCTCGTTTATGTATTTCAGCATTGCGGGTTTAGTATTTGTACATACCTGTGTATTTGTTTTGTTTTTATTTATTATTTAGCATATGTGTTCACTACTCAAATTATTTTCTTTTGGTGAATGCATAGCTTGTTAGCTATTCACTTGTTTTGTTATAGCGTTTTGTATATACAGATTGTGTAAGTATACTGATTACACTTCTTACCTGTAAATATACTTTTATTAGCGACTTTTCTAGACTTCATATTCACCTTAGCAGTTTTCTTTTTTATATTTCTTACTTTGGGTGATACGATGTCCGGTAAAGACGGAGACGATTACCGGGAAGACAATGTTGTAGAGGACGATGCACCATTGGACCCCAAATGTCCAGCTACACCTTATCGACGCCGAATGCGTACCTTGGTGAATGATTTGCAGGAAATCAGAGATACGGGTTACATTGCCTCCTCGAGAGATAATGCGAAAACTATCTCTAGATTTAAAGGCATGTACCTCACTCTTTCTCCCACTTATGAGAAACTTGAACAAACCTATGATGACCTGTGTGACATGATTGATGCCTCTGGGGAATTTATTGTAACTCAAAGAGATCATGACTTACGTGCTAAAGGAAAGCGTTATATGCATGAATCACTCACATACAACAACATGTTTGAAGAAAGAGATAAGAAGTTGTCTCTTGCGGAAACAACAGCAATGACAGCTGGTTACTCCAGAAATCGTTTACCTAATCTTGAATTACCTTACTTCGATGGAGACCGAACAAAGTGGCCTCGATTTAAGGATACGTTTTCTAGTCGAGTCATCGATGACAAATTATTAAGCAATGTAGATCGATTTCATTTCCTAAGCCGAAGTCTAAAAGGCAAAGCAGCTGCAGTAATAGCACATGTTCCTGTTTCCGATAGCACCTTCTTCATAGCATGGGACCTTCTCCTAGAGAACTACGACAACCAACGTTTGTTGGCGGCAGCGCATTTAGATAGATTATTAGACTTAAAACATCTCACTAACTCACCTTCTACTGAAGTTTTAAGTAACACTGTCGCAGCCTTATCCGAAAGCATTGCCGCATTTAAGCTTATAAAAATACCTGATAGAGAAGAGTTTATTTATTTTCACATAGCCCGACGTTGCTTGGATGTTCAAACGCGAGAAGATTTTGAACGTCAGAATAGCGAGGAATTCCCATCCTTCAGCACTTTGACTTCATTTCTTCGCTCCCGCTGTGTAGCATCAGAGTTAGCTAAGGGTTTAAGCGGCTTTACGAATTCTAGGGACCTGAACGAGAGTAAGCGGAAACAAAATCAAAGCTTTAAGCCTCCGCGCCGTTCTGGTAGAGCTAGTGGTGGTCAACTGACCTTGACCAGCAATAGTCGTCTATCTACTCCTGATACATCCACTGGAATATCCGGAGCTTCATCAGACGCTCCAAAATGTAAAACTAAGTGTCACCTTTGCAAAGAATATCATTCTTTGATGAACTGTGTCAAGTTTGCTGCAGCAACCGTCAGTGAAAGAATTGAACTTCTTAAATCATGGAAAGGGTGCCGAAACTGTCTTTTGCTTGGGCACACTACAAACACTTGCGTTTCAAAATATCGATGCCGTTACTGTCACGGAAAACATCATAGCATGTTGCACCACGTTTCTGTTCAAAAGGAGAAATCACAAGATAGTGAAGTATCTTGTCCAGCACTTCATACTAAGACTCCTGATATTAACGTCATGTTAGGCACAGCTGAATGTTACATTCTATCCAGCGAAGGACATGAAAAGAAAATCCGTTTAGTCCTGGACTCAGGTAGTACAACGTCTTACGTCCGTACAGAAGTTGCTACTTCTTTAGGACTTAAGATTGAAAAACATTCTTCCAATATTTGTGGTATTGGTGGCATATCTTTTAAGGGATATAAAGGCAGAACAGTGTGCACTATTGCACCGATCTCATCTCCAGCAACTAGTCTCACCACAACAGCAATTGTAGCGGACACTATTGTCCCACCTCTTCCCGGATTTACGATACCAGTTGAGATACGCAAATCACTTTCGTCGTATCCACTAGCCGATAGCGAATTTCACACTACTAAGCCTATTGATTTTCTTCTAGGCTGTGATCTTTATTGTGACGTCATTAATGGAGGAATCTTGACTGTAGGAAAAGGCTTACCTCGTTTGATGAGCACCATTTTCGGATATACCGTTATAGGTCGGGTTCGAGATGCTGCAGAAGCAACTTTAATCAGCACTCTTCATGCCTCCACAGATACTAGCACGTTAGATGCTGTTCAGCACGAGCTTCTCAAGTTTTGGGAACTTGAGGAGCCCCCTAATGTCAAGATTCACAATCCTGAAGAACTGCGTTGCGAGCAGATCTTTCAAGAAACGCACTCACGTTTACCTGATGGTAGATATATGGTTCGTCTACCATTTCGATATCCAAACCCACAGATTATGGGTACCCGTGGCATGGCTATTCGACGTCTTGAGCATTTAGAGTCTAAGTTGGCTCGAAATTCAAACTTAAAATCTAAATACGATGAATTCATGCATGAGTATATTGACCTAAACCACATGCAGATCGCTCCTCAACCAGGCCAAGTCTTCATCCCTCACCATTGTGTAGTCAAACCTGTTGAGAATGACATTAAAATTCGCGTAGTATTTGACGCAGCAGCAAAGACGTCATCTGGATCCCTGAACGATGCACTTCTTGTAGGACCAAAATTACAAAATAGCTTACCGTTAATCCTTTTAAATTTTCGTCGTCATCCTTATGTTTTTACAGCTGATGCTGTAAAGATGTTTCGACAGATACTGGTTCACCCGGACGACCGAGTTTACCAGCATATCTTGTGGAGGTTTGACCCAGCGGAAGCAGTTCAAGATTATGAACTCATGACAGTGTCTTATGGTCAAGCCAGTGCACCTTATTTAGCTATTAGAGTTCTACGTCAGCTTGTTCAAGACGAGGGACAGGATTTTCCATTAGCTGCTGCAGCCCTGTTAGACGATACGTACGTCGACGATGTAGCGACGGGGGCACGTACTTTAGAAGAAGCCTGGAACTATTGCGCCAAATTATCACCTTGCTTTCTAAAGGAGGATTTAGTTTGAGCAAGTGGGCGTCAAATCATCCCGCCATATTAGCAGCATGTCGACAGACGGATCCTGCCGGCACATTGCCCATTAATGAAGTCATCCCATTGCAGTCTTCTGATGAGGAAAATAACATTAAAATATTGGGTATGCAATGGGACCCTCAATTAGACGTCTTCTCTTACAAGATTGTTGTGCCAAGAGATGCGTGTAGCAAACGTGGTGTATTATCAGCGATATCGAAAATTTACGACCCCTTGGGTTATTTAGGACCCACTGTGGTACTAGCAAAGGAACTCATTCAGGAGGCGTGGAAACGACAGCTCACGTGGGACCAAGAATTTCCTCCTGATATGCGAGCCCGCTGGATATCTTTTACGGAACAACTTCAAGAGCTAGAACATATTAAGATTCCCAGATGGGTTGTCCCTAATGACGGTCCTTATGATATTCTTATTTTCGCAGATGCTTCGGAGCGTGCATACTGCGCAGCGGCATATCTTCGTTCATTTGAAGGAGATGCCTTTCAAATGCATATAATTATGGCCAAGACCAAATTAGCGCCAGTGAAATTCACTTCTATTCCTCGCCTTGAGCTTTGCGCCGCTCTACTCGCGGCAAGGGTCTGGCAAAGCATTCAACCTTTCTGTGAAAAGTTACCTTCAGCGCCAAGCGTTTACTTCTTTTCAGACAGTATGATAGTATTATCATGGCTGACAACTCCTTACCATCTTTTGAAGACATTCGTGGCTAACAGAATTGTACAGATAAGAGAGTTGACTAGTGGAGGAAAATGGCGTCATGTAGCATCAAGTGAGAACCCTAGTGACTTAGGGTCTCGTGGAGTTCCAGCTGAAGATTTAATCGACTCCGACTTATGGTTTCATGGACCAAACTGGGCCCTATCCGAGCCTTCCAAGTGGCCAGTTAGTCCTTGCAGTCCTATCTCTAATGTACCTGAGCTAAAAACGACACCAGCGTCAACCACTCTCGTCGCAGCTAAACCGCCACTTCCTCTGCTTGACCTTATTCAATCTCATTCAAATCTTAGCAAACTACTAAGAGTGTTAGCTTACGTTCTACGTTTTATTGACCAGCTTCAAGAAACAGCTTTACAGCCGGAAACTTCTAGGGTAGTTCGCCTCTGGGAAATTCGTCGTGCAACACGTTTTGCAGTCTTGATTGTCCAACGACATGAATATTTTAACGACAGCGATCCGTCAGCAAAGACTATTCCCAAGAATTTACTTAGTCTACAGCCTTTTCTTGATGAATCAGGAATCTTGTTGGTAGGCGGTCGCCTCCGCCATTCCGACCTCCCTCACAATGCTCGTCATCCTATGCTTTTGCCACCAAAAGCTCATCTAACATCACTTATCATTGAGAAATATCATCGCCAATCGCTTCACTCAGGAACTTCTTTCTTCTAGCCGCTCTCCGTTGGGATTTCTGGATACCTAATGGACGTAACATAGTGAGATCTGTCACTCGTAAGTGTCTCACATGTCGGAAGCACGAAGCTAAACCTTTGCAACCTGCAATGGGAGATTTGCCAGCCGACCGCTTTCAGGATAGCCGTCCTTTTATACACGTAGGTGTTGACTACGCCGGCCCCTTTATTATTAGGGAATCTCTTCTCCGTAAAGCGAGGACATACAAGGCTTATTGTGTCTCTTTGTATGCTTGAGCACAAAGGCATTACATTTAGAACTTGTCTCCTCTTTAAGCACTGTCTCTTTTCTAGCCAGCCTGGATAGATTTGTCGGTCGACGCGGCAAACCTCTTAAAATTTTTAGCGATAACGGCACCAACTTTATTGGAGCAGCTCATCAGATGAAGACTTCTCTGCTTGGATTCGTTCTAAGTCTACTAAGGACGCTATTCAAGAGTACGCAGTTAGTAAGGAAATAGACTGGTCTTTTATCCCTCCTCATGCGCCTACCTTTGGCGGCTTGTGGAAGCGGGAGTGAAGTCAGTCAAGCGCCTGATGCGAAGTGTTTACGGTGACAACGTACTTTCTTTTGAAGAGTTATCAACGCTGTTGATAAATATTGAAGCAATCCTCAATTCTCGCCCGCTATGCCCTCTGTCTAACGATCCTAACGATCTTTCTTATTTGACCGGGCCATTTTCTTATTGGAATGCCTTAACCTCTGTTCCTGAACCATCCCTTCTCGATGTTTCAGAAAATAGGCTTACGCGTTGGCAAGCTGTAACTAAGAAGTCTCAACACTTCTGGCAGCGGTGGCGTAAAGAGTATCTGACATCTTTACAGCAAAGAGCGAAATGGCGAAATCCGCGTATAATCTTCAAGTAGGGATCTCGTTTTAATAAAGGACGACAATGTTCCCAGGTTGAATTGGCTCCAAGGCAGAGTTATCCGGCAAAGATAGCGTTGTACGCGTTGCTGAAGTCAAAACTTCATCATCCACCTTCAGGAGACCTTGCAGCAAATTAGTACCTTTGTTTTTTCCAGAGTCTTCTGGTTCAGCTGCAGATTAAAATTTTCTTTTAGGTAAATTTTGGTAGGCGGTATGTCGGGGCACTGATAGGAGAATTTCTTTCCTAACATATCCCTTCCCAACCCTCTTTATTTACCTTGTAAATATTTACGTATTTATTATTATATTATTATTTATTTGGTTTATCACGATTATTATTAGTTTTAAGCTCACCTTGGTAATTTGAAAGCCATTTTGTATGTAAATTTAATATTGATATCTTGTTTAAACTCGCGAATCTGTTTACGTTTCTTCTGATCACTTTCATCTCATCTTTAGCTTTCTTACATTTACTTCACCATCACTATCTTCAATATTCACTTCCTTTTGTTTCATCAGCTTCATATTAGCGAAATAAGCACAGACAACTTAATAATTAGGCCTTTATTGTAAGGAAAGCCGGCACTTTGTTTTGAAGTCACGTAAAGTAACCTTCACGTCTGTAACCTTCCTCATTCTTTTCTCAGCGCTTTCAAACAAGATAACTCAGCACTTTCAACTGCTTCAAAAGTATTTTGATTTGCTTAAAACCGCTTTTGACCGTTACGACGGTGTGTGAAGAATCTACGGCGTAACCGTACGAGCTAGCTCAGATATTTTAGTGAAGTTATATCTCAATTTTGTGTGAGATCCCGTAAATTGTTTACCGATAGAATCAGCGAAGTCTGGATTTACTTTGAGTGTAAACCGACCTGGTTTCCGAGCGAAACCAAGTCTCTGTGAGTTAAGTATAAAGCAGCAGGTACGTACCTATCACCTTATCTAACTTCTCTCGCCAGTTATGCGATGCTTTCTTCCTTCTGCTTAATCTATCAGCTATTGGACTCTCTTTCATCCTTCCGCGGCGAAATAACTCGGATTTTGATTGATTAATAACCTTGGTTGCACCTACGAATGACGCCTAGCTGGCCAGCCATACATTCATTAATTTCTTATCATTGGGCTATTTCCGTAGATAATAGGTCCCTTGGGTTCCCCTTTTGGGAGTTTAAAGTTAGTTTACTTAGCCTAAGACTTATTAATTGTATTAGCATAAGTTTAAGTTTAGTGCTAAGGTGCTTATCAAGCCAATGCTTAACCCGCCGGTTACGGCTAAATTATTGCAATCAGTAACTTATATTTATTGTAGCTTGTGCATGAGTTGGTTATCTTACAAAACTGCTTTATTTATTTTCCTAAAGTTAAGTACTGGCTTAGATGCATGTTTATTAATATTATGTTCCACTGCTTTATGTCTTTATGCTTTCTTATCACTTAAGTTATCTTCTAAATTTAATTAAATATTATTTTGTTATATGAATATTTTGTTTCTCATTTATCTAAATCAGCCTTCTACCTATCCTTATTCTTTATATTCAGAGCTTCCTTTCAAACTCTCTTTGGTAACACTAGCCACAGTAATAATCACCTGTCTAGTGCCCAACAAAATTTTTGATCACTCGAAAAATAATTGGTCGAAATTAATAAATAAAAATAAAATGCCCGTTTTAGGGCCTTTCGGCCCATCAGATTATTCACCCTGCGGGAACCACCTCAGGTGGGTTGCATTTACTACACTCTAAGAATTAATTAAAGTTGGCGAAATCTTTTTAATACAAATACTATTCATAAAATTTTAGAGTATAGCACGGGCTGCGAACCCCGGACCTCCGGTGCCGAAACCGAACGCCTTTACGATCACGGCCACGGAGGCAGACAAAATCAGGCAGGTCGAAATTAATACTTGTACAAAAAAAAATTCAGGTGCGGAATACTTCGGAATTTTACCTTACTATACCAGATTCGCTTCGCTAATGCTCACTACTTCGTACTCGCCTCGCACGTCCTTAAAATATAGAGACATTTTTGGACAAATACTGAGGAGTCACTCGTGGTGTAGTGGTTATGGTACGCGGCCAATACTTTATAATGAATGGACTTTAAACTTCCAAGTTAATTTAGTCATGGGTTCAATCCTAGCACGGGCCTCTGGGATTTTTATGAGAGGGATAAAAATTCTGGTCTTGAGTCTGTGCGTTGTCAGGTACTCGTTAAAGATCCCTTACCCTAAATGAAACTGGGTATTGGAAACATTTATGGCCCTCATAGTAGATTCATTTTAATACTAAAGTGAGACGGCCTTGTAGTTTAAAGAGAATGGAAGTTTGGTTTAACCACGAGAGCACGTGTTGTTCCTAGTTTTCTAGGACTAGACTAGAACTATAACAGTTAGACTAGAGTTGACTATAATAGTTGACTAGACTATAACAGTCAGTGTAAATATGTATAATTGCTTGAAAAAGCATGAGAGGAATCATAGAAATCACGACTCTTCTGTCTAGATTAGATGAAATATACCTACACTTGAAAATAAAAGGAGTAGAACTCTATCTTAGGGAGCTGGCAAAAAGGGCCCAACAACGTGGCCTCCTTGCCTTGTAGTTACTACCACTCCTCCATATTACTACTTGGACAAATACTCATTTTTCATTTCAATGCTGATTTTTTTTAGCCAATAAAGAATGTCAAACAAAGGCAACGCAATGTGTAAATTCTTAGTCATTTCTAAAAAGAAAGAAAATATTTACTTTTCTTTACGGTGGCTGTAATTGCACACAAGTTTTTCTTTGCACGAATAATGTTTTCTACATAGGGCTGTTACGTGTTAGTGTTTGTTATTGTTTGCGTTTTCTTTAAGGGTTCCTTTGACTTATAATTAAATTATTATATAACTGTTGGAATAATTGTACTTTTTCTTTTAACACCTTCCTTAAATTTATCTCTAACTCCGAAAATGAGTTAAATCAACTTTTTAATTTTCTTTATTTAAACTGGAGAAATATACGTATCGTCTTGTTTAAAATTATCTTTATCTCCAAAAATGATTAAAAGCAAGCTTAAATTTTTCCTTATTTATACCATAAATGCTTGTATGCAAAATAATGTATTTTCACAAAAAACAAGTAATAAAAGAGTAAAAAATAGTTAAAATTGGTTTAGGGGTTAATCGACAGGGTATCGAAATGGCGTCACTTTAAGGTTCCGGTTTATGATTTATAACTTGAGCAGTTACTCAATCATCACGCTGTCAACTGATTTTAGCCGTGTGTCGTATTATAGAAAGGCAAGAGAAACTCATCTCTTTAGCGAATTATACAAATAGAAACATGCAACAACCAATAAAATCGCTTTCTAATACACATGCTTTGTAAAAACAATAATATGTATCTACAACCTATGTGTACCAACAATATATTATGTATAACCTTTTTATGTGTTATACAACATATGTATAATATATGTGTTACAAAAAAGTATAACCTACAGTCTATCGTTTAGTTTAAAAATCTTGACAGGTCAGTTTACTGATTCTTAAGAAAAAATCCCTGGAGCGGGAAAAACTATGTAAACAAATCAGGTTATTTTACCCGTATTTTCTTGGTGATGTTTTTTTTTACATTTCTTTTGTGTAGTTTTATTTTTAAAATATCATTTTTAAGATTAATTTGAAAGTAGTTTTCAAAACAATGTAATCGAAAGAAGAGCCACAAACAAAGTGAACGATTGCTGGGAAGGTTTTTTCTCTACAGCGGTTATTGTGGGAGGGATTTTTTTTCTTTTTTTAAGTGAGAGGTTGGCAGCGGCTTCTCTTATTGTTCAATCCCCAAAATACTTATGACCTTGGGATTTTTAAACTAAACGATAGACTGAATGTGTATTTACTACATATGTACAACCTATGTGTACCTAAAACATATGTTTAACCTATGTATATTTACAACATATGTATAACCAATGTGAAACATAAACATTTGTATAACCTATAAGTATTTCTAACTTATGTATATGTACTTAAAACATAACTATAACTTATGTGTACAACCTATGTGAACATGCAAGGATAAATTACTCAAAAGAATACAGTGAAATGTTCTAAGAGACAAAATATTTCAATACTGAAACAACTCTATTAGCTTGACATTCACATGGTTTTGTCTTTCTTGTGTAGCTTTATAATTTTAAAGACTTGTCGTCTAAGGTGAGTTAGTTGTAAAAGCAAAAGATCTTTTCGACATCAAAGACATGAGAACTAAAAGACGTTACATCTAAAGACACTCGTGATGTTAGGTTTAAAAGCCTTTATCTTTGATGTCTTTAAAATTTTGTTTTATTTTATTAAAGCAACTCTTGAAACACTCTGCTTATCCTCGCAATTGGCTCGAGGCCAAAAAGTCAGCAACATCCTTTTTCCTTCCTACTTAAATAAATAAATATTACCTACTTACAGCAGCATCATTAGTCATTGTTTAATAGTCAAATGAAGTAAGATTTCGCTGATGTATCCGAACTAAACAGTCCCTTAAAAAATCTTACCTTACCAGATAAAGTTAAAACATAATAAATAGAGCAGTGCAAATAGAATAAAGTATATTTAATATCAAATCGACGTTTTTAAATGAGCTATGTGGGTATTCGTGAAAATATTTATGTATATTATTTAATAAAGTTTCCTTTATAATAATAAGGATTAAAATAGTCAAATTTTAAAATTGTAAAAAAAGTTCATAACCGTCAAGGCAGCAAGATACTCTAAATTATTTTTTAACTCTATAACTTAATATTTGGGGTTAGAATAGAATATATCTATTCAAATTTGTGCCATTAAGCTATTTAGGAGTTTTAGGAGCTATCTCCTAAAACATATGACTTTTTGAAATTTTTTAAATACAACTTAAATTTTATTTTAATGGCAAACTGGATGTTAAAACCAAGCTTGGAGGGTAGAGTGTTTTCATAATACTCAGGGATAAGATACCCCCAAACAACCCAAAAACAGATAATTTTTTAGAAGCTAAATATAAAGGAGGATACACCAGTAGTCGCTAGACTTTAGAGACTTTATTCCATATATATATATATTTATATATATATATATAATATATATATATATATATATATATGTGTGGTGTATGTATGTGTGTGTGTGCATGTATGTATCTATGTATATCTATTACTAATTATTGTTGTTAATTTTTTTACTAAACTCGTAAAAAAATAACAGACAACTTGATTCATATGAATTTTAAAAAAAAACTTTAATAATAAATTTTTTCTGAAAATTCGCTAAAAATCGTTTAAATTTATAATGACATATACGAGGACTCTTGTGTTTTTCACAAAGCCACTTTGTTTTTATTAATATTTTATTACAAAACATATGGCAGACAATATTTTATAAATAAAATGTATATCCAAAACAAAAGTTACATGGGTAAATTTATTAGCATTTGTCCGCAAATTCTCTGCTATTATATGATGTTTTATATAAATTATGAAGCCATTTAAAAGTGATTTAGTGGCATCGCTATTAGGAGTGGAAAACAAAAGAACTGTTGACGTCATAGTCCCACTCACGCAACCCTACCATCCGTCAACAAACCAAAAGTCACTTTTTAAAATATATTCGTTGGAATTTTTTTTTATCACAAAATGCCAAAGCAAAGAGTAAAATATGTCTTTTCCTACCTCTGCTACAGGTAAAAGAGCTGTTTTTACGTCCTCTATTTCCAAGCTACGATTATATTTTAATGCTCGTGTCAAGTTATAAGACAAATTTATCGCTTTAAATCGCGAGGGAAATTACTTTTCTTTTTTGGCGGCCTTATTCAGTGTTGCTACATTGAGGTTTTATTCGAAAAGTAATTTTTCACAACAGGGTTCCCATCTTTATTTTGGTTTTTAATATTATCAGCAAACTGCCTCACATTATATCGACTTTTTAAGCGTTCTATCGCTCTCAATTTTGCTACTTTCTTCACTAAATATGTCCCTCTTTTAGTCTCCATTAAGTGCAAAGAAACTAACGATCAACAACATAAAGTGAAAATACATTTTATGAGGAACATTTCTTTTTAATTTTTTACTTTTCCTCATTTATACATAAAGAAAAAATATCGTGATTGCACAAAAAATCCAAAACCTTGATTTTACAGGAATTATCTATTTCAAGTAATCACCTGAAGGGTGATTGATTACCTTACAAAGAGAGGTCTTAAAATCGTAAGATCTCCTGAGTAGTTTATACAAAGGTTTCTGTATAAGTTTATATATATATATATATATATATATATATATATAATATATATATATATATATATTATATTTATTTATTTATTTTTTATTTATTTATTTATATTTATATTTATATAGTGCTCCTCCTCCACCTAAAAATATGTTTACAGCTCCTCCTCTGTGATTTTATGTAATACTAAGAAGTCATAATTAATTTAATACTAGGAAACGAAGAAAAGAGTATCTCCACAAAAACAATAGTTTATTGGCAAAGCGCTTCCAACCTAACATGAGGTCATCATTATCTGTGCCATGAAGATAAAAGACTCTTACTCAACTCACCAAGCTGTTACCATCTCGGAAAAGAAAATAGTTTTGTGTATTTCTAACTTTCATCTTTATCTTCATGGCACTGATGATGGCCTCATGCTAGGTTGGAAGCGCTTTCCTAATAAACTATTATTTTTGTGTAGAGACTCTTTCCTTCATTTTCTAGTATTAATAACTTCACTTGTCCTCAATCAAATTTAAATTCTCAAAGTTAGTGTATTAGTAGACCATAGTTTGTTTCAAATAAATGTTAAAATTATTCTGAAAATTTCTTATATAACTATTAATTATTCTTATTAAATTAAAATGTGAAGTATAGAATGGTTTATTAGATTTAATAGTTTAAAATACACGTAATAGTTTGAAATATTTATCTTTATGAAGATAAAGATGAAAGTTATTAATACATACTTGCATTTTTATCTTCATGGCACTGATGATGGCCTCATGCTAGGTTGAAAGCTCTTTGCCAATAAACTATTATTTTTGTGGAGAGACTCTCTTCTTCGTTTCCTAGTATGAATAACTCCACTTGTGCTCAGTCTCATTTTAATTTTTTTACTTTTTTTTAACTTAATGAATTCACGAAAAGAGCTCCATGACACTTATTATCACCAGTATCACCACCTTACTATACCCCCTTACTAGAATTAACAATTTCATTTTACTAAAGATACTTTGGATAAGAAGAACGTGAAAACTTTGATTATCATATAACCTGTGATTGAATGTTGCAGGGGCATTCAGGCTATACGATGTCGACAATGACGGCTTCATCACGCGAGACGAGATGTATAATATCGTCGATGCTATATATCAAATGGTCGTAAGTATACGTCTTTGTTCATGTCGTTTCAAACACCTCATTTCTTTATACATTATTACCTTTTTGACACGGAATAATTTGCGCGGTGAAAGTTAAGATTCGGGTACCAGTGGATTGTTTTCCTTACAAGTTTTGTTGTGCGATTCTGTATTAAGCCAATCACGGTACCCGAACTATTTCCATTGAAGGAGTTGTTGTCAGGTATTAATTAATGATTCTTGTCTTAATAACTTTCTCCATAATTTTAATACCGATTTTTATTTTAATACCGCTGCATAAGTTTATAATAAAGGTATTTGGACTAATGCAGAGTTAAAAGGCCATTATGAAGCCATTTGTACTGATACAGAGTTATAAGGCCATGATAAAGCCATTTGTACTGATACAGAGGTATAAGGCCACGGTAAAGCCATTTGGTCTTATACAGATGTATAAGGCTATAGTAAAGCCGTTTGGTCTTATACAGAGGTATAAGGCTATAGTAAAACCATTTGGTCTTATACAGAGGTATAAGGCTATAGTAAAGCCGTTTGGTCTTATACAGATGTATAAGGCTATAGTAAAGCCATTTGGTTTTATACAGATGTATATGGCTATAGTAAAGCCGTTTGGTCTTATACAGATGTATAAGGCTATGGTAAAGCCATTTGGTCTTATACAGATGTATAAGGCTATAGTAAAACATTTGGTCTTATACATATAAGGCTATAGGTAAAGCCATTTGGTCTTATACAGATGTATAAGGCTATGGTAAAGTCATTTGGTCTTATACAGATGTATAAGGCTATAGTAAAACCATTTGGTCTTATACAGATGTATAAGGCTATAGTAAAACCATTTGGTCTTATACAGATGTATAAGGCTATAGTAAAACCATTTGGTCTTATACAGATGTATAAGGCTATAGCAAAACCATTTGGTCTTATACAGATGTATAAGGCTATAGTAAAACCATTTGATCTTATACAGATGTATAAGGCTATAGTAAAACCATTTAGTCTTATATAGATGTATAAGGCTATAGCAAAACCATTTGGTCTTATACAGAGGTATATGGTGGTATATCCTGGTAAAACTGTTTGACTTGTACTATGTTTACAAGAAAGTTCACCTACATCCTATATTTATCCAAAGATACAAACTATAACTTTTTTCGATTATTGCGAACTTAAGGTGCTGAAACGTGGACGTTTCATGAAAAAGTTCACATTAGAATTCTTCCCTTTTTGATATAGAGAAAAAGAAGCAAAAAGAAGTTTTAGCTTGTAATATAATATTTACAACATAAGAAAAGTAAGTGTGCGATATCAATTCGAAAAATGTTTTTAAGAAGTATGTAAATATAACTGATTATTGAAGTAAATATAATTTACTTCCCGTTATAATGGGTTATAAATTTTAAATTCTACGCGATGCTTATTGCAAAACTTTATTTTTACGTTTGGCAAATTTCCTTTGTTTGCAAAATATTAGGGTACGTATGTAATACTTTGGGTTATGAAGGGAAATTTGAATAATAGAAATGAAATCAATACACCTCTTATTTGGGAATCTTTAGTGCTTTTTTTAAAATAGGAAACAGGAAAAGGTCTCTGGAGAGATTGGAGAGTCGAGAGAAAGATTGGAGAAAGAGAGAGAGATTGTAAAAATAAGATTACATTAAATTACTTATTCATTCAATGTACCAAGTTTTCTTTCTATTAAATATTTCCTTTAGGGTTTCAAAATAGAAGTGAAGGAAATAATACAGGTTTGGTTGCCATTGTTCTAATGTTTAAACAGTTTGGAAAGGTTAGACTTCGGGAACGCGCTTTTCTTTACCGTACCCACTACCTTATGTACAAAGAAACTAAAACTATTAGAGGGAGGATACAACAGTTCTCATCATTCCTTGGGTAGCTAGGTGCCGTAACGGTACATTGGTGACGTCATTTTTTAATTTTTCATTATAATTAATATTTCACGTAAATATTACATTATTTTTCGACTATTTTGTTTTAAATAAAGTAAAATGAATATAAAATAGGTTTTAATTATTATCTATTGCATGTATTCTTTAATTTTCTGTGTAATAAAGTGGCTAATGTGGCATCACTGAAAAATGTCCACCGTTTGTAGAGTGTGCCTTAATAGGGGTTGTAGATGGGTGGAGGAGTATCTAGTCTCTCTCTAGGGAGACTATAGTAGGGGTAAGTACAGTTACGGCACCTATGGAGACTGTCTCACTTCCAGACCCCTTATCACTGTGTTAATCGGGTTATGTACTCCCTCTAATAGTATTAGTCTCTTTGCTTATGTAGGGATCGACTTCAATGTCCCTGATATGTGTACTGAATATGTGTCATCTCCATCCTCAATCCCTCACATTACAGATTACAGATTATCATTGTAATCATTAATGATTGTCATCATTACAGATTTCTTTTGATCAAATAAATAATAGGGAACTTTTAAGAAATGTTATTTTTAATTAGTTGAAACCTAAATTACCTAAAAACCTAAAGTTTTAAGAGTTATTAATAAAAATAATGAAGTGGCTTGTGTTATTAAATGTGAATCTTTTAAGGACAGAGATACTTTACTATGTTACTATATATATACTATTATGTATGAGATATGTTTTAATAGATTCGAAGATCTTGGTTTAGTAGCAAAGCTGCCTGGTTTTCCTAAGGAGGCAATTGTTATATTTGGGATTGATAAAAACCTAAAAAAGAACGAATTTCTAAATAGCACCTGGAACCTAAATGTTTCAAAGTTAGGATTTAGTATAAATGATTATAAAAATACAAAGTGATCCCTCTATTCACTTAAACGTGTCCCTGGATTAATGAGGGCAATGCTATTCGGTGGATATTAGAAACGGCTTTTGCTCTGAAGCATTAGTTCCTAAAAGTTGGTTCTGTTAATATTGAGTGGTCTTCTAGACATATACTAGTGAAGCCCTAAGATTAGGATACTAGGTGATTTACCTATCAGAGAAGGGGTCATACCAAAAATCAGCGTGACAGAAAAAGTATCCTTTCACTGCTCTGAACCCCACCCTTTAAGAACAAACTGCCCAATTATCTAAGAGAAGCTATTGGGTGGCTCTTGTAGAAAAAAAACAATCATCCAAATTGTTTAGAGTTTCATAATGAGGGCAATGCTATTCTGTGGATATTGGAAATGCCTTTTCTTTCTTCTTGTGCAGGAAGTAGCTACTAAACCATTCCTAGCATAAGTATATACTTATAATTCAGCTTATAGTTTAGAGAATATGTTAGTCATTTTATATAGATGATATTAGTTTAGAGTTTTATAATCAACAAAAAATGTTATCTTTAGTAACTTTATCCTTCCTCAGTCCGCTGTTTTTACATTTTAGTTCAAAGTTGTATTGTCCCGATATTTAATGATTCGAGACCATTTGCTAATGGTGATATTAAAAATAAAAAATAAAATGCCTGTTTTAGGGTCTTTCGGTTCATCAGGGTATTCATCCTGCGATAACCACCTCAGGTGGGTCGCATCTACTATACAGTAAGAATTAATTAAAGTTGGCAAAATCATTTTAAAACTAATACTATTAATATAATCTTAGAGCATTGCCCGGGCTGCGATCCCCGGACTTCTGATACCGAAATCGAGAATGGTGATATCACAAAAAACTAAAATCTGATTGATGTATAAACGGTTTTCTCTAAACAACGGGTGAAGCCTGGTGATAAGCAAGTTTTATACTTATTTGAAAACTGAGTAAGAAGCCAGTCTATCAAGCACAAGTTCTTAAATTCCTCATTGTGAGATGTGGAAACGCTGTAAGCTTTGATACTTAAAAGATAAAACTACAGAGTTTTTTATGCTTTAAAACGAAGTGCAGGTTAGAAATCAGGCGAAAGTAAAACACCTCTAGGCTCGCCCTAAACGTTCAAAGACATTTGAGTCCTGATTCGCTCTTGCTGATTAGGCAAAGTCTTGTTGCACGACGTCCAACACTAGACAATTGTTCTACAAACAATCACCTTAAAATTATTAAATGAAATTCTATGACGTCATAAACTTTATAACTTGTAAAAAGTCTTGACAACCCTTTTCATAAAACTTTGCATCCTTATAAAAAATATAATAAATAGAGTCATAAAAAAGTTTTATACATCTCTGACGTGCATCATTTATCATCAAGCAGTCACCAAGTGAAAAAATCACAACAGATATAATGAATATAATAAAATGTTTTCTGTTCCATGACAGACAGATGGAAGAATGAATAATTGGAACTTTCTCTTCTCGAAGACAATTATTGAAAAATATGTTCCAATATTGCTATGTAAAATCACATTTTTAATTTTTTTCTTTTGAGCTTAAATTTTATAAAAATTTTTAAAAACTTTTCTAAGTATGTGACTACATTAAACTGAATACTTTGTGATAGAAATGCATTTTTACTTTTCTTCATTTATATCGTAGGTGTATACAAAAAGTAATGTGTTCGCGAAAAAATCCGAAACTGGGATGCCAACTAAATTTTCCGTTATAGGCCTCCTAAGTGGTTTTCGCAAAGATGTCAGTCTGTATGTATGTGTGTGTCTGTTGTCATCGTATTTTTAGTATTATTAGTATTTATGCTAAAGAGTTGAAACTTGCTAAAAACATCAATCTATAGATGTAGTTGGGCTATCCACAAAATATTTTTATGACGTCATCAACCCGCAATAATGACAGCAAAAATATTGAAAAATCATAAAACGCAGAAAAATGATAGGATCGCATTGAGACTTGAGTATAACACGAACATATGTGCCAAGTTTCATCTCATTCTCAAAATTAGATCTATTTTTATCAAATGACTTATGCATGTTTTGTAAAAAATCGGGAAAAATTCAATTTAGTTGAAATTCTGTGTAAGTGTATACTTTACATAATAAATAAGTACACTAAGTTTCGTTTCAATAGGACAAGTATATCATATGCGTGTGTGTGTGTCGTATAGGACTGGACTTCGGCACCGGAGGTCAGGTTTTCAGCCCGGGCTATGCTCTCAAATTTTATGAATAGAATTTGATGTAAATAGATTTCGCCAACTTAAGCTTTACTTTGAGTATAGTAGATGTGACCCAAACGAAGGGGTTCCCGCAGGGCAAATACCCTGAAGGGCCGAAAGGCCCTAAAATGGGCATACTTATTAATATTATATATATATATATATATATATATATATATAATATATATATATATATATATATATATATATATGTGTGTGTGTGTGTGTGTGTGTGTGTGTGTGTGTGTTTTGCTAGTTGTACAGCATGCTTCACATATTGTATTACATGCTATTAACGCAGTAAATAGATTTAGTAAAAAGAAAGTTCGCAACCTAGTGATAAAACTAATGGCGAGTAAGTATATAAGAAATCTTAACGTGTAAGATGAATATAGATATTACATAACTAAAGAGTATAAAACTAAAAACTACTTAATTTAAAACTTAGCAACGACAAAAAATCAACAAAATTGTACCAATGCAGTAATATTCCCTCTAACAATGACGTAGAAAACAACATGACCTGACATATAATATAACAGAATTATAACGCCTCAAGAAGGTATAAAACTATAAATTATTTAATTTAAACCGGTAAGACCACACAACTAACCGAATAGACTAGCACACAAGTAAAGTATGTAGAACGTTTATAATAAAGTAAAAAAAAATCAGCGTAAAATAACTGCATGACACTGATTTGTTGATTTCTATCATTTATCATCAAACTAGAAATTACACAAAATAGCTAATTATTTGGTTCATTACCAATTATTATTCTATATTATACAGAAGAATAAACAGTAGCAAATAATTTTGTGTGTGTGTGTATGTATATACAAGATTTTGTTTCTATGGATTCTTTTCCTAAAAATTTCTGATTTCTGAAATTTTGAGATTTTTGGTTCTTATTTTAGACGTTTCTATGGAACTCGATAACTTTCAAACGCATTTTTTCTAAATTTTCCAAAGGAAATGCGCCAAACCTTTGAAAGATAAGCATTACTTGTAATTTAAATTAGTGCAAATAATGGTATGCAATAATAACTTTAGAAAGACGAAAATATCTGTGTAATACTTATGGAATAAATTTGCGCATATTCTTTAAAAAAAATCCACAAAAAAATAATTAAGGACCAGTAATCCTATGACACAAGTTATAAAGCATAAACCGGAAACATGAGCAAGAAATAGATCGTTAAGCACGGAATCACGCACTTCTCAGAAAATTCTCCCGACATGTGGACCCACGCGCCCGAATTTTAGAATGTACACGGAGTTGAAATTACAGTCCCTGCAATTACTGGACTTAGTGTGAGCAATTAAGTATGAACCTCGAAGTAAGTAACTGTTAGTCTCACTTCCGAGCTGTTACCATCTCGGAAAAGAAAATAGTTTTGTGTATTTCTAACTTTCATTTTTATCTTTATGCCACTGATGATGGCCTCATGCTAGGTTGAAAGCGCTTTGCCCATAAACTATTGTTTTTGTGTAGAGACTCTTTTCTTCGTTTCCTAGTATGAATAACCCCACTTGTCCTCAATTACATTCAAATTCTCAAAGTTAGTGTATTAGTAGACCTCAATTTTTTACAAATAAATGTTGTTATTATTCTGAAAATTCCTTTAATAACCATTAATTATTCTTATAAAATTAATTTAAAATGTAAAGTATAGAATGGTTTATTAGACTTAATAGTTTGAAATATTACCGTGAGCCTGATTCCCACTTCGCGTGACCCTTTAATAAAGTCAAATAATTAAAATCCTGTTTCAGAATAATTTTTAGGAGTTTTATATTAATATACATGAATATATATTAATTTATTATTTATGAAATATTATTACATGAATATATATTAATTTATTATTTATACAATCGTAGGGTTTACATAATTTTGTTTTTCTAGTAATATATCACTATGTTAGGTGTAAATATGCTGTAATTAACAAATAATCAATTAAGCTCCTCAGTTCGATGAGAAATCATAATTAAATGCAGAGTCCAAGGGGTTCCATTAAGAGGAGATTGCCTTTAACAACTCACCAAGGCATTAAGCCGAGATTGATCTCGTGTCTATCCACTAGAAATATAAATTATATATCATACTTTAACCAACTCACCGAGGCATTTAGCCGAGATTGAATGTCATATCTGTATATTTTATTACATATTTTATTAATACAGAATAACTCTTATGCAGGACGCTACCATTAATACCATTAATTTAGAACGCTCAAGGGCTATCTCGAGAGGTATACTGGTGGCCATCTCGAGAGGTATTCTGGTGGCCATCTTGAGAGGTATTCTAGTGGCCATCTCGAGAGGTATTCTGGTGGCCATTTCGAGAGTTATTCTGGTGGCCATCTCGAGAGGTATTCTGGTGGCTATCTCGAGAGGTATTCTGGTGGCCATCTCGAGAATTATTCTGGTGGCCATCTCGAGAGGTATTCTGGTGGCTATCTCGAGAGGTATTCTGGTGGCCATCTCGAGAGGTATTCTAGTGGCCATCTCGAGAGGTATTCTGGTGGCCATCTCGAGAGTTATTTTGGTGGCCATCTCGAAAGGTAATCTGGAGGCCAGGTATTCTCGATGCTCTGCAGCTTTATTAAAAATGTTGAATATGCCGGAAAATAACAGCAACATTGAAACATAGGATGACATAACATATTTCCCTAGTAAAGCCATAAAGTCCTTATTATTATCATTATGCTAATTGCATTGTAATGTTAAACAAAGCCTCATTGTTTCCTTACAAATGTTAATCAATAAGAAATGTACAAGGCTTACAAATATATGGTAATTATTCACCGAACCAGGACAGAGGTAGATTACCATATATAACCTTTCACTTGCTCTATTAGACCCAGGACCGTATATTGCACATTATCCCCTCTTTTGTTTCATTTATTGAAATTTTAGTGCCTTTTGAATTTCCTTACTAGTAGAGTTAAAAGAAATAATGAAACATTTATTGTAACTTATTTTGTTTTAAACGATTTATGGAATCCAAAAAATACAGCATATAAGAATGATAGATCATTTAAATTCGTATTCAACTGCAAAATTTGTAGTTGACAGCACAATATGCCATATTCCAAGCAACATAATATGCCACATTTAAGACACCATAATAAGCTATATTTCAGACACCATTATATGCTGTATTTCAGACACCATAACATGCTGTATTTCAGACAACATAATACACCATATTTCAAACAACATAATACACCATATTTCTGACAACATAATACACCATACGAGTATTTCGGAACGGGCAAAATGATATCAAGACGTCAAACTTCAAGACATCCAAGACAATACTCAAAAAATCAAGACTCTGCTCTTCTCAAAATTAAAAAATATAATAAATACACTGTAAATTCGTAAATAAAATTAACTATTCTCCTTAGCCTCAAAAAAAAATTAGAGACAAAACCTTAACAGTTAAACCCCCAAACGTAAAAAAAATAATAATAACATAACCTTTACACCCAGGACCCGCGTGTCCGATCAACCTGATTGAGGTTTTTCTGTGGTTTCCCTCAATTTTACAGGCAAATGGCAGGTTGAATCATCAAAAGCCAGTCCACAGACTGCATAGGCAACCCTTTTTGAAACTCCTGCACACTACCTTTGCAATATAAACCTATCCAAATCACCGTCGAAAATATCTTTTGACTATAAAAAATAAATAAAAAATAATAATAATATAAAAAATAAAATACCCAAACCAAAAAATATAAAATTATCCTTAACAAGCCCCCTCACACCCCCAAAAAATAATCAAAATTTATACCACAAAAATAACAAATAAATAAATAAATAAAATAAAAATAAAGAGGCACAAATTATCCTAAATCAATAAATAAAATATGGATCCGGTTTACACAAAATAAATATTGTATACGTTCGCCAATAAAGATATGGTTTAAAAAAAAATAATAAAATAAAATTACTAATAAGGATATTAATCCTTAACCCAGAAAATAAGAAATACTTATTAAAGTATTTCTTATTTTCTCATTTCATATTTTTATACATTTTATCTTATGCTCTAGGGGCAGCAGCCAGTAGCAGAAGATGATAACACGCCACAGAAGAGGGTGGATAAAATATTTGATCAGATGGACAAAAATCACGATGATAGATTGACGCTGGAAGAGTTTAGGGAAGGAAGTAAAGCTGATCCCCGGATCGTGCAGGCTCTAAGTATGGCTGGTCATGAGCAGCATCTGGTACTATATATCTGTTACATTTCTTAGTAGTGCATTTAGACTGTAAGGTGGGCCAAGATTAACTCCCCTCTACCCCACTCTTCTATTTCTCTATCTTTTTATTGCTTACTTATATTCAGAGAGTATTTGCTAATAGAGATGGCAGTCAGCCTTTTTGACTCAATGCCTTTAGTACTAATTACTGGTATTTATGCTTTTGGTACCAATTACTGGTATTTATGCTTTTGGTACCAATTACTGGTATTTATGCCTTTGGTACCAATTACTGGTATTACTTTGGTACCAATTACTGGTTTATGGCGTTGGTACCAATTACTGGTATTTATGCCTTTAGTACCAATTACTGGTATTTATGCCTTTGGTACCAATTACTGGTATTTATGGCGTTGGTATTAATTACTGTATGAAGAGTTCAGTATTTTACTTATCCTCGCCAACACTTCAACCGAAGAAAAGTGTTGTGTTGGCCCTAAAAAAAAATACCTTTTTAGATTTTATTAAAGTTGACTGTGGTTGTGTGTGTCACGCATAAATCTCGCTAGTTTATGCTAGAGAGAGAAACTTGGCACGAAAATCAGACTTAAGATCTGATTGATCCAAGAAAATAACATTCCATAGTTTTATTACCCGGAAGAAATTTTTTAAGACCAGGATAATCTATTTTATTGTTAGTTAACATTTAAAAATTTGTTAAAAATCTAAATGTGTACAAATAAATGTTCGATTTAACATTTATAAGTGATAAATCGATCCGCTAACTTTCAGTAACAATGCAGTTACGTCTTGAGTTTCTACTAAAATGTTTCATCCGTTGTTTAAGACTAAATTTGCCACAGTATTGTTGATAAAACAAAAAAAAATACTTAACGACTGCAGTCAAAACAAGCAAGTATACTCTCTGATTATTCATTCTTTCCAAAAGTATAAAGACCTTGAAAATGCTTTGAGAATTTAAAAAAACCTTGTATATCATTTAACTTTAGTGTTCTCAGTTACCGGCTAGACCGTGACTTAAGTTTTCTCGGTTACCGGCTAGACCGGTGAAACTTGATGAACCTAAGTAGCTATTAAACTAGTATTGCCAGCTTCTATCAAAGTGCTATTTCCACATTTAGATAGTAAAAAACCACTAAGCTTTGTTCATTACCTCTGGAATCCACTAAATTGATCATAAGTATTATGTGGTATTTGGTCTAAATATGGCACAATATCGATCATTATTTCTGGGTTAACTGAAACCTCTAGATGCTAATAAAACAGGCAACTGTTGTAATTTTATAGCTTATGCCAGCGTCTGAATGATTTTTCTTAAAACTTAAATATTTTTTAACTACGTTGACAAACCTTACTGGGCATCAACCGGGTTATGATTTTAAGGACTAAAAAGAAGAATTGAGTTTATCTTAAGATTTATTAAATAAAATAATATCCCTCAAAATTCGAATATAACTAAAACAAAAAAATCAGAATTTTAAAAGAAAAATTATAACTTATTTAGGCGAATTTGTTTCCTAAACATTTAAACAAATTTTCTTCTTTTTGGTTAAAATAAACCAGTTAAGTGGTTGATGATATAGACCTAGGTGGTATAAATGTTATAAACTATGATAACATGATGATGTCAAGTTAAGAGAAACTTGATAAATCTAACTAGCTATTAAACGAGTATTGTTAGCAAACTAATATCCAAATTCATGAGCCACTAAGCTCATTTGATTGAAAATTGTATCTTTCCTGCTGTAAGAGACACATTGGAATTCAAGGTGAAATTTGAAGTTTTATTCTAACCCAGACCGTATTCATAATGAAGAAAAATCATGCACTTGTCACAGTGAATAATTTGCTAACCATCTTAAATATTTTTTTGTTAAATTTATATTTCCCAAGAAAATTTCCTTAAAGGTTTTTAACCTTTTAAGGTGAATAAGAAGCCTCAAATATTTTCAAAAATTCAACGACATGATATGAAAGAACCATCATATCACTCAAAACCAATGAATTAATAAATATATTAAAATAAATTGAAGTACAGACAGAATTTTCATTAAAACTCAACGTATAAATGACAACGTAAACTTTGTATTTTGAGACATTTGAATAAGATATGGCCGAAAAATAATCACGAAAAAGGATAAAATAAAAATTAATTATAGTATATATAAATTATAATTGTAATATAGCAATAAAATTTATGGAGTCTTAAGAGGTTTGGAAATTTCGCAACTTGTGAAGTATCTTTCAAAACACGTAGAAATCTCGTATTGAAATGAGTTATGGAAACCAAATTTACACCGAAAAAATTAATATCGGATTTTTCACTGCAAAAGGTCTTTGGGATTATTTTACTGGGTATTTTATTCTAAGGACATCTGTAGTGATGTCATATTTCGCTGTTAGTTCATTTTTTTGCCACTTGTAAATTCATGTTTATCATATTTTTGAATGATAATAAGTGTAATTTTATATTCAAAATTTCCAATAACATTGGCTATAATTTTATTTGTTCAGAAAAAGAATGTTTCAGTTCCAGTTAAAAGAAGTAGAAGTGAATAGTTTTAAGAAAAATCAAGCAGACAATGTACTTTCCCACCTGTTGATTGCCAGTCCACTGATGCTTAGTCCGCAAATGTTTGTCCTCTGTAACATAAACTTAATTAAGTACTCACACTTAAATAATCTGGTTCACTAATTTATTAGTAGATTTGTTTAGAACTTAGATTTATCTAGTTTTTATATATATTTTGTAATACTGTAATTTATATTTTTGTGTCTTTTTTAGGCCAGATCCTTCACTGAATGAAATGATCTGTAATATTTTAAAAATAATTTATCCAAAAACTTGTTTTTACCAAATCCATTTCTTTCTCGGTTATTAGGTAAATTTCTAAAACTTTCTATTGATCCATGCATGCTGTAGTTGCATGATATCTTGGCCCATCTTAGACATGGAGAGGACCTGCTAAACCTTCAACACATTACACTGGTCACGAGTACGTCCAGGTAGAAGTAGATTAAAACTGGGTTTCATTGACCCTTACAAATATTTTCACTTGACATTGCTGTTGCTTCAGCGTTATTTGAGCAGGTTTTGATCCCTAATAATGGTTGTGGTGTTGAGGCACCTACGTGAGGTGTCTACACCTCATGTTTAAACACCGCCCTCCTTATGACCACTGCTATTATCATTAGGTTTTATTTAAACCCAACACCTTTCCTTACAATAATACTTAATATACATATGCATTACTGAAAACACAAATATCAGTTTTCTGGAAGACTTAAAAATGACCACCCTTACAACATACAATTTTATTTTAACAAAGTTGGCAAAATTTTAGGTTGTTGGGATATGACATTAAATTTCTAATGCTAAATTTGCCGTTAAATACTAATGTAAATATAGGTTTATTACTTTGTTCACACGGGGTTGGGCAGGTGGTTTAACCCTGTGTTCAACCCCCTAGGCGGTTCATCCCCCCCCCCGGCATTTGTTGTGTGAAACTTAAAAGTTTAAAGACGACGAAGGCCGTGCGAAGCGGTACGGCTAGTTAGAAATATAACTATACAAAGTATAAAAATTTAATTTCAAACTGACTGTGGGCAAAAAGCGGGAAATGAAGACACGCTCACTCAATTGAAAGGTAGGTCCCCCGCCGCGCTAGTGTCGACCGGAATCCAAATTTTCCCCCCATTGAGTCGACAAACTTACTGTTTAAGAATCTATAGTCTCTGATTAAAACTCACAAAAATAAATTGATTCCGTCAAGTAGTTGAAAGATATAAGTTATTGTTACTGAAGCAACAGTTATGCTAAGTAAAAACTTTGTTTACCTAAATTGAATGTAATCACCAAGTTGTGGTAAGTTTTGAGAACAATACTAAGAACTTGATTTCTTCTTCTCTTATCACTTCTTATCACTAAAGTTTTCTGGACCAAATGTCAACATCTGCAAAGCCGGACAGCAACTCCAGATGACTTTTTTTCTCACTTCTTCGTTTCTCAAACTGTTTCTTCTATTTTTGGGTTATGATTTCGGCTTATAAATGCCTGGAACATTCTTTTGATAATAAAAAAAACACTTCACATTCGTAGTACCGTGACAAAAATTATTTTTAGTTATGCATGCATGTAGACAGCGGATAAGTTTAGTTTAACTAACAAAAACAAAATGACGATATAGTGGGAAAGAACCTAAAGTATAAAAATCATTCCCTTTTTAAAGGTTTCTATTATATTTAAATTAAGTTTCATTAATTTAGATTTAATTTATAATTAAATTATAAATTATTTTAAAATAGTGGATTGAGAAAATTCTATTTATCATTAATAACAATGACATTGATTTTTATTACAAGATTAAAATTTAGATTAAGCCTAAATAAAGGACTCTACAACCTTTTTAATTTTATAGGACTAGACAGCCTATCGACCTATAATAGGCTGTCTACCTTGCTGCCTATAATTGACTGTTTATGTAGTAGCATTAAAAATGTGTTACTCTATGTTCACAATCTTACTGATAAGAACAAAATTATTCGGTTTCACTACGAGGTTGTTTATCATGGTTTATTTGAAACAGTGATAAAATTATGTCGTCTTCATTTTGTAAGCTTGAATGAGCGTTAAAAGGGTTTATTTGTAAAAATAAAAAATAACCAAAAACTCAGTTCAAAAAGGCAGAAAGTTTCAAAGCGCTATTGTTTTTTTTTTTAATTTGAAATTCTACTTCAAGCACTCTTGTCATTTTCTTAGCATAAACTTGTGTCAACTGGGAGGAGTAATTAATTGTTGACAAAACGTTTCTTAAAAAAAGTAAACAGCATTTGTCTTCCACAACGATATAATTGAATATAGATTAGTCTGCCTACAAGCGTGGCCTAAAAACCGGCCAGGAAGAATTAGACTCATCACAGCACTGATGATGATGTTATGTCGAATGGTATGTATAATTATATCGTTGTGGAAGACAAATGCTGTTTACTTTTATACACATCTCAATAATTTTTCGGATTTACGTTTCTTGGATTAGTGTAGCGTAGAATTTTGTTGTGGTGTAGAACACTGAAGCAGGTCTTATCCGTCTTAGATAAAATCTCAATTTAGAATGTTTAGTAAAATAGATAAATAGCTTTTTAAAAAACCTGTTATATGTCTTGTTAGTAGTTACATAATAGTTAATAATTACGACCGAAAACAATCTTAAAAAATCGGGTACAGGGTACCTCAGAACTTTCCTCATCACATCGGATTCGCTACGCTCATCCTCCTACTTCATACTCGCTTTGCTCGTCCCCAAAATATACAAGTCGTTAAATTTATACTGCAACACATCATCAAACTCGCTTCGCTCATCCTCAGATAAATAAATCTGTTTAATTCCAACAGTCACCCATTCAAGCACTGACCACGCTAGATACTGCTTAACTTTTATGATTCACCAAAATGCATGGATATACTTGCATTGAAACTAAACTTCGTGCACTTATTTATTACGTAAAGGTCTATAATTGAACCGAATTCCAACTTAATTAAATTATTTTCCGTTTTTTAGAATTGTTTAAAAAACGTATACGATTCGATAAAAATTGAACTAAAGCTGATAAGGAGGTGAAACTTAGCTTAGCTTATGTTAGTCTAATACATGGCTACATGCGTGCAGGATTTCAATCGAATCGCATAATTCTTCCGTGTTTATTGATTTTTAGATTTTAGTCATTATTGCAGGTTAACGACGTCATAAAAAAAATAATATTCCAAATAGCACAACAATAGCGGTAGACTAATTTTTTCACAAAGTTTCAACTCTCTAGCATAAATACACTGGGAGCTACGATGATAACAAACACAAACACACTCACACATACAGACAGACAACTTTACGAAAACCACTCAGGTGGCCTTAAAAATATCGTAAACGGATAATTCCGGCGACAGCTTAGTTTCGGATTTATTTCGCAAACACAATACTTTTCGTATATAACTACGGTATAAATGAGGAAAAGTAAAAATTATAAGTGATTGTGGCATATTGCAACTATTCTCGGCTAACTAAACTTGGGAAGATGGTTAATCAATAAAGCATGTACTTATTTTTAAGACCTATTAGTCATTTTAAAACAATTTTACAGATAATCAAGTTCTAATCAGACCTTACGTCTCAGATTTATATGTCGGAATTAAATGATAAAATATCGCAAAACATGAAAGAAAGCCGAAACTACACAATATACAATTTTATCGGTCTGGTCCGAAGAATTTTCTTAGACAAACTGAAGAATTAATAATAATAATATAACTTTATTTCCAAAAAAATCACATACATTAGATTTACAATACATTTTTAACATTAATAAATTTTTAAATTAAACAATATTTTTTTTCTAGTGTTTTCGTTGTTTCCCAAATTACTAATATTTTCTTGACACTTCAGGGAAATATACAAAACCAATTCTTCTTACATAACTATATTTCGACTCCTCCACGAGTCATATTCATGTATACCACAAAAGAGGAAACATCCTACAGAAATTGTATCAAGATATAAAATAAACCAGAGATATTAATTATCTCTTTAGTCAAAATTTATTAGTTAAAAAATTTATTAGTCAAAAACAATATTTAAGATTATGATTTTTATGTTTTTGTGCTGTCCAATAACAAAATGCTTGAAGCTGGAGGCGCTTACTTTTTATTAATTTATTACAAAATGTATATTCTAGGAACTATTTTAGGTTATGTATAAGTTATGATATTATTTATTTTTATTTGATCTAAAACTAACTATTTTAAGTAAAAAGAATAAAAAAATAAATAAATAAATAATAAAAAAATAAAAATCTATAAAATGTCTAAAAATATAAAATTATAAAATAAAATAAAATCTATAAAATATATCAGACCTTTCAAATAAAAAAATCTGGTACGGTGTACCTCGGAAGTTTTTCTTACATTACTTCGGACTTGCTTCGCTCCTCCTCAGAATATACAAGTCGCCAAAATCATACTGTAAAAAATCTTTTTATTCGTTTCGCTCGTCCTCAGATTATGAATAAATTAGCTCCATGCACTACTATGCTTGATACTGCTTAAATTTTATGATCCAACAAAAACCCTACACACTCATTCTAAACTCACTACTTCGTGAAAATTTCTTATGAGATCTTAAAAACGCCTGAAACAGATCATTCAGGTAAATTCCTGGTTTCGGATTTTTTGCAATCAAACAATTCCATAAAACAAAAAGGGGAAATGGTCCAACCCCCACCGATACTCTCTCGGGCTCTTGTAGAACTACTACATCCTTCCTCGTCAGGATATAAACATGTCGAAAGAATATTTAGTTCTTTATTATGCATTAATCAATTGTTCATATTTACTGTCGTATTTTTTGAGATTATTAAGTTATGAATCTTAAGAAAATAAGACAATTATTAGAAATAATGTATACAGACATTGGCGTTTTAGACCTTTTAAGTAAAAAACACAAATTTTATACGCTTCTCTAGTACTTTTAAAATCTCTATGGGACAACTTGTCCCATGCCCATCTATTTTCTTTGAGAACTGTGGCAACACTTTTTTGCCTTTATGGTCCCCCTGTGGCCTCGTCCCTTGGCAAGTTTTGCAGCCCCATTGGAGCACCTTTTAAACTAAAAATGCTCGTGCTCTGTTCACATAGCAAGAACTTCTTCAGTAGTCTTTTAAAGTCCGAAACGGGTTCAAGAGCAACGCATTCACATGCTTGCATTGATTGCATCATATTGTTGCAATTGAACTCAACAGGCACATATGCTGTAGTTCGTAACAAGAAAAAAGGTCCCGTTTAACTCTACGATCGTACAAAGAATTTAAGTTTACATTAAAGCTTCTTAGAGATTGCTGATGTTGATAAATATTATGATGAGCTCTTATCACCAGTATTTACCTCCTACTCTTATCAATGAGGCTCAAAGCAATTCAAATTTCTCCCTCTAATTCTTGACTCAGATTAAATTATTAAACAACTAAAAAATTAAAAAAGGGATTTCTTATTCTGCTTTTAAACTTATTTATTATTTAGATAAAACAACGAAGCCAGGCATTTGTTTTAAGAGAAAATCTCGCCTGAGCCAGATTTTTCAAACTGACGAAAACATTCTAGTCTGTATAGCAAATATTCAACTTAAATATTCTACCTTAGCTCTGCATATTATTTTTTTACATATAAAGTTTTCTAAAATTGTATAGTATATTATTGGAATTTATTCATAATTGGCTACACTTCAAATTCTAATAATAGTTTAAAATAAGATTTTATCTCCTGTAGGGAGGGGGTTTATTTTTTTTCTCCCTCTTTTAAAGGAAGAAAAGTTTAGGTCTTTAGGCAAATTATGCAAGTTTACATTTAACATTTATATTTATTATGCAAGTTATAAAAATAACTAATAGTTAATGACTGTTATAAATGACTTGCATCATTTATGTTAAATAAAGCATGTGAATTACTTAACAAAAAATCAACATGACTCATAAAGGTAAAATGATACAAATTTTATTTGATGATAAGAAGCCCCAGTTTAAAAATTTGTTATAAAATTATCAAAATGTTCGTTTAGATAACTTTAGAGCCTTTGGACTGTTATAAATTGTAATATCAATTAAATAATGAAGACTTCAGCCCTTTCTATTAAAATTTATTGAAAATAAATTGACGAAGAGCTTTTGCTCAGGGATCCTGAGCTTCTTCAGTTCTTAAAAATGACAAAAATAAAAAAGTTTGAAAATTAATAAAATTATGAATGTTTTTTTATGTCACATGTCATTTTAAATAAATTTAAAATGAAATTACAAAAAAGGAAGGGTAAAGCAAAAATTAAGATTTTAAGATAATATTATAGATTGTTAATGTCTTGTTTTTTGTTCATACTGTTTTTTTCAGCTTTTATATAAAGCTTTATTTTTATTTACTTAGTTAGACACGTGACATAAAAAACAGTCAAAATTTTATTAATTTTTAAACTTTTTAATTTTTGTTATTTTTAAGAACTGAAGAAGCTCAGGATCCCTGGGCGAAAGCTCTTCGTCAATTTATTTTCAATAAATTTTAATACAAAGGACTAAAGTCTTCATTAATTTAATTGATATTAAAATCTTTGTTTAGATAAAAATAAAAATCTACAAAACGCTGATTTCACTATTTTGTAGCGTGACTAAGCAAATAGCTATTATACTGATTTTATTCTTTATAATTTCTAAATTATTTTATTTTCTTTAATTCATTTACAAGTTTGATTGATTTTTTTTAACTTTATTGATTATTGTCTACAATAAATGTATTTGACATAGTGCTCATACTGGTTAAAGTTACTTGGCAGTCTTGATAGGAGGAAGCACCCAGTGGTGAAACTCCTTGGCGTGATTGATTTAGTAAACAAAATTAAGATTTACATTAAAATTTAATTGAGAGGGCAAACTATTTAAAAAATAATTAATAATTAATAAATCAAAAAGTAACTTCAATAAAGTATACCGCCATTTTAAAACCCGCTGTTTGTTATTATACTATTTTCTCCCCTAGAGGTAGCAGGTCTAAGTTTTAATATAAAAAAGTCTAGTTTAAGTTTATGTTTAAATATAGTTTAAAATAGTTTTTAAACAATTTAAAAAAATTTAAATTTTAGTTTAAATAGTTAACTTTTAAACTTTTTAGTTTAAAAACATGTTTTTAAACTTATTTAAAAATAAGTTTAAATATCGTTTAAATAGACTGAGTTTAAATAACAAAAAAATGATAATTTATTTATTTTATTCACCTCTTTTTACCTTTCCTTATTTATACCATATAGGAAGTGTATAGGAAGTATTGTGATTGCAAAAAAAATTAGATACCTGAATTTCACCTGAATGAGCAAGTACTGAGAATGAGCGAAGTTCCGAGGTACCTAGAAACCGATTTTGACGAATTTGATCTATCTTTTATTTTTAATTAGAACCAAGAATTAAAACAATGTTTTGAAGACCTAATCCAGTGTTTTATAGGCATAGTAATATTATAATAGAAGGATATAATACTTCTCAATATATACTCTATCTCAATATAATAAGAAGTTTAAAACATCTTTTTAGAGCTCACTGTAACCTACTCTAAGAGAGTGTTAAGGTTATAATAAATCAATCGATGCCGGCTTTTCGCGTCGTTCAAGATTATGCTGTAGGAGGCATTGTCAAGGATGAACTACACTACGGATGAAAACCCAATGCCCTACAAAACTATAACTTTATAGTTTTAGCGTTTAGCATATTATAGATGAACCACTATGAAACAGAAAAGAACACTGCAAAACAATCAACAATGTTGATTGTGCTCTATGTTACGTTGTGTTTAACATAGAGCATTTAGAGATGTGGTACATCATAGATGAAAAATTTCAATTTTGTAGAGCGTTGTGTTATTATCTATAATGAGATACATGTCTGAATATGTCTCATATCGGGGAGGCAAAAGGTCCCATTCTTCATCCATTCAGTGTTGACACTGTCATCACTGGAATATCTAAACAATACTTATTTTACACTGAGAACACATTTAAACTAATTAAAAAATAGGGTCATTTTACTTTTGTTTGCTTCTCCAAACGAAATATTTGCTATTCTTTTCATTCTTCTAGTCTAATTTTATACTTTTTGTCTTGACTTTTCCTCAGCACTAGTATTTATATAAATGCACTTAATAGTTTTTATTTTCCTATTACTATATTATTCTTAATGAAAAGAGCTCAATTACAAAAAATATACATTTCATGATCGTAGAGACGATTGTAACGTGTCGTAAATGATAATAAGATTATTAATAAAATAGCTCGTAATTTTATTAATTCTAAAATAACTTTAAAAATTAAACTATTTCACAACATTTCTATTGTTAATGCGTTGTAACCTTTATACGCTGTGAAAAATAAACTAAAAAATAAGTAAACAGGCAAATCAAGTTAAACATTACCAGTAACTCTTACAACGTAATAAGAACAAAGACTGATAATAATATTTGCATTTTGAATAAACAGCTCAATAAAACTAAAGTAATGATAACTAGGACTCATTTTTTAGGGTTGAAAAATGACCTAGTGGTCAAAAGCAAGTCCCTTTTTGTCCTTTTAGGTCGAGATTTGAATTCTGTTCAGAAAGATATCTGATTCACCGGATAAAGTGCTTCCTGTAGTCTTTTAACTGGGAGGGCTATAGTAACTAAGGCTCCAAAAAATCAGTCTTCAAAAGTCCCCTCTGTATTCTTAACTGTAGTCTTTTAAGAGTTGCATGACACCTGTTACGTTAATTGTCTCGTTAGCCTGATCATTGAATTGCCCTTTATATATTAGTTTTAAAAATATCTTTTTTACTATAGCTCTATTATCTTTTATTTCAATTCATCACAGAACTATATCATTACTTATAGCTACACTAGCACTATTGCTGTTTTGATACTTTTCTTCTTAATTACTATTTGTTTGTCTCTTTTTTTCTTATAAATTTATGATTTTTTTAAATGTTTAATTTGATTTTATATAAATTTTATTATTTTTTTCCGATAGTTTGGTAACAATGATATAAATATAATTAATTTACCAATAAAGTTGTGGGAAATTAAATATAACGCAGAATAATTTAATTTAACTAATAATTAAATTAAATTAATTAAATATTTTATTTAATTAAAAATGTAGTGATTAAATAATAATGTATAAATAGATAAGTTATGTGATTACATGATTGGTAAAATCAAATTTTTCTAAAAGTTAGTTGCTAGCTATAGGGATATAACCTTGGCATACTAGTACTATGTTAAAACAAATGGAATGACACAAGTGATCATAGTGAAATTATGATAAATTCTTACCACTCTTATCAGTGTTATAATAACTATTCTATCAACACTATAGGATAGTTTCTTAACTTATCTTTGCAATCATTATTTTTTATGTTGATTTTATTTAAATTCAAAGTGTTATAAGGTAATTTTTGAAAATTATGAATAAGAGTTGAAAAGCAACTGTGTCAATAACATTTCATGATGGCAGTTTTCAATAAGTAACTCAGTAGCTAAATTTTCTTGTTATTGCTAGTTAAACTAGCAGCTAACTTTTTGAAAAAGTTAAATAAAAACAGCGTACATCTAAGTTTTAAAATTCTCAAAGAAAACTAAATTTTAGATGTAGAGTGGAAGCACAACACTTCCTCTTCAAAAGAGCTTAAAATTAGTTCGCATCTCATTGATACCATTTATATGTAAACCTTCGCGAGTTTACTCTAAACGAATGGATTCATAATTTAGTTTTATTTTAATTAGTTGCTATGTGATGTGAGACTAGACTGTTCAGTGACCCTTTATCAAGGTAACCCATACCATACGTTTTTACCTTTTGAATAAAAAAGTAAAAGAGAAAAGGGCAATCGAAACACCCTTGGGAGGAAATAAACACTCAAATGTAACCCTAGGCATCTAGGGGTTAAAAAATCCATCTCTTAATACAATGCAGTTTATTTCACTGGGAAAATAAACTATTGTTACTCCCTAGAGAGTATGAAACTTTTTTTCTTATATTTTTACATCGAGCTGTTTTTATTGAAAATAAGCTTGGTAATAATTTGAATTATTTCTATTACATATATTTTTTGTAATAATACAAAATAAATTTTTCCCAGGATGCAAATACACCTAAAAGATAAACGTAGGAAAATTAGGATTTTATTTAATTGTCAATTATAATTAGGGTTATATAATAGCTCCACCAATAATTGAATTATTCTAAAAAACAATGTAAATATGTTGGAAAACTCAAAAGTAAATTATTCGTACTTTAATCTTTTTTAGATAAGTACACATTAACTTCACTTTACTAATTTTTTTCTTTTTTTTTAAATTAGGTTCAGCGCTCTGAATAATTACCTCAATTGAAGTCTACAGCACTCTTCGGACTAATCTGCCCATGTGCTGGCAAACAAATTCTAAAACAAATAACTATCCGATTCGTTACCATATGAAGATTCTGAGTCTATTTCGAATTTATCAGGATTTACAACAATTTATGAACAATAGGAAAGAAAAAGGATCATTGGATTTTATGCTTTGTTAGATTTAAAGTTACATAAAGTTCGTCTTTGATAGTGTTTTATAAATTTTATGCAAATTGTTTTATAATGAATCTTGAAAAAAATGTAAAACTCTATAAGTAGGTGTAGTGAAGTTTGGGGTCTCAATCTCTCTTATTTCCTCTCTAAGTACTTCTGAGTACCAGAACTATGCACTGTTTTGTTTGCAATATTTTCCGTTCCTGGTTTAATTTGACGACGATATCAACATTGCATCAGGAACGGTGCTAGTAACTGAATAATTCAAAGATGTAGTCTTTCAGTGAAGTGAAATGAGATCCTATCAAACTCTATACCTACTCATTTATTATAGAGCTATATAGACAAATATTTTGTTAGGGAAGATATTAGCATTTTTATGTAGCCTCATTTTTTATTTATTGGTAATAATATTCTCTCAAATGTATTTCAAAATGTACTTATTATTTGTGCAAACATATTGAGGTTTAGCAAGGTGCAGTAATAAAACTGTTGCAACGTAAAAAAACTTAGACTCTCTCAAGGACTCTTGGTTTAAGTTTATGCGCAAGTTTTTCCGCTCAATGTGGGTTTAAATTTATACATAAAGACCGAAATTATAAATATAAAAGACTTTAAACATATAATTCAATCTGAGAACTCTTGTTAGTAATGGTTAGGCGATTACCATTGCCCTAGAAATTATTTCCTGAGGTTATCTAGCCACTAGATTTGGCTCAATTTCAGTGTTTGTTATTCTCTTAGCGATTTGATTCAGACAACAAGTGCATCTCATCACTCTTTTAAGACTAAGAGCAAAGTATGAATTACCATTTTCTTAATTTTTTGTACAAACCTTTAAACTTAAAATTTTCTTCTGATTGAATATTTTAAGGTACTAATAATAATGAAAGTTTAAATTCTTTTAATAAGCCTATTTAAATTCATATTTAAAAGCTCTTAATAACGTATAATACCTTTATATAAATTTTTGGTACTTTAAAATGCAAAGCTTGGCAAGAAAATAATGAGTCAGTGTCTGAATAAAGTAAATATTTTATGTTTTTATACATTTATTTTAAGATCTATACGGCAATTATATACTGTTCATAAGTTGTGATCATTTTTTTCTGTAACTAACTCCGATAGCGATATTATGACTTTTGATTTACAGTAATGTAATAAAGCTATTAAAACAATGTGTCATGCAAGGTGACAAATAAACTGAAAAAATAACTGGATTACAGCTAATTAAACTAGGTAAAATCTTAAAGTCGTATTTTTTTTAAAAAACTAGTATTTTTCAGATGCGGCAAAATGTAAAAATGGAATATAAATATTAAGATAAATCTTGAACAATATTAGATGGTAGAAATCAATCCCTATCAAAAGGGTAAAACTTTAAAATATTCTTTCTTAAAAGTGACAGTTCTAATATTAAATTATGATGATAATGGCGTCAAATAATTGTTTTAAAAAATGATATCCTCTTATTATGATAAATGACGGATATGTATTAAAATGTGTTTAAAAATTATTAAAAACTCTTAAAAAATAACTATAGTTAAATCTGTAAAAAGTAATATGTTATATAATTATTATTAGGGATAAGTGATTTGAAAATATGTTTTTAGATATCTTTAAAACTTATTAGATTTTGCTATAATTTTGATTTGCACAACGAGTTAGAATAGAATTAGGACATACATTTAGTTCATGTGACAAGTTGCATACATTGACTTTTTTTAGGTTAATTTTTTAATGACTAAGTTACAGTTTTAGACAAAAAGCCAAATATTATATTAGAATAATAATGGTGTTGAAAAAAACATTAAAAAAGTAATTTACCATGTAAACAATGTTGGAGGTGGATCTGTTTTGGATTTAATAGTATCTAAGTAGTCTTCTCTATTCTCGTCTATACTTAGTAGCTGTCAAATTGTTGTATAATCTATATTGTACATCAATGTAGATGACTGAATAAAATATTGTTGTAAAACTTTAAATTTGATTCCGAATTTGCTAGGATTTAAAGTTGATTTAAACCCATCTGAACTCCCCTACAGCTTTATGTAAAATTTAAGTAGAGATTCTAACAATTTTCATGATAAACTTTGACTTTCGACAAAAATTAATACATAAGTTAAATTATTAAGTTTAATTCATTAATATTGTTTATACTGAGTGTTTATTTTACATTACTCATAGTTAAATCTTGATAATTAAATGTTTCTAAATTCAGTTTTAGGAAAACAAATCAATATATATATATTTGTCTTTGTGTTATCTATTATCTTTAATTTATCTTCTTCTTCCAAGTATATTTCCTTAAAAACTTGTCAAACAAAATAGTTTAATTACATTAAATAATTTGTATGTATGTTTCTTAGTATATTATAATATAAACAATATAATTAATAATATGATGACAAGGCATAAAATAGTAAAAATAAAATTACTTCCAACTAATTTAAATTACATAAAACGCCTAAACTTAAATACACGTGTACGTTACATAGTTATAACAAAAGAAGTATTCAATAAATAATATGTATTATAATAAATTAACAGAAATTTCATTGATAAGTATAAAAATGCTTATGTATTATGTACTTATTGGCAAAAATTTTGGAATAAAAACAATTCTTATTAAACTAAAATATTTCTTATAAAATAAATTATTAAAAAATGTACAACATAAATATTGGACTTATTTCTCCTAAATATAATTTATAATAAAATAATATAAAATATGCAATTATTTTTAAAGAACCTAACTTGCTCTTCCGTCCCTCTAAATCTATTTTGGTATTGTTACCAATTCTATTTTCATCATAAAATGAAAATTTATACATGTTTAAAAAATCCCAAATTTTTATTAAAAAATAGTTTATCTAAATTTAAAGTACTGAAATAATAAGTCCTGTTTATACATCGTAAATTTATATTTTTTAACGCAATCATATTTAAGAAAAATACTTCTAATTTTACTATAAGGCATTTGGTCTGGAGCATTAAAATGAATATTTATACGAGTGAATGTCAAGGAAAGTATACTCTACAAAATGACTATCAACAATATTACACTTGTAATATTGCACAGTAATTGCATTTTTATTTTTGCCTTGAGGCAAAAATAAAAATGCAATTACTGTTTATTTGCTAGTGATCAAACAGCTTAATATGTTGAAGAACCCAAGAACAATAGTTCTTGGGCATTTTTGATGACCTTCATCAAGGTCAGTAAATACTTGAAAGAGAAAATAAGTTCCAGACAGAGATAGATTTTTAAACAGCACTAGTTCATTCCAGGCATTATTCCATGATTGCTAAATTGATAAATTAGTATAAATTAAATTATAAATATTATGCTTATTATGTTACATGTTTTACATCATAACATTTATGATCAATCATGCATGCATCGAACACGCGTGCTCCTAAACTAATCCCAACAAACTTAGAGTATGTTCGATATATTTTTCACTCAAATATAATAAGTCGTTTGAGCATTCCACAGTTATATCGATAATGCCTATACCTTTCCTTATTTAATGATTATAAATTAAATTAAAAAAAAAATGTTATGAGTTACTCAACGATAGAATAACTATCCACAGCTAAAAATTTCTTAAAATCCAGATTATGTGAGCGTATATGAATTTTGCTACATTTAGATATTGTAATTGTTCTGACTTTCGTTTCCTCTTTTTTTGTGCACTGTGAAATAATTGTTTCAATGTTCTATCATTTATTTTATGCTGCATTCCTGTTTCTATAAAAAATACAAAAAGGCTAGTTTTGGCAATGTTGAATTATTACAAGTGATAGAGTACTTAACTTAACAACTCTAACTTGTTATAAGACATACCGTACACAATTTTTCACAATTTTAATATCGAAATATATTACAGTAACAGGCCTCTGGCAAAAAATGACACAGAGAAACCTAAACGTCTAAAGGTAAGATAGAAAGACTGAATTTATAGCTTATTAACGTTTTCAAAAATTTATTTTTCCTTAAAATATGAAATTCTTTGTGTGTGAATTTCTAGAAAAAATTAAATCTATAGGCAAATAATATACCTTAAATTAACCTTAATAAATCTTAATTTAAGTCTGCCTCCGTGGTCATGATCGAAAAAATAAAAGATTTTGGCACCGGAGGTCCTAAGTTTGCAGCTCGGGGTATGCTCTCAGTAAAAGAATTCACCAACGTTAATTAATAGCGGCCTATGTATGGATGTTACAGCAGGGTGAATACCCTGATGTCCCAAAAGGCATTGAAATCGGCATTTATTCCGGTTTATTATTTATTTATAATTTATTCGTTAAATAATAATGACTAAGAGAAATGCACAATATCTAAAGTAAAATTAAAACTAAAAATGAATCTAACATTAAACTTTGTGTGTACATTTACAAATAACATTATTTTAATTTAACACGTGTTATAAATAACAAGTCCTTTCAAAAACTTTTTTAAAGAAATTTTGACTATTATATAGTTATAGTCGAAATGGTAGCTTTTATTTAATTTATAATCAATGTAATAAAAATAATTAATATAAATAAAACTAAACATTAAGTATTGTGATTTTTAAGCCTTTCATATCTATATAATAATTATAAGATACAATTATAAATATTATTATATTTAAGCTTTATAAACATTATAATATGTAAGCTTCATAAATATCATAATATGTAAGCTTCATAAATATTATAATAAATAGTCTTTATTATTGATAGCTATTATTTTATTTTATTTTTATTATTCAGTGTTAATTATTTAGCCTATTTTTCTTTGAAAGTGTTGATAGCAATTTTTAAAAAAAAAAATTAAAATTCTTTGATAAAATCGGCCAAATTTGAGTAACCTAAACTTTATTAAGATCCTTAATCCGGTATGAAAAAATCACATCTTGCTTTGCACGATTATGTGTATGAACAAAACCATATTTTGACTTTCTCCTACAATAGAGGGGGGAGCATCAAAAATGGTATGCACTTTTTCACCAATATCATGGTTTTTGCCCTCATTGATGCGAAATATAAATAAATAACTTCAATAGAGTTCTATTATATAGGACTTTCATTAAAAATTATATTTAATTTCAAATTTTAAAGTAAAGAGTGGTGAAATGTGTTTTTATTATATCTTAAAATACTGAAGGAATTTACAATGTTTATTTCTTCCTGTTTATAGAAATATATACTAAAGGGTGCATAGCCTATCTTAATACATTGATAGGCCTAAAACATCTTTTTTGGTCTCTCAGAGGCTCTGTGTAACCTCATTTAAACCTTCTCAAAGAGTGAGTTCATGTTATGATAAATCAATTTGTTGCAATTTTGTAGTGATTATTTGATTACATTATAAGCGAAAGTAATAAGGTTACTTTGTCAATGTTTCAAAATTTAACCTATAGGGCCCCTCTAGTAATAATATATCTGTATATTCGTATTTATCTAAGGATAAGTTATCAAAAGTTTCGTTTTAAAAGTTAATCGATTTTTTAGTTCAACCCGTTTAAACCAAGCTGTTAAATCTTCTATTCCATTTTATTGATCCCTTCTTATTTCTTGATCCAGAAATTTAATCAAGATTATCCAGGTAGCTCAAACTGCGTTTAGCACCCCTAACAGGTGACAGTTTTACCTGATTTAGACAATTAGATTTAATTTTAAGACGATTTTAAACTTTGACATTTATATTAAAGTTTGATCTTCCACTTAATCATCCAAAAAATTGTTTATGATTTATAAATTTCTTTTTATAAATAAAAATTATATATATATATATATATATATATATATATATATATATATATATATATATATATATATATATATATATATATATATATATATATATTAATATATATATAATTAAACAAATGATTTCATTTTCTTTTAGATATTGTATTAGGTTAGTATTTTAGAACATTACTTACGTATTAGTAAAACCTATGCCTGCACATAAGCTCCACAATACTGAAGTATTGTTTTCATATACCTTCCTAAATCCTAATTTCAACGTGTTAAAAAATGTTAGTATTGTAGAATTTAAATATTTGAGAATAATGTTTTGCTATTTAATTTAATGATTATGGCTATAATAAAACAGAAACGTGTTAATTATAAATTTACCACATGTTAACTAGAAAGGCAATCATTATATTGATCTAATTAATTGTTGCTTGCTTGTAATAAAGCTGCGTTTTTAATTATTATTAATCAAGTATATTAAATAGTTAGAGTTATTAATAGGTTAAGATAACTTTTTATTTTGTTTTGGTAAAAAAGGTGCATAAATATAAGTTGAAATCTTGGTTTTAATAAACAGAAACCCTATAGTTTGAGTAAACTTCCCCTTCTCCATCCAGCCTCTCTAAAAATGACTCTAGTTTACCCTTAAAATCTGAAATGGGGGTTATACAGAAGGTATTTGTTTAAGCTACACAAGTCCTCCAATGTTGAGCCTGAGGTTATGTTAGAGAATTAAAACTTGACAAAAAAATAACTTTATAAACTTGATTTCAATCAAGAAAGTGAAGACTTATAAACATAGATTAATTGTAATCTGCATTACGTTAATTACGAGTATAGGATTCTAAAGTAATGAATATTTTAAACAATTCACTTTTATAGCTATAAAAGTGAATCTATTTGTGTCTAATAATCAAATAAAATCGCGGTAGTAGTGTCTAACGCTTTTTAATTGTATCGTAACAATTCAAACTTATAATTGTGTACCTTTTAATTTATTTATTTATAGATGTTATTTGAAAATATTTGTATTGTTTATTGATGACATTGTTGCTAAGACTTGTATAAAGAAAAAAATAAATGATACCAAATCGCTCAATTGTTACAGAAAATTTGAAAAATATTTTTTTAAACCTCTTATTACTCGGTTTTCTTTATCTGTATGATTGCTTTGTTTTATAAATTATTAAAACAAATGTTCATAATCCTTTTTGAACGTGGCATTAAAATGCCTACTTTACTGCCATCAAAAAAATAATTTTACTGTTTTGGAAATAAAATTATAATGTATCTGCCAAGGCGAATAAGGAGGCACTCTTCTGCCTGGGCAGCAAAAAACGGTGCATATCTTTTGCGCTCTCAAAAAAGTAGCATATGCAACATTGGAGTTGCTTTGGAAATTATTAATTGACTATCTCTCGCTCGTTAATAAATAAATGTTCAAATAAATGAAATTTAACTTATTGCCTAATAATATAATCTACTTTTATTGGATCATACAACAGGGTCATACTCTGTTCCAGAACTCCTTTATTTTATACTACTTTTCCTTTTATACTTAATAAAAAAATATTTTATTAAATATATTTATTTAATTGTAATTAATGTATTAATGTATTAATTAATGTATTAATTAACATTAATGTATTAATGTATTAATTAACATTAATGTATTAATTTTTAAACCCTGTTCTAAAACAATCATTGACTAATATTGATTACAATATAAAACTAAATAATTTTAAATTTTTTATTGGTTTAATGTTAAAAAAATACTAAAATAGCTTATTAGAAGCAGATAAGAGTAAATTAAAATATTATTATTTAATAAACCATGCAAAGGAAAAATAAAATTTACAAAAATAAACACATTATTGGTGAAAAATCGTGATAGCTAAGTAGGCATACCAATCACTATCTTAAACAGTAATATACAAAATAATAGACTAGTTATTTAATGAAATTTCACTTATTTATAAACCGAAAATTAAAAATATCTGCCTAACCATATAGACTTAGGGACCTGTCACTATTTTTAACCAAAAATGTTTAACTTGGGTTACTTGATAACCAGTCATTATTGGTGCGAAATATCAACCAATGGTTGATACAATCATAAAAACGATTAGATCATTAAACTTTACTCTTATCGTGTTTCATTTTTACAAATAAGAAAAAACTGATGTCTAATTTAAATCATTACAGTTAAAACAATTGTCAAGAACATTGTAAAACTTGCCATTGCGTTATGTGATTGTGCTATTTGTATTATAGTTTCAAAGTAAAATAAAATTTTACTAAACTAAAATCATAAAACTAAATGTCTGTATTGTTAAATATTTATAAAAATAATTACTAAAATTGTACATTTTGTTGCTAAAAGATTGAAAAAAATAATAATTTTAAAGAATTTTTGTTTTATTTGCCCTGAGACTTTTCCTTTGATTAAGTTACTAGTCCGACTCTGTTCTCTATTCCTGCCTTTAGATTGTTTACAAACTAAAAATTTGTTGTACATCTTATTTATCCCTGATGGGCCGAAAAGCCCTAAAACGGGCATTTTATTTTATTTTTATATATAAAAAATACATGGCATACATGGGTCAATGGAGCAAAAGTGTCTATACGAAGAGCGAAAGTGACATGAATACTTACGGAGAAATCAGACTCGAAGTTAAGGGTCTATATGTGTTTGTCTAAAGTTTGTTTAGTTTACATCTGTCTACAGTGTGTAAACTATGTGTATCTTAGACACTGTAGATATGGACACAGTTTATTTTTACATGGAAACCATACAAAAAGTTCTAACCATATTAGTAAAAATCTTTGACCAGAAAAAGAAATGCATATTACTAATGATGAATGAGCCAAATCTTAAAAATTAATCAGTTTGATTGATTGATTGATAATTGATTGATTTAATCACACCAAAAATTAAACCACAGTGAGCTCTTTTCCATCCAATGTGGATAAATTTTCTAAAATAAGTTAAATAAATTTTCTAAATAAAGTTAAGAACCTCACTTTCTTTCTGCTACAAGATAATTTTTCTCAAATCCATTTTCCTTAATTCTGGAAGTAAAAAGTTTGAAAGTATGATACCTGTCCATAAAGACTCCATTTTTTGTGTTCGATTTTACTAAAAATGTTGACCCTCGCTTTATCAAACCTTAAACAATTATTTTTAATAAATGAATACAATTTTAAAGACATAGTGCCAATATTATTGTTTATCAATAATTTAATAGTCTATTATTGCTTCTTTCACATTTTAAATCATGACTATCAAGAATATCTCGTCTGAGGATAAGACTTTTGCAATCAGTTCTGTCAAATCAAATCTCATACATATTTTAGTTGCTATAGACTTTGTTACTATACAGAGTGTTACACTAGAAAGTCCCTGTATAGTTTTCCCGGAAAATATCCGAGATATCAAGACACGGACATCGGGCATGGATTTTGGTCAAAAATACTTTTTAGGGAAAATCAGATTTTGTAGTTGTGTAGCGGGCTTCACCCACTTGTTTCGACTAACTTCTTTGTTTTTAGATTTTGGTAAAGGGATTTTTTTTGTTTTTTTGTTTGCAAAGGCTCTAAAAAAGAAGAATAATTCGAAAATATCCATCAAAATCTGACATTTTTCCTCTGAATTAAAAAAATCGATTTTTTCTGAATTTTCATATCTATGACTGGCAAGAGATAGATAGAGATTTCTGAGATTTCTTTTTTCATCTTAATTGGCTCAAAGTTTTTGGAGGAAAAGTTGAATAGAAATTGCGTTTTTATAAGCTATTGAGTTTGACTTTATAAAAAAATTGCACATCTTGAAATTATTAGTTATGTTTTAACTCTTTAACGTTAGCTAAAAACAATAAAACCGGATTAAAAATGGTTGTTTGAGCATAGCTCAAAAAGTAAAATAGCGGGATAACTTCTGCATTAAGTCTGCATTAAGCATTAAAGTCTGATCTAAATCGGACCATTATTCATGAAGTAAGAAAGAAATTAGTCTCGAAAATTGTCAAAAAAAACTTTTTTTTTTCAAATTCAGCAATCCATAAGTCATATGGCTCTGGGTAAACGAAACAACACCCGAAGTAAAGTCGATAGAGGCAAGTGTCTAGTTTTCAGAACTACCTTTGATTTTTAATTTTAACTAACATAACAGGTTTTGTAGTAAAAATACTAAAAAAATAAAAATATAGAAGGACTTTCTAGCGATACACCCTGTATCTCAACAGTTAAAAAAATAGTGCTAATATTCTTACAATGGACTAAACTAATAAAACAACTAAGCAGCCTAGTATGATCAAAAATCCTTTGTTAATAAAAAGTGTAATGGCTGGAACCGGTCTCAATTTTTCGTAAATACCTTCCTGAACAAAGATCTGCAATTCTGCTGACTTGTATTGGATAGGTGTCCCAGGCAGAACACACTTTAGGGGTCAAAGGTTCTGCTTAGGACACCCATCCGATGCGAGTTGGCGGAATTGCAGATCGTTGTTCAGGAAGGTATTTATGAAAAATTAAGACCGGTTCCAGCCATTACACTTTTTATTAACAAAACACCCCTGGGCTCTTGGTCTAATAGTGGACCTTTATATTTAATCATTTAAATTGTGTGTAGTAAAACCTCAAAATTTAAACAGATATGAACAAACAATATCATATAATTTTAAGTGTCAACACCAAAAAATATATGGTAGCCAACAACTTACAAACTAAAAGTCTAATGGTTATAGAATTTCCACTACTAATTTAAAATAAGTCTTGCTATTTTAAGATATTTCAAACGTTCTAAAGTAGTTAGAAAATACAAATTTATTAGCCATTTTCATTTTAAAATATAATAATCAAAATATGGCTCCGGTTTACACAAAATAAATATTGTATAATTTTGCCAATAAAGAACTTGTTTAAAAAAAAATATATAATAGTCAATATTTTCAAGATGGCGACAGATTTTAAAATGAATCGAACGACCACCTATACATTTGTGTCTGGAATCATTTTTAGAACAACTCAAAAAGACTTGAAAGCATCTGAAAACGAATAATTTAAGTGAAATCTCGGTTACGTATTTTATGCAAACACAATACTTTTCCTATATACCTATAGAAAAAGTAATACCATTGATAACGATGGCAAGGCTGGAAAATAGTTTGTAACCTACTTGTTTGGCTACATTTGTAAGGTTAGGCTACAAACTCTAATAAAGGTCAAATGAAGTAAATTATATTTTTTCAGTTGACAATACTGTTTTAATAATAATAATAACACTTAACAATTTATATATAATAACTAATGTATATGGATTGCATCGACAATTTCTAAAGATAGGTTATCATATGATTCCAATCTAATAATGTAGCATATTGCATAAATATATAGAGAATCAAATAAATATACAATTATATATAAAATACAAAATATACAAATGTAAAGAGTAGTATCTTCGAAATGAGGGTTACGTGGGGTATGAAACAGTACAACTAGTGGCACCTAGCGGCGGATCAAGTAGTATTAGTTACTCCGTATTCCGCTTGGGCTACATATACAGACCCTATTGATTTTCTATTGTTTACCGCAGCCTGATAGCGCCACTGTACCAGTTATACGTTGGTCCATCAAGCATCACCATGCCTAACTGCCATTAACTTTTCATCTCGGTAAACAAGACTTACATATTGCTCGTCAATTTTCCAACGATTTTCATTCCTTCAGTATTACAAGATGGAGGCAGTGATAAAAGCCGCTCTTCCTCCCGGATGGGAAAATAAACACGAACCAAAAACAGGCAAAAGGTAAATAATATTATTTTGTCTATTTACTTCGTAACTTTACATCTTATTCTTAACTTTTACTCGCTTTCGTTTAATTTCTGCCCGATCCTATTAGACTATTTTTTATAAAGATTTTATACAGATATTTTTCATTAAATTTAACTTTTTTTTAAGATTCATGCAATGTATGTAAATTTTTTTTGTTATTTATTACATGTATTATATATATATATAATATATAATATATATATATATATATATATATATATATATATATATATATATATATATATATATATATATATATAATATATATATATATATATATATATATATATATATATATACATACATACATCTTTAGCATATATTATATTTCAATAATAATATATACAATCATATAAATATAAGAACATTTAACAGAATAATAGTGATTTATTTACATTAAAATTATTTGTTCTCAAAGTTTTGTGTTTTATTTAATATTTTTAATGTAAGCTTTATTGTTTACCACTAATTAAGGCAAAACCATTTAAAATGTTGGTGTAACATTTTAGATGCACCAACATTCAATCACGAAAAAAAACTTAAACATTTACTTTCGAAAATGTACCCTGTTTCTGTTCCTAGTAAATTGACTTTTACTAGGACTACCCCTAGTAAATTGACTTTTACTGGGACTACCCCCAGTAAATTGACTTTTACTAGGACTACCCCTAGTAAATTGACTTTTACTGGGATACCCCCAGTAAATTGACTTTTTATTGAGACTACCCCTAGTAAATTGACTTTACTGGGTCTACCCCCAGTAAATTGACTTTTATTGAGACTACCCCTAGTAAATTGACTTTTACTGGGTCTACCCCCAGTAAATTGACTTTATTGAGACTACCCTAGTAATTGACTTTTAGTAAATTGTCTTTACTGGGTCTACCCTGGTAATTTGACTTTTACTAGGACTACCCCTAGTAAATTGACTTTTACTTGGACTACCCCCTGTAAATTGACTTTTACTGGGTCTACCCCCAGTAAATTGACTTTTACTGGGTCTACCCCAGTAAATTGACTTTTATTGAGACTACCCCTAGAATTGGCCTTTACTGGGTCTACGCCTGGTAAATTGTCTTTTACTGAGTCTACCCCCAGTAAATTGTCTTTTACAGGGTCTAACCCCGGTAAATTGACTTTTACTGGGACTACCCCTCGTACATTGACTTTTACTGTGTCTACCTCTGGTAATTTGAATTTTGTAAGTTCACTTTTAACATTTTTATTTTTACCTAAATACGGTAATATTGTTACTAAAGTTTTTTTGTCAACAAGCTGTCTGGGAAAAATTGCCTCTCGGGCCGCTTTGAGGTATAAGGGGCCTAAACCGACTAACGGCTAGCAAAACGAAGGCCCCTTATCTTCATAATATTTATTTCATTTATTTCCGACTTATAAAATCTAATATCAATTACAAAAAAAAATTATATTCTATCTACATAAACTGAAATCTACTTAAAACATTGTTGAAAACAAAAATAGGTAATTTAGAAAGTAGATGAAACTTTGGTATGAATATTTCCTGCGATAAGAAACTTTGTAATCATAAGTTTTGTCTGATTGGATGTCTGTCTCTCAAACTTATCATACGATACGACTGTTTGAAGGAATGCGGAAGGGAACAGATAACATAACGAGAACTGCGACGACCATTCACATCAAGTTTTGACTTACCAATAAAGACCTTCTTTAAACCTCCCAAAGTTGGCTCCTATAAATATGTATTTTCAAATTAACTAACTGGACCTAAATATCACAATAAACTTTGGAGAGGTAGTGACGTTTTATATTTGTAAAAGATGTAATATGCAGAACATAGGGGGTAATTGACTTCAAACATCTCTGTTTATGATTAAAATTTCAAACATTTAAGATGGCTACTATTAATTAAACTCAGTCTCAACTTTTAGGCGTTAAAATTCAAATAAAATTTTTGAAATACGATTTTAAACGTGCTTAAGTAAAAAAACATCGTCCAATATTTTTTAAAATGTTCTCTTCTTCCCTGGATATTTATTAATTAAAATTCAGTCATATTTTATTTTTTAATTATTACCATGTTCACGAGAAAGCATTGCCATCACTATAGTAACTAGGTAAATGGCTATAACATAACATTTGGTAACCATATCACCAATTTGTCATAAGTTATAGTCTCGTGATCAAAATGATCACGCGGGTTTGAAAAATATGTATTCCAATTATTTATTATAACAGCTGGGATGTATCAATCTGAAACAATAGCTCAGAGAAAAAATTGCCAACATTTTAGGATACTGACAGGTCACATAACGACTCAAAGATTTCCTTACAGACCGCCCTACAGAACAACTCATAGAATTGCTCACAGACCGACACACAGATCGTTCTACAGATTGGTATAACAACCGCGTCACATACCAGTTTATAGAATTGCTCCCAAATCGACTCACAGATCGTCCTACAGACTGGTATAACAACCGCCTCACATACCAGTTTATAGAATTGCTCACAGACCGACTCACAGATCGTCCTACAGACTGGTATAACAACCGCCTCACATAACAGTTTATAGAATTGCTCACAAATCGTCCTACAGACTTGTATAACAATCGCCTCACATACCAGTTTATTAAATTGCTCACAGACCGACCCACAGATCGTCCTACAGACTGGTATAACAATCGCCTCACATACCAATTTATTGAATTGCTCACAGACCGACCCACAGATCGTCCTACAGACTGGTATAACAATCGCCTCACATACCAGTTTATAGAATTGCTCACAGACCGACCCACAGATCGTCCTACAGACTGGTATAACAATCGCCTCACATACCAGTTTATTGAATTGCTCACAGATCGACCCACAGATCATCCTACAGACTGGTATAACAACAGCCTCACATACCAGTTTATAGAATGGCTCACAGACCGACTCACAGATCGTCCTAAAGACTGGTATAACAATCGCCTCACATACCAGTTTATAGAATGGCTCACAGACCGACTCACAGATCGCCCTACAGACTGTATAACAACAGCCTCACATACCAGTTATAGAATTTCTCACAGACCGACTCACAGATCGTCATAAAGACTGGTATAACAACAGCCTCACATACCAGTTTATAGAATGCTCACAGACCGACTCACCGTCCTACAGACTGTATAAAACCGCCTATAGTTTATAGAATTGCTCACAAATCGTCCTACAGACTTGTATAACAATCGCCTCACATACCAGTTTATTGAATGCTCACAGACCGACCCACAGATCGTCCCTACAGACTGGTATAACAATCGCCTCACATACCAATTTATGAATTGCTCACAGACCGACCACAGATCGTCCTACAGACTGGTATAACAATCGCCTCACATACCAGTTTATAGAATGCTCACAGACCGACTCACAGATCGTCCTACAGACTGGTATAACAACCGCCTCACATAACAGTTTATAGAATTGCTCACAGACCGACCCACAGATCGTCCTACAGACTGGTATAACAACAGCCTCACATACCAATTTATTGAATTGCTCACAGACCGACCCACAGATCGTCCTACAGACTGGTATAACAATCGCCTCACATACCAGTTTATAGAATTGCTCACAGACCGACTCACAGATCGTCCTACAGACTGGTATAACAACCGCCTCACATAACAGTTTATAGAATTGCTCACAGACCGACCCACAGATCGTCCTACAGACTGGTGTAACAACAGCCTCACATACCAATTTATTGAATTGCTCACAGACCGACCCACAGATCAACCTACAGACTGGTATAACAATCGCCTCACATACCAGTTTATAGAATGGCTCACAGACCGACTCACAGATCATCCTACAGACTGGTATAACAACAGCCTCACATACCAGTTTATAGAATGGCTCACAGACCGACTCACAGATCGTCCTAAAGACTGGTATAACAATCGCCTCACATACCAGTTTATAGAATGGCTCACAGACCGACTCACAGATCGCCCTACAGACTGGTATAACAACAGCCTCACATACCAATTTATTGAATTGCTCACAGACCGACCCACAGATCGTCCTACAGACTGGTATAACAATCGCCTCACATACCAGTTTATAGAATTGCTCACAGACCGACTCACAGATCGTCCTACAGACTGGTATAACAACCGCCTCACATAACAGTTTATAGAATTGCTCACAGACCGACCCACAGATCGTCCTAAGACTGGTATACAACAGCCTCACATACCAATTTATGAATTGCTCACAGACCGACCCACAGATCGTCCTACAGACTGGTATAACAATCGCCTCACATACCAGTTTATAGAATTCTCACAGACCGACTCACAGATCGTCCTACAGACTGGTATAACAACCGCCTCACATAACAGTTTATAGAATTGCTCACAGACCGACCCACAGATCGTCCTACAGACTGGTGTAACAACAGCCTCACATACCAATTTATTGAATTGCTCACAGACCGACCCACAGATCGTCCTACAGACTGGTATAACAATCGCCTCACATACCAGTTTATAGAATGGCTCACAGACCGACTCACAGATCATCCTACAGACTGGTATACAACAGCCTCACATACCTTTTATAGAATGGCTCACAGACCGACTCACAGATCGTCCTAAGACTGGTATAACAATCGCCTCACATACCAGTTTATAGAATGGCTCACAGACCGACTCACAGATCGCCCTACAGACTGGTATAACAACAGCCTCACATACCAGTTTATAGAATTTCTCACAGACCGACTCACAGATCGTCATAAAGACTGGTATAACAACAGCCTTACATACCAGTTTATTAAATTGCTCACAGATCGACCCACAGATCATCCTACAGACTGGTATAACAATCGCCTCACATACCAGTTTATAGAATTGCAGACCGACTCACAGATCGTCCTACAGACTGGTATAACAACCGCCTCACATAACAGTTTATAGAATTGCTCACAGATCGTCCTACAGACTGGTATAACAACAGCCTCACATACCAATTTATTGAATTGCTCACAGACCGACCCACAGATCGTCCTACAGACTGGTATAACAACGCCTCACATACCAGTTTATTAGAATTTCTCACAGACCGACTCACAGATCGTCATAAAGACTGGTATAACAACAGCCTCACATACCAGTTTATTGAATTGCTCACAGATCGACCCACAGATCATCCTACAGACTGGTATAACAACCGCCTCACATACCAGTTTATAGAATGGCTCACAGACCGACTCACAGATTGCCCTACAGACTGGTATAACAACAGCCTCACATACCAGTTTATAAAAGTTCTCACAGACCAACCACAGATGTCCTAAAGACTGGTATAACAATCGCCTCACATACCAGTTTTGAATTCACAGATCGACCCACAGATCATCCTACAGACACAACCGCCTCACATACCAGTTATAGAATGGCTCACAGACCGACTCACAGATTGCCCTACAGACTGGTATAACAACAGCCTCACATACCAGTTTATAGAATGGCTCACACGACCGACTCACAGATCGCCCACAGACTGGTAAACAATCGCCTCACATACCAGTTTATAGAATGCTCACAGACCGACTCACAGATCGTCCTAAAGACTGGTATAACAATCGCCTCACATACCAATTTATAGAATGGCTCACAGACCGACTCACAGATCGCCCTACAGACTGGTATAACAACAGCCTCACATACCAGTTTATAGAATTTCTCACAGACCGACTCACAGATCGTCATAAAGACTGGTATAACAACAGCCTTACATACCAGTTTATTGAATTGCTCACAGATCGACCCACAGATCATCCTACAGACTGGTATAACAATCGCCTCACATACCAGTTTATAGAATTGCTCACAGACGACTCACAGATCGTCCTACAGACTGGTATAACACCGCCTCACATAACAGTTTATAGAATTGCTCACAGATCGTCCTACAGACTGGTATAACAACAGCCTCACATACCAATTTATTGAATTGCTCACAGACCGACCCACAGATTGTCCTACAGACTGGTATAACAATCGCCTTATATACCAGTTTATAGAATTTCTCACAGACCGACTCACAGATCGTCATAAAGACTGATATAACAACAGCCTCACATACCAGTTTATTGAATTGCTCACAGATCGACCCACAGATCATCCTACAGACTGGTATAACAACCGCCTCACATACCAGTTTATAGAATGGCTCACAGACCGACTCACAGATTGCCCTACAACTGTATCAACAGCCTCACATACCAGTTATAAAAGTTCTCACAGACCGACTCACAGATCGTCCTAAAGACTGGTATAACAATCGCCTCACATACCAGTTTATTGAATTGCTCACAGATCGACCCACAGATCATCCTACAGACTGGTATAACAACAGCCTCACATACCAGTTTATAGAATGGCTCACAGACCGACTCACAGATCGCCCTACAGACTGGTATTCACATACCAGTTTATAGAATTTCTCACAGACCGACCCACAGATCGTCCTACAGACTGGTATAACAACCGCCTCACATACCAGTTTATAGAATTTCTCACAGAGACCACAGATTGCAATCGAGTTTATTGCTCACAGACCGACTCACAGATCGTCCTACAGACTGGTATAACAACGCCTCACATAACAGTTTATAGAATTGCTCACAGATCGTCCTACAGACTGGTATAACAACAGCCTCACATACCAATTTATTGAATTGCTCACAGACCGACCCACAGATCGTCCTACAGACTGGTATAACAATCGCCTCACATACCAGTTTATTGAATTGCTCACAGATCGACCCACAGATCATCCTACAGACTGGTATAACAACAGCCTCACATACCAGTTTATAAAAGTTCTCACAGACCGACTCACAGATCGTCCTAAAGACTGGTATAACAATCGCCTCACATACCAGTTTATTGAATTGCTCACAGATCGACCCACAGATCATCTTACAGACTGGCATAACAACAGCCTCACATACCAGTTTATTGAATTGCTCACAGACCGACTCACAGATCGCCCTACAGACTGGTATAACAACAGCCTCACATACCAGTTTATAGAATTGCTCACAGACCGACTCACAGATCACCTTTAAACTGGTAGAACAACCGCCTCAAACACAAGCTCATAAAACGACTCAAAGGCCGACTCAAATGTCACCCTACACACTGCTTGACAGACATGCTAATTACTTAGCATGTTGGCATTTATAACGTGGGACGATTTGCGGGCCTGCGAGGCCACCGTGGCCCTTTGGGGAATATTTATTATACTGACTTACAGGGGTAGTAAGCTAATTAGGATAAATAGCGATCTCCTTCCAAACTTCCTCAGCAACTTTCAGCACAATTAAACCCAAAAAAAATGTCTTAGAGGTATACATTTATTTGGAAATGTGTATGCCATTAGGTCACTTAGGGTGGTCTGATTGAGTGGAAACCGACACTGGCTCTAAAAAGAAGCTGTTTGGAGCAATAAAAAACTGCTTTTTTGGGGGGAGGGCAGCACCCCAATATTTACTAGAGGTTTACTAGCGGCGGTCCAAACCAAAAAAAATAGAATGCATTTCAACAAAACGTATGAAAATAGGAATATAATACAAATCGAAATTAAATAAAATGAACGTCAGGAAATAAATTCTTGTATGCGCCTTGGAAGTAAAATGCTATTTTTTCCCTTCGCAATTACCTCCCTCGGCTTCGCCTTAGGAGTTAAATACATAAATATTTCGGCTCCGCCTCGGGATTTAAACACATGAATTCTTTGCCTTTACCAAGGGAGTTATATGCTTTGGTTTTTATGGTTATGGCTATGTTTCAGGAACCAACTGACTGCTCAGGGAAATAATAGCATTATTTACTCCCTTGGTGCATAACATAACTATTAATCCTGGATCAAATTAATTGCAGTCCAATAAGATCTTTATATGTGGTTGTTAACACAAGTTTCCAAAATAAAAATATAAAACGTTATTTAAATTTTCATTTTAGATAAATCAAATAAAAATGCTTAATAGCAATTGATATTTGATTTGTTTCAGCTTCTTTGTAAACCATCTGACGCACAGTGCTCAGCTGGAAGATCCACGGATCAAGCAGATTACTGAGGAACTCAAGCAACTCCCGTCTCAGACTCAGAAGAAGGTAAATAACCATTACGCTATATCCAAACCGTTGCGGTTCTGAAACTTGATTGGAAGTAGAAACGAAAAATCTGAAATGCTGTTAGTTATCATCTCAATTCTATTTACATATTTTCCAGGGTACTTTCATCCGATTATTTTATTTTCTGCAATATATTAACTTTTTTACTTTTCCTCGCCTACTAACGTAGGTATAAGGAGAAGTATTGTGTTCAACCTAAAAATCTGAAACCCCGCAAAAATCAGACATTAGGTCTAGCCGTGCTGCCCGGAAGATTATATTTTGCTGACTAAGATAACCTATTTCGCTGAGTCATCAAAACTTTCGTTAAAAATCGAAAATTTTACTGTTCGAATTTGATCGGTTTTTTAAAGACAGACGTCTCTTAGTAGCATTGCGGGACTTTGACTTTCAGGTCAGGGCTATAGAATGAGTTTGTGCATATGCACACTGACGTCAGGGTTGCTAGAGTTCTCTGTTGGTTGTGGCTGGACTAGCCAGTGTGGTGAGCCTTGCTAGAGTCTGGTGATGCTAGAGGATCTGACGAGATTGGTGAGACTGATTAAACAAGGACGGGGCCAAGTAAGACTAATGTGATCAGAGGAGGTAGTAAGACTAGATGACCTAAGAACACTGTTGATTGGTAGTCGGCACTAGCCAGAGCGGTGAGCCTAGCCAGAGTCTAGCTGGTCTAGACGAACTAGGCACACTGTGAGCTAGTTGCGACACTAGCCTGAGCAGTGAGTTTAGATAGAGTCTGGTTGGGCTAGATGAACTGGGCACACTGTGGATTGTCACACGTGCCGCCATGTACGGAGGGGGTGCTTCCTAGATTATTGGGTGCGTACAAACTCTAGGCAACCCTATCAATCAACATTAGTTGAGTGAGATTTGAGACAAGGGAAACGCTAATATGATCTTACGGGTTTAAGCGTAAAAAAGCAAAGGTGTTTCAATTTATTTAAAAACTGGTCAAAATACATTATGTTGTAGTAGCCATTAAGTTAAACTTTGTCATCAAAATTGTCAAGAAATAGAACAAAACTTTATAATCCTCTTGTTAAGAATAAATCATGGTATCATTATAATTATATTATACAAAACTTATTCTACTTTTAAATTCTCAATAGTTCAAAACAATAAGGTGCATGAAAATTTATGTAATTTAATTACAGGCTTGGAAGGTGTTAGTTCGTAAAAGCTGTTATTTTGAGTCTTGTCATCGTAGTCGTTAATAAGAGAATTGTTGAAAAGCATCGCTTTGATGTTTATGAAATTGTTTGGTTGCATTTACTAGCAAAAAGGTTGATATCAAAAGGTTGTTTTGTAATAGAGAAGTACGCGGGGTTTATTTAAAGGTTGATAACACCCATTTGAAAACAAAGAAAATGGGTGTTTTAGCATGCAGCTCATTAATGTACGGACTTCTATCGCAATACTAGGACGGACTTGATTCTGTTGCAATTAGGTTATTTTTCGGTTTTTAAAATTTTTGAAAATAACGCATTCATCTCATCCAATTGTTTCGATGCTGTTGCCAAATGATTGTTTTAACTGAACCAGTGCTGATAATAAGAGAAAACTTAGCACAATTGTTGCTCTTGGACTCTAAGCGTGCCAAATTTTAAATTGATTCACACATTTTTCCATGTTTTATGAATCTTTGAAATATATGCCTAGTCATAAATGACGGTTAACGACTTCATTAAAAGCTTAGCTAGACATAAAAATTAATTTTTGTGTCAACTTTTTTGGCGACCGAAAATTCCGATGTCAACCAAGTTTCAACTACTTAGCTTAAACACACTGGGAGCTACGATGATATCAGACACACACATACACACCGTACACATATACATACATACACTCGCACACGTAAAGACAATTTGTTAAAAACTACTGAGGGGGTCCTAAAACACATAAATCGGAAAATTTTGGTGAAATCCAGGTCTCAGAGTTTTAGTTCAAATACATTACTTTCCCATTATAATTCAGTATAAAAGAGAAAAAGTTGAAATAAATCCTTAATTTTTTATCTCACCTCCTTATGTTTTAAATTCCACAAACTTTCTCGTTTACTTGCACTGTAAATGTCTCTTCCCTCTCTAGGGAGTTTAAAATGTTATGCCAATTTAGTAGGGCTTTTAAAGAGGATTTAGAGGAATGTTTTTAATATCGTGTTATGAACGTACTAAACGTAACGTACTGTTACGTGTATTACTAATGGTAGAATCTATATTAGTAGATATTATTTATTTTATTCTTATAAAATGAAATAATTAAAATCAAGTAACTAAGTTAAACTTTTATCGTTTATCGAAAAACACTGTATTATCTCCCTTGGCAGATAGAGTGACAGATGGAGAGTGGATAGAGTGGCAGATGGAAACCAAAATGTTAGTAAATTCCCTGGCCAGCTTTGGGAGCCAACTACTTTATCTCTCTCGGCCTGTCGGACTCGAGAGCTAATAAAGTTTCCTCCATCGGATAGCCTTAAGAGGAAACTGAGCTGTAAAACGCTATTTTATTCCTTGTTGCAAAATAATAATAATAGCTTTACTGGCACTTCCTTTTGAAACCAAAACCTCTCTCATTTAAGGGGTAAGTATAGTCCGATATTACCATTTGGTATAAATTGATACAGTATTTTTCCAGCTTATTCTATTTACCGCAGCTCTATGCCAAACGCTAAACGCTCCACAAACTCGTCTCTCCATCTAAATCCATATTGTGACCATTTGTGTCAGCACTCTCGCCCATGCTGTACTCATCCAGACCATTTCCATTTCAAGTCATGACTTTTTATCATTAGGCTTTTAGTGTTGCCATCGTTTATGACTCTTTTATTTTTAATTCTTTGAGCCTCTCTTATACCATACATAGGGCTCAGTATTTGACTTTGGGTGGAAACCAGCTTAGGATTTAAATCTTGAGTCAAAGACTAGCTCTGACATCCAAATAATATAGTTGGAAAAACATAAGTCTGCAACACCTTTTTTCACGTTAGTAGCTATTTTATTCTTTAATATCTTCTCCAATGACCAAAATGTTAACCTTCAATTAATTTCATTTCATTGAGCATTTCAAAAAGAGTCTGTTTGCCCAAGATAGATGTATTCATTAACGCTTTCTATCTCTCCACTAAACGCGATTAATGGCTCTTAGCTCTGATTCTTCATTGTCTTGGATTTGAATTGGAGCCCAATTTATTGAGAGACCATAATTCTTACATATATTCATTAAATCTTCAACCATTCTCTTCATAGTATTCCGATCATAGGCAAATAATACAACATCATCAGCAAAGCGAAGATTACTCAATCAGTGTTTCCATGAACATTTATTCCTACTTTCTGCCAATTCATCTCCCTATAAGCTATTTTAATCACGCAATCAAACATAATAGCTAAAATTGGACAACCTTGTCTGACTTCCTGCTGAGCATCATACTCTTGACCATCAATTTCTATTGAGATAAAAGCTTTTATACTGCTGCATATGCTTTCAATTACTTCTATATAATCTTCTTTAACTCCAGCCTCTTTTAAAGCTATCCATATTTTATTTATAAAGCGAGGTAAAAGCTTTATTAAAATCAATGAAACAAAGATAAAGAGGAATTTTGAATTCATTACAATTTTCCATAACTTTACCTTGTTTCCCCTTGTTGCATAATAAACTATTTTAATACCCTTTCCATAATTGTATTAAAATATATTATAAATTTCCCAAATCGGATATGGGGTATTAAAAGGGATTAGCAGCTGCTTCTCTGATTGGTCAATCTCCAACACAGTTTACAGTCTTTAAGATTTCATACTTATAGATAGATTGTAGGATTCAGATTATAAAGTTATTAAATGACATAACATGTTGACTTGGCCGTCATAAAGTCAAGTAAAACTTGAAGGGTACGTTTCCGATCGTCTAAAGATGAAATTCGATACGATTGAAGAAATTCTTTCTAGATGGAAAGGTTTTATGAAATCTAAAAGTGGTCTCGATTTTAGTCTTTGGCATTCCTCAATAAGCTAAAAGCGTCGTTTGTACAGCGTATGATGACGTCACGAGCAATTTAAAACAACTCTAAAAATAATCTTTGTAAACCAAACAACCTTTAGTTAAAACCAGAACTTAATTTTACAACTTGATATAAACGATCACTTCGCGTGTTGATCTATTTCTCCCTAAACTTTAAGTAATAAGTTTAAATGAAAATAAAAACAACAGCTGGTCCAATTACCTGATCAGAACTAGTCAAATCAGCTAATTGAAATAAAATTATCAAGGAAGATTCCATAAATATGTTTTGTGTAATTTAATAAATTGCCCGTAGTTATACAAGGATATTAATGATTGGCATACAAATGTTTAATACAATCATAGCTTCACCATATTATTGTTTTCTTATATAAAGTTTTCCATTCTTATTTTTCGTTTTTCTTCATTATTTTTAGTTTGAAAGTATTTTTTTGTAAGTTTTATGCATAAAAAATTACTTTGATTTTGAATATTAACTTATTTTTTATTGTCCTAATAAATGTATATTTATTAGCATTTTTAAATAAATCTGTTATAGTTTATAACAAGAAATTTGTTTAAATTTAAACATGTTGAGACTTGTGAAAGTAATATTTTTGTTTAAGGAGGTCAAATTTTTTACTACCTGCTTTTAGATTTTTCACGAAAATATAAATTTTCTTTAAAAAACACTAGCTTTTATAAGTCGTCACCCCCAAAGGATGTGAAACTTTTGAGCTTTATATTTGGCTTGGAGTGTATTTATAAACAAAGAAACCAAAAAATATATACGAGTATACTTAAATTGTGTTGTAATCGCATGGACTGAGGCGTAGCAATTAATTTTACAAAGAGAGGTGCCTTATCTAGGTTTTAAGGTCTACAATATTCTTCCACGTCCTAAACAGATAAATCTGTCAAGTAATTTCTATATGAATGCGTGCCTAATAAAGTCAGATCCAGACAAGGTCCTACTAAATCCATCCATGTGCTATGTAGATAAATAGCACATGGATCCGAGTCGCAGCACTATATCTGAATGTAGTGCTACTTCTAGTATCTTTGCTGTTGTTTCCAGGAGCGAAGTACAAGTCGTCACTTTCCACTGATGGGCGCGTCAGTGATCCAGACTGGTAATCAACCTTCCATGATAGATTCTATGAATAGGATACGATCCTTATTTCCAACTGTACCTGAAACCCATATAAAAGCTTTATTAATTAAGTAAGTACCCTTAATTTTTAATAGGAAAAGATTATTTATAAATATATTTAAATTAAATAAAACGTACCTTAATTTTATTAGGAAAATTAATTTTATAAAATATATTTAAATTAAATAAAACGTACCCTTAATTTTTATTAGGAAAATTAATTTTATAATATATCTCTAAATTAAATTAAACGTACTCATTTAACTGAAAGGCAAATGGCTTATTTTTCAGTATGGTCTATTCACTTTTTTAGATTAAAGTCAAATATAGGGGCTTGTAAGTACTAGTCATAACAACAAGCCATAATAACGATTGCGTTTACTTGCTCAGTCTAAACAAAGAATATTTCACGAATCTTATCTGATAGGTCAGATTCAACGAATTATACGTAAGCGCTTACACACTTACTACCTTAAAGCCAAAAGCTGAATGGGTATAAGAAAGAAATTACACTTAAATTATTCATAATAAATATTTTTTTTTAAATTGACATGCATAATGAGGTATGTTCAGGAAAGGTATGTCTTTGAGATTCCCAGTTATTCAAAGGCGAAGAACCTTTGAATATTTGATAACATCAAGACTCTTCACTTTTTATCGATAATTATAAAACATTCTAGGTTAATAATGAAGACTGAAAGTCTTCATTATTAACCTAGAATTTAATTCCTAACAGTCCAATAACTATTTTGTTAATTATAAAACATATTTTGATTTTAAACTAAAAACATTTTAGCAAGCAATCAATGACATAGCACTGTGCCTGCTTCATTTATTTGTTTAGTAATAAACTTTGAAATCTACCAATTGAAGTGATCTAGTTACTCATCCGCTCGTGCTAATTTTAATCATAGGTTGACTGTAGGTTATCCAATAAACACTGGAAATAACGAAACTACATTCAAAAAGTCAATAATACTTCAAATTAATTTATAAATTAAAATATGAGCTACACTGTTGATACGTTTATTTATGGGACCTATAGAGAAAAAGGTGGCCTATCTAAAATGCTGGATTACAACCAAAGCGTCTTCTTCGTTATATTAAAATAAACATAGTTACATTCTTCGCATATAAGGAAGGTTCTTGTCTATGGGTTGGCACAAAGGAAGTGTCGCTTCCTTGCGCTTTCTATGCCAAAAATGCTTCCTTGCGCTTCCTTGAATGTTATGCAAAAAACAATTAGAACAATTTGGAAAGAAGCTGATAGATCTGGTGCACTCAGGTATCACCTGCGAGAGGCAGTGGTTATTAGCGCACTGCAAGTGGAAAAGCACCCTGTGCAGACACCTGGCCCGTTCACACCTCCACCGGGACGCCCTCAAGCAAAATCACCGCACAGCCCACTGGCAAGAAGACCACAGCCCAAACCACACTCACCCAAAATGAAATTAAGGTGTTTAAAATGCACGCTATCACCACAATGCATGTTTGGCTTTATGAAGTAGATGCATGACTAGGTTCATGTTAGTTGCACGAGTCTGTTCTAATTTTATTCTGAGTCTGTTTTTGTTAAATATGTCTGTTTCAAAATCATTCTCAGTCACAATTATACAAAATATAATTGCTTTCTTTAAATCGTTTCCCATCAAAATGTCAATTCTGCAAAAGATCGTATAAAATTGGCGAAGGATTTTAATTTTTTTTTCAAATTGACAGAGTTTTAAAATAAATAGGAAGTGTCACAAAAAGTAGGATAGGAGCTTTCAATGATATCCAAATTTATTTAATAAATAAACACTCCCTTGCATCTTCAATTCAATCAGAATTTTAAACATGCACGACTAAAGAATTATTTTGAAAAAAAAAAACAGAAAAAGGTCACGTGCGCGGAAAAATACGCGGTCGTGGTATTTCCCTAAAAGAGGCTAAGATTTACGTACTTAAGCTTCTAGAGGCATTAGCTTCTTCTTTTAAAAGGTTTAGTTTTATAGATGATTTTCAATTATTACCAGTATTGTTTAACAACAGATGAGGTGGAATTTTAGTTGTTTAGGGTTATTTAGTTGTAATTTAGGGTTATTTTATGGCCAAAACTACTGACTGCAAAGTTATACCTAGGGTCATTACTTTACTTCTTTATTTTAAAATTTTGTATTTTAAAATTATATTTTACGTCACTCTTTTACAATTATGCATAACTGCATGTTGATATTAATGTAACAAAGCTTCTGTAGTTTAAAAGCTTTTTCCAAATGCATTACTGAAATAAAGACTTGTTTAGAATGTATAGTAATACAATAAGTACCGTAGTTCTAAGAAAGCTTACAACTAAGTAGAAGTAGAGAACCAACCCTATTTTGCTGAATATATTTTGAAATTTCGCAGTAGATAGTGAAAAACAGTGCTTTTTTCGAGCATGAGCTTAAAAGAGAAGTCGATGGATATATTTGAACGTCAAAACCACTACGGACATCCACCAGGATGTCCTGGTTGATAAATGAATTGTACTTCAGAAAGAACCGGCTACTGGATGTCTCAATTAGTCTTTCGCCCCTATACCCAGCTCCGAGATGGATTTGCTCGTCAAAACCGCTTCAAACATCCACATAGGGTGTCCTATATTCACATTAACAGGTTAAGATAAGATCTCTCGATCTTTTTAAAAATCTCCTGAAAAACTCGGCATTGGTAGCTGATCTCGTCACAGAAAAGAAACAGGTCTCACGAAGCAACAGGTAGGCGAAGCAACGAAGCAACTCATGATTGTTCCAAGAGAATTATCAAATCGTTCCATCCCTCTAGTATATTATATAACATATTTATTCTGCTTACTAATCACTTTTACCTAATAAATAATATTATCTAAGTCACTTTCAGCAACGCTTTTCCAGCAATGACTCCTGGAAGCGTATCAGTTTTTAAGGTAATCGAATTTTAAATTAAAAAATGATACTCGAACTTATTAGCTCAAATTTACTTTATAAAAATTATGACAACATTCTCTCTGTACATCTGATCTCTAAGACATACTATTCCCCACCTAGTTCGCTTTCATATGCTAGAACTAATGATGACCTCTTGTTAGCTTAAAGGCTTTGCTATAGAAATATTATTTTCTTTCTCTTCGTATTTAGAATTGAAATTTCGGTACACATTCTTAAAAAATTATGTTGATAAGTCTTATGATTTTTGATAGCATGCTGAACAAACTCACTTTTTACTGCTAACTCAAAAAATCTAACGTTGCTATGCGCATTTCACAGGTTTCAGTTGCAACTACGAAACGAATGTTACTCTATTTCGGCAACGGAGGTCTGGAGTTCGCAGCCCAGGCTATGCTCTAAGATTATATAAATAGCATTTGTATTAAAATATTTCGCCAACTTTAAATAATTCTTAGAGGATAGTAGATGCCTATCTACTAGGATAGTATGCTGAAAAGTATTGGCCTGAAGGCCCTTAAACGGGCATTTTATTTTTTAATATTTATCAATTTGATTACGATAATCCCCTAGAAATACACAAAAACACACACACACAAATATATATATATATATATATAATATATATATATATTATATTTATTTATTTATTTTCTCTTATACAAGCTCGATATGCAACTAGTACGTTTAGATTTTGGTATCGTAGATACTTTAAAACGTGAAAAAATTTTATGAGTAAACTTTAACATTAAATATTTTAATGAAATAGTTAAACGATTTTAATAGGATTCCAGTAAATATTTTGATAATTAAATTACAGTTATCAAGTCTAAAGTATAATTATAAAAGAATCAAGTCCCTGATGTTGTGAAACAGTAATATCTGAAGTCACGAACACTAAACCTAGATTTGGAAATCACGCGACCTGTGTCGGTCTCATTTAAGATTTTCTTTGAGCATTAATTTTGAAGTATAAATATGTAAAATCATAAATTAGGTAATAAATATTAGAGACCTAGCGTTATAATTTTATTCATTAAAATGATTTAAACTTTATTAAGAAATCTTATACCATAGGTAACGCAAGAGTTATTGGTCCGGTTATCTAGATCTCAGATTTAAAAAATATCAGAGGCCTAGCAAGAGCATTAAAGAGCCTCTTTGAATCTACAACCCTCTCCTATCTTTAAAATACAATTAATATAAAATTAAATGTCAAAAGTATGTAAATTTAACGTAATATTTACATTTAGAACCATATATTTCAAGCTTATAGAATTTTTAAGGTGATTCAATGGGAGGGTTTTTATGAATGAAATATTTTTATTTTACTTATTAGGTTATAGTCCGGCATTGACGTCATTCCAGGAATAAGTAGTAAATTTTCAATGTTAACCGCCTATACCGATCCTGCAATGACGTCACACGTCATTCATAATAAGAAGTCAGGTTATAACCTCCGAATGCGTTTGGTTTGTTTACATCGAATTGAACCACATTAAAAAATTTCCAACATCTTGCATATACATATTTCATAATATTTAATGTTATAACTGTTATATTATTTGAAATATACACAAAAATTCCAGTTAGATTAGTATCTGAAGTCGAATCGTAAATATTTTCAACTGTAGTGAAGTTATCTCCGTTTAGCTTAGTCAGCTCTTCACTCATTCTCTCCAACAATTTAACCGTGGGGCTTTGGGTGAACTCACACCGGATGGCCAGTCCGGAACCCCACAGAAAAAGGGGATTCCTTTGACTAGGAATCCTGGCCTAATTAAGTCTGAAAAGATATCAGGGTGTTAATCAGAAAACATAAGTAGCATTCAGAGTTAATACGTTTATTGATAAATGTAAGCTGACATATATATTTATACGTTGTATTAAAATAACTAGTATAATAGTAGGTATGCTTAACAGGTCTAGGTAAGATCAGTCAGTTTCCTAAGTTACTCAATACTACTATGCACATACAAACGGGAAACTCTACTATAAGACAAAGAATTACTTACAGGTCGCTGCGACGATAAATGTGAGGAGCATCTTATCTCTTACTCGATTTTCAAGATGATATTAATTGGTTACTGAAACCGTACTATTAAATGACTATCTGATTACTGTATTGTTACTACTCTAATAACTCTTCTATCACTTCTTGACAACTCTCTCTATAACTACTTCATTACTACTTATGACTCTCCTATCACTTCTTGACGTCTCTCTCTATAACTGCTTGTTAACTCTCTCGATTGGTCTCCAGAGCTAGCTTAAATAGCCAAGGGGTGGTAACCCCTTCCAGAAGACCATCATATCGGCACGTGTGCTCATTGAACATAATCTAATTGGACATGTTAAATTCACGGGTTTCACTCACACTCATTCACACTGACATAACAACGCATTCATTTACAGGCTTTCAAGGTTAAAAGAACATGTTAATTAAAAACATCTGCCGATGTTATCTCATAGAAGCATAATCTATTTAGACATGTTAAATTCACGGGTTTCACTCACACTCATTCACACTGACATAACAACGCATTCATTTACAGGCTTTCAAGGTTAAAAGAACATGTTAATTAAAACATCTGCCGATGTTATCTCGACCCTGATATTGTCCCAACTCAGGATGATCTCATCCCAACTCAGAATGATCTCATCCTTCAAATATGTTGTGTTCAAACTCAATAACAAACTTAATAACAAGCTTAACCAATGCCCGTGTTATAATATCCCCCGGTAACAAAATTAAGCCGAAATTGGGAAACTGGCTGTTTGCCGATTTCGACTTAACCCCGGGGATGGCATAGCAACATGAGCAGTAGACTGATCCTGACTGACCCTAGAAGCAATTTTTCCCTAGCAAAAAAAAATGTATACAATAGTACCAATGCTAGAAATAGTAATACATGTAAAATGTTATAATAGAAAATTAATATAAAAATAATTTGACAACCTAATCACCCGATTACAACAATCTGCGACAAAATAGGTAGAACAAAACATAATTGTATAACCTAAAGTTCATAACACATAAATAGTTTAACATAATTTTAAATGCAATTAAAATAAATATGTAAAGTAATAATAAATCAAATAGTGATTAAGTAGTTATTTGGATCCAATATTAGTTTGGAATATAAACAATAAATATAGATACAATAAGAGTACAAAACATAATATACAATAAATATATAAAAAAAATGATTAAGCATTTTATTCCCAAAAATAATAGTTCAACTAAGTATACAGGTAAAAAGAGTAACCTGTGAAAAGAGGACTGTGTAAAAGAGTATTAACCCTTTGAACTGAGTAGATAAACAAAACTATCTAAATAATACAAGTAAACACTTAACATAATTAGTCATACACAGGTTCTCTTATCAACATGTATCATTACATACAATTCAGAAGGTTCCTGGTCAATTCCTGTCTCATCGATCCCCCATGAGTATCGGGATATCAGGTCCATTGATGGAGGAGGATACGTGTCGTCAATAGTGGGTATGGAGCGGCATGACATGTTGGTTGCTTCATGGCGTTGAAAGGTCGTCCGAACAGCTCGCACGGCGGGGATGGACACGTCGCGCCGGTTCCGTCTACAACGGCGCCACACATAAAGTAGCACTAGCCCCAAGATACCGAGCAGCACAGCTGGCGAGGCCAGAGTTATGTTATGACCCGCTATGGTTGCATAACTGCGTGTAACTGTGTGGGGCGACAAGTGTATGCCTCAGGCCTTCAGTTAACAATCAGAAAGCAGTTGCAGTCGCTGAGGTCATCCTGCGTCATTAGTCCATAATATGTTTGATCCGTGGTGACCAGGATATAATCAAAGTCCGGAACCAGAGTAAGGGTTTCTTTCGTATTGTTATCATAGGTTGGGAATGCAAACACCCTGTACAGAGCTGCTACCATTGTTCGTTGTATCGGTGGTACAGTTAGCGTCAAATATAGCCTATTATCAGCGTGTACCAGGCCAGTCTGCCCTAACTGATAGAACAAGACAGGATCAGTTGTTGGGTCCATTAACAAATCTAGTCCTGCCTGGGTTATGTTGCGCTTTATATCCCTGAAGGTAGCTTGAAGCGTAGATGGCGTAATAATTTGCCTCGTAGCGGAGTTCTCCGCGTGTATGGCACTATAAATCAGGTCGGACATATAAGATATGTCCGTATACAGGGTATCAGTAGCTACTGATAACGACCTGATATATGCAAAAATTTTCTCATGAAACAATAACTGATCAAACCTACGGCTAAGCTCCGTCAAGTCTCTGTTAGTCTTAATATTAAAGTCAGGAAAAATATTAGCCAGTCTCTCATAGTCTTTTGTCGTATAAACTGTCTTTCCTAGCAAGTGAGTAATGGACAGGTGGTCGTTTTTTTTTTTTATTTTCTTCTTTCGAGACAGGTAGTGCATGATAAACTAGAAGGTTATGTCTTAAGGCGCTACATTAATTTTATGAGTACCCACCAAGTTTAGTTCATACTGGTGCGATACTGAATATTAATATTTACCCTCGTATATTAAAATATTACAGTCGCCATATAATATTGTTATTTACAAAACTTTTTTCGTAAGGCTCTCCCGCCGGGAATCGAACACAGGTCTCTAGGCTAGAGGCTAGTGTATCCCGTTCTATTTACACACGGATTTGTTATCTACTCATTAATTATGCTCTGTTGACACGACTTATTTTCATTGACTAGATAAATCACCTCATTGTCAAGTCTCTCATTCTGTCTAGAGATAAGACATAGCATTATAGGGAGGGATGGAGTCTTTTCTATTTATTACGACCTTAGTTCAATTAAGTCGTTCAGCTAAGTGACGTCGTCGTATTTATCTGTACGTCTTTACATCGAAAGGCTCGATGAGCCTATTTTCAGAGCCCTTCATCTCCTTTGATTTAAAGTAGAAATTTAGAGCAGGTAATTTATTTCTTTTGTAGTAGGTTATGTTTTTAAATGCTATAATGTTCTATAATATCTGTTCTTATCTGCTCGCTGAAGTGGTGAGCAGTTGTTTTAATTATTTTCCTAAATCATTATAATTACGCTCACTCATCTAAAATTACATTTTCTTTTTATGTTATTTATCTCAATATTAACCACAATTCGTACGTAGTGTCCCGATTTATTTATCTTAATCCATTATTTTTTTATACAAATATATCCTGTAAACATATATTAAACAGATATTAAACTTTATGTGTTACTTATACAAAAGTCGATTCGAATTTATATCGGCTCATACCGCGCAATTTAATAGATTAACATTGCAATTATGAGTTTACATGTTCGATTTTCATAATTTTCATTTTAATTATATAATTATTTACACCACTGGAGAAGGTCTGGGTGTTCCCCTGACCGATTCCTTCGAAGTGCTTGTACTATACATCTTTATCATTATGCCACTTTTATACCGTGACCACAATGTTTCAAAATAATTTATTTTTACCCGTCCTTAACGTATCATATAGTCGAATTTGTCTTTTGAACGTATTTATGCGTTGTATGTAATTTACTCTCTCCTAGGCTTTCCGGCATTACTCAGGTAATTAATAACTGAATAATCTTTTTCTACTATTATTAATTAATTAATAAAGCGAGCTTTAATTATATTTAAAACAAGCTTAAATATTTACCCGACCGCCAAATGTTTGGGTATTTCCCTTATTATTTCACCGCAATGCATTTCATCAGTGATTAATTTTTACTTGTACCTACATCGTGAAATTTATCTTCCGATTAATTTAGGTCTCGATGTAGCCTTTTTATTCCTCCTTATATAAATTTCCTCCTTTTCTGTCATTCACCTGGCATTGGCCACTAGGCTTTCCTCTATCAACGTCCAGTATTATTCACTGGGTAATTTATTATTTTCACCAAGGCTAAACATTAGTTTAGGCAGACATTAGTCTGCTGGCCTTGGGCAATTATGCTTTCCACCACGGCATTTTGCCGACTTAATTTATTTACTACTAAGTCGCTTTCTTCCGATTAATTACCGATCTGCAAAATTAACATCTAAATTGCGGCATCGACACTCAAAGTCGGTAATTCAAAAATTCGGAAGACAATGTCTATCTTTCAAGACATATTTACACTTAATAATACTTAATTATTGATTAATTAATTAAGTGATTAATTTATCGTCCTAGAAATCGCAGTCATAATCCACCTTAGACTGTGATGTGACCCTAGGAAATAACAGGTCTGCCATTGTTTGGGTTTAGGAATATTTATTCCTCTGCTTATACCTCAAACCAATCGTACCTGATTCAAAACTTCTCAAGACAATGTCTATCTTTCAAGACATAATATATATATATATATATATATATATATATATATATATATATATATATATATATATAAAAACGGGCGATACTTTTTTAATTCTTCTTTATCTTCCAGTATATCCTCCCCTCCACTGTATCGGGAGTTTCTACTCTTGCCAGCCGAGAGGGTTATTCAGATATATATACTTTTATATACTCTCCTCTCTAGCTTATAAGATTCATTAATTACAAACACTTAATACTTAATTATTGTTTAATTAAGGAGTGATTTAATTAATGTCCTAGAAATCACAGTCATACTTCCCTTAGACTGTGATTTGACCCTAGGTAATAACAGGTCTGCCATTGTTTGGGTTTAGGAATATTTATTCCTCGCCTTATACCTCAAACCAATCGTACCTGATTCAAAACTTCCGAAGACAATGTCTATCTTTCAAGACATATATACACTTAATAATACTTATTGATTAATTTATCTTCCTAGAAATCGCAGTCATAATCCACCTTAGACTGTGATTTGACCCTAGGAAATAACAGGTCTGCCATTGTTTGGGTTTAGGAATATTTATTCCTCTGCTTATACCTCAAACCAAATTCTTTAAGACAATGTCTCTCTTTCAAGACATATATATATATAAAACGAGATACTTTTAATTTCATTTTTTTTTTTTCAATATATCCTCCCTCCATTGTATCGGGAATTACTACTCTTGCCAGCTGAGAGGGTTATTCAGATGTATATACTTTTATATACTCCCTTCTCTAGCTTATATAATTCATTAATTAAAACACTTAATACTTAATTATTGTTTAATTAAGTAAGTGATTAAATTAATGTCCTAGAAATCGCAGTCCTAATCCACCTTAGACTGTGATTTGTCCCTAGGCAATAACAGGTCTGCATTGTTTGGGTATAGGAATATTTATTCCTCGCCTTATACCTCAAACCAATCGTACCTGTATAAGTCCAAATACTTATTGTTTCAAGTATATTATCTTTCAGCCTGCCGTTAGCCTTCAGTGATATCAAAGACATAATACTAATAGGGACGGTACAACAGTATTAGCGTCTTTGAGTGATACACATTCATTGCGAGCCTTAGCTAATTTATTTTATTTTTTACTTATTATCATCAATGAAATACATTTACATTAATCAAACGTGAATTAAGTGGTAAACTGATACGCAATTAAATTCGAATCAACATTAAATTATATTCCTACTTCTAATTTATTAAAAAATATTTTTGTGGGTGTAAGGATTAACTTTTACTAAGCTATTAATTTGTTTATTTCCCTTTAGAAACCACTGTCTCATCTGGGTTTTATCTGGTTCCCAAAACATACATTCAAAAGTAGAATGGTGATATATTACATTGGAATTTTATTTATATATTTTTTTTTTAACGATTCAACTGCTCATCTAATAGTGATGCCTGACCTTCTATATTTTCCCCCTGAAGGACAGGTCACATTTAAACACCGCCTTATAGTGTGTCCTCCATCCTCTTAAAAAAGTGAATGAGAAATTGTGGACTAAAAAAAAACTTTTTGCGATTTAAATTGACCGATGTCTCCGCATTGTCACTTTGTATCCTTAGATTTTTTCCTTTTAAAATTTTCAGAACGATGTCGCAATGTTGCATCGAAGATACATTTCTCGTTTATTTCATTTATGGGCAAACTATTTGAGGTATCCAATGTTTTTCCTTATTAATCTCCGTAAGTTTTGCGTCGAGTTCATTTTGAACTATGAAAAAATTAGGGCTAAAGTTAGCTTCATGTCTGGTCAGTTTTCTTTTCACTTCTAGTTGATATTTTCAGACTTAATGTTTACTACTTACTTCATCACCAAATTTTAATTTTAAGTCCTACCGACTGCGCCACTTAACCGTGGGGCTTTGGGTGAACTCACACCGGATGGCCAGTCCGGAACCCCACAGAAAAAGGGGATTCCTTTGACTAGGAATCCTGGCCTAATTAAGTCTGAAAAGATATCAGGTGTTAATCAGAAAACATAAGTAGCATTCAGAGTTAATACGTTTATTGATAAATGTAAGCTGACATATATATTTATACGTTGTATTAAAATAACTAGTATAATAGTAGGTATGCTTAACAGGTCTAGGTAAATCAGTCAGTTTCCTAAGTTACTCATACTACTATAACATAAACGGGAAATCTACTATAAGACAAAGAATTACTTACAGGTCGCTGCGACGATAAATGTGAGGAGCATCTTATCTCTTACTCGATTTTCAAGATGATATTAATTGGTTACTGAAACCGTACTATTAAATGACTATCTGATTACTGTATTGTACTACTCTCTAATAACTCTTCTATCACTTCTTGACAACTCTCTCTATAACTACTTCATACTACTATATGACTCTCCTATCACTTCTTGACGTCTCTCTCTATAACTGCTTGTTAACTCTCTCGATTGGTCTCCAGAGCTAGCTTAAATAGCCAAGGGTGGTAACCCTTCCAGAAGACAATCATATCGGCACGTGTGCTCATTGAAACATAATCTAATTGGACATGTTAAATTCACGGGTTTCACTCACACTCATTCACACTGACATAACACGCATTCATTTACAGGCTTTCAAGGTTAAAAGAACATGTTAATTAAAACATCTGCCGATGTTATCTCATAGAAGCATAATCTATTTAGACATGTTAAATTCACGGGTTTCACTCACACTCATTCACACTGACATAACAACGCATTCATTTACAGGCTTTCAAGGTTAAAAGAACATGTTAATTAAAAACATCTGCCGATGTTATCTCGACCCTGATATTGTCCCAACTCAGGATGATCTCATCCCAACTCAGAATGATCTCATCCTTCAAATATGTTGTGTTCAAACTCAATAACAAACTTAATAACAAGCTTAACCAATGCCCGTGTTATAAACAATTCCAATTTTCATTTTTCCTCATTTATACTGTCT
>JACMZG010001908.1:55030941-55085915 GCA_018340805.1 Microvelia longipes
AAAATTCGGAAGACAATGTCTATCTTTCAAGACATATTTAACTTAATAATACTTAATTATTGATTAATTAATAACAGTGATTAATTTTATCGTCCTAGAAAATCGCAGTCATAATCCACCTTAGACTGTGATGTGACCCTAGGAAATAACAGGTCTGCCATTGTTTGGGTAGGAATATTTATTCCTCTGCTATACCTCAAACCAATCGTACCTGATTCAAAACTTCTCAAGACAATGTCTATTTTCAGACATATATATATAATATATATATATATATATATTATATATATATATATAAATATATATATAATAACGGGCGATACTTTTTAATTCTTCTTATCTTCCAGTATATCCTCCCTCCACTGTATCGGGAGTTTCTACTCTTGCCAGCCGAGAGGGTTATTCAGATATATATACTTTTATATACTCTCCTCTCTAGCTTATAAGATTCATTAATTACAAACACTAATACTTAATTATTGTTTAATTAAGGAAGTGATTAAATTAATGTCCTAGAAATCACAGTCATACTTCCCTTAGACTGTGATTTGACCCTAGGTAATAACAGGTCTGCATTGTTTGGGTTAGGAATATTTATTCTCGCCTTATACCTCAAACCAATCGTTACCTGATTCAAACCTTCCGAAGATAATGTCTATCTTTCAAGACATATATACACTTAAATAATACTTAATTATTGATTAATTTATCTTCCTAGAAATCGCAGTCATAATCCACCTTAGACTGTGATTTGACCCTAGGAAAATACAGGTCTGCCATTGTTTGGTTTAGGAATATTTATTCCTCTGCTTATACCTCAAACAATCGTACCTGATTCAAAACTTCCAAAGACAATGTCTCTCTTTCAAGACATATATATATAAAAACGAGCGATACTTTTAATTCATTTTTTTTTTTTTTTCAATATATCCTCCCTCCATTGTATCGGAATTACTACTCTTGCCAGCTGAGAGGGTTATTCAGATGTATATACTTTTATATACTCCCTTCTCTAGTTATATATTCATTAATTACAAACACTTAATACTTAATTATTGTTTAATTAAGTAAGTGATTAAATTAATGTCCTAGAAATCGCAGTCCTAATCCACCTTAGACTGTGATTTGTCCCTAGGCAATAAACAGGTCTGCCATTGTTTGGGTATAGGAATATTTATTCCTCGCCTTATACCTCAAACCAATCGTACCTGTATAAGTCCAAATACTTATTGTTTCAAGTATATTATCTTTCAGCCCTGCCGTTAGCCTTCAGTGATATCAAAGACATAATACTAATAGGGACGGTACAACAGTATTAGGTTTTGAGTGATACACATTCATTGCGAGCCTTAGCTAATTTATTTTATTTTTTTACTTATTCATCAATGAAATACATTTACATTAATCAAACGTGAATTAAGTGGTAAACTGATACGCAATTAAATTCGAATCAACATTAAATTATATTCCTACTTCTAATTTATTAAAAAAATTATTTTTGTGGGTGTAAGGATTAACTTTTACTAAGCTATTAATTTGTTTATTTCCCTTTAGAAACCACTGTCTCATCTGGGTTTTATCTGGTTCCCAAAACATACATTCAAAAGTAGCAACATCGAATGGTGATATATTACATTGGAATTTTATTTATAATATTTTTTTTTTAACGATTCAACTGCCTCATCTAATAGTGATGCCTGACCTTCTATATTTTCCCCCTGAAGGACAGGTCACATTTAAACACCGGCCTTATAGTGTGTCTCCCATCCTCTTAAAAGTGAATGAGAATTTTGGACAAATGTTCTAAAACGCTTTTTGCGCTTTAAATGACCGAATGTCTCCGCATTGTCACTTTGTATCCTAGATTTTCCTTTTAAAATTTTCAGAACGATGTCGCAATGTTGCATCGACCAAGATACATTTCTCGTTTATTCATTTACATGGGCAACTATTTGAGGTATCCAATGTTTTTCCTTATTAATCTCCGTAAGTTTTGCGTCGAGTTCATTTTGAACTATGAAAAAAATTAGGGCTAAAGTTAGCTTCATGTCTGGTCAGTTTTCTTTTCAACTTCTAGTTGATATTTTCAGACTTAATGTTTACTACTTACTTCATCACCCAAATTTTAATTTAAGATCCTACCGACTGCGCCACTTTAACCGTGGGGCTTTGGGTGAACTCACACCGGATGGCCAGTCCGGAACCCCACAGAAAAAGGGGATTCCTTTGACTAGGAATCCTGGCCTAATTAAGTCTGAAAAGATATCAGGGTGTTAATCAGAAAACATAAGTAGCATTCAGAGTTAATACGTTTATTGATAAATGTAAGCTGACATATATATTTATACGTTGTATTAAAATAACTAGTATAATAGTAGGTATGCTTAACAGGTCTAGGTAAGATCAGTCAGTTTCCTAAGTTACTCAATACTACTATGCACATACAACGGGAAACCTACTATAAGACAAAGAATTACTTACAGGTCGCTGCGACGATAAATGTGAGGAGCACTTATCTCTTACTCGATTTTCAAGATGATATTAATGTTACTGAAACCGTACTATTAAATGACTATCTGAACTGTATTGTTACTACTCTAAACTCTTCTATCACTTCTTGACAACTCTCTCTATAACTACTTCATTACTACTTATGACTCTCCTATCACTTCTTGACGTCTCTCTCTATAACTGCTGTTAACTCTCTCGATTGGTCTCCAGAGCTAGCTTAAATAGCCAAGGGTGGTAACCCCTTCCAGAAGACCAATCATATCGGCACGTGTGCTCATTGAAACATAATCTAATTGGACATGTTAAATTCACGGGTTTCACTCACACTCATTCACACTGACATAACAACGCATTCATTTACAGGCTTTCAAGGTTAAAAGAACATGTTAATTAAAAACATCTGCCGATGTTATCTCATAGAAGCATAATCTATTTAGACATGTTAAATTCACGGGTTTCACTCACACTCATCACACTGACATAACAACGCATTCATTTACAGGCTTTCAAGGTTAAAAGAACATGTTAATTAAAAACATCTGCCGATGTTATCTCGACCCTGATATTGTCCCAACTCAGGATGATCTCATCCCAACTCAGAATGATTCATCCTTCAAATATGTTGTGTTCAAACTCAATAACAAACTTAATAACAAGCTTAACCAATGCCCGTGTTATAAACAATTCCAATTTTCATTTTTCCTCATTTATACTGTCTGCCTCCGTGGCCGTGATCGTAAAGGCGTTCGATTTCGGCACCGGAGGTCCGGGGTTCGCAGCCCGGGCTGTGCTCTAAGATTTTATGAATAGTATTTGTATTAAAAAGATTTCGCCAACTTTAATAAATTCTTAGAGTGTAGTAGATGCAGCCCACCTGAGGTGGTTCCCGCAGGGTAATACCCTGATGGGCCAAAAGGCCTTAAAACGGCATTTTATTTTTTTTTATTTTATTTTTTATATTGTAGCAAAAATTTCAAAAAAGTATCTCTCGAAAAAATGTTGTGATCAATTAGAAATTTAACACGCATGTAGCCATGTAAAAAACCAAAATATGAGCCAAGATTCATCTTATTATCAGCATTAACTCATTTTTTTTAAATGATTTGTGTATTTTATATATAAAAAACTGTAAAAAATCGGAAAATAATGCAATTGAGTTGAAATTTAGTACATGTATGTACCTTTATGTAATAAATAAGTACATAAGTACACGAAGTTTCGTTTTTTTAATACAATTATAGCTGTGATATTTGGTGGATCAAAAAAGCTAAGCAGTGGTCAGTAACATATTATAGGTGACCGCCGAGAATAAAACAGATGTATTTACAGATGAGGACAACCGAAGCGAGTCCAAAGTAGGGAGCATGAGCGTAGCGAATCTGATGTGATGAGGAAATGTGCCGAGGTACCCGAATTTTTTAATATTTACCAAATGGTGTTAGTGCTGGTCTTTTAGACTTAGTAATATATATATATATATATATTATATATATATAAATATATATATATATATATATATATATATATAATATATTAATATATATATATATATATATATATAATTATATATATATATATATATATATATTATATATATAAGATATATATTATGTTTCCCTATGGATAAGTTTATTATGGACAAAAATATTAGAGGCAGGGACGCTTCAGCCCTGCTTTAATAATCAGGAATTAATAGTAAATCTAAATTATATCGGGTAAAAATCATTAAAGTTTTTATAACTTTTAATAAAAATTACCAAAAATGTCCTATAAGTTGTGGCTTTCATTTTATTATGTAAAATAATTTTATTCAAAATATGACTAGATGAAAGTATAAAGGTTATTCACACACTCAGAAACACGCATGAACACACACACAAACTGAGAAGCACTGAAATTGGCTTTCATGTGATTGAATTAAAGGCTTTACTCTCCCACTCTGGATCAATACCGTTTCCTATTTTTAGACCTTTTTAGCCAATTTTATGTTTCGATTTTAATTTTTTACTCAGATCTTTTTCATCAAGTCAAAGGATAAATGCATGGTTCTAAATTCAATTTCTGCTTGAGGGTGACAATTGTTTTTTCAACAATTAACAAATCAATTGTTTAATTTTGAACGAATTAACAAAAATACTTTTTTTCATTAGTGTATATATTAAGCATTTACTATGATTAAAAATAATGTAAAAGAAAACGTCTCACTTATGAGGCAAAAAAACACTTAAAAAAGGCATCAAAAACGGATGATTGATGTGAAATTCCGGTTTCGGATATTTTTGTCAAACACAATACTTTTCCTATATACCTACGGTATAAATGAGGAAAAGTAATAAATAAGCTTAAAACGATTATTTCTTTAAAAAAGTAACATTAATATAGATACTGTCTATTGCATAGAGATATATTACTAGAGGGGCCCTATTGGTTGAATTTTGAAACATTGAAAAAATAGCCTCACCACCTCCGACTATCAATATCATCAAATAAACAGAACAAAATTACAGTGACTTAGATTGAAGAACGTTAAAAGTACAAATCAAAACTCAGACCATGTATAGGAAGCCGAAAACAATTGATTTAATATAACCTTAACTCAATCTTGGAAGAGGTTTCAATGAGGTTACACAGAGCCCCTGAGAGCCCTAATATGATGTTTCAGGCTTCTTAATGTACAGAGATAGGCTATGCCCCCTCTAGTATATATCTCTATGGTCTTTTGTACCATAGATCGCTCGCTACAAGAGGCAGATGCTATTGTCAAGAGATTAAATTGTTTGAAATTAAACGGTTCGAGCAGCTTCTGCCACCAAGTATCTGTAGCTACAGTCTATCGTTTAGTTTAAAAATCTCCAAGGTTATAAGTATTTTGGGGATTGACCAATCAGAGAAGCCGTTGCCAACCTCTTACTTAAAAGAAGAAAAAAATCCCTACCGCAATAACCGCTGTAGGGAAAAAACCTTCTTCCCGGCAATCGTTCACTTTGTTTGTGGTCCTTCTTTTGATTACATCGTTTTGAAAACTACTTTCAAATTAATCATAAAAATGATATTTTAAAATAAAACTACACAAAAGAAATGTAAAAAACCATCGCAAAGAAAATACGGGCAAAATAACCTGATTTGTTTACATAGTTTTTTCCCGCTCCCTTCTTGCAGGGATTTTTTTTTTCTTAAGAATCAGTGGTGTCTAAACTGACCTGTCAAGATTTTTAAACTAAACTATAGACTGTAGGAAGCTTTCATCTACTCTTTCCCACATACAGAACCAACCTCGATCTTGCAGTCAATGCTTTTACGTATTTTCCATTTTAGCTCTCATGGCAGATGCCCTAAATAGCTGACTAAAGGCTTATTTGGACCACGCTGACTATGTTCCGTTGTTTAATTGTCATGAGCAAAAATCAATCAATAGAATATACTGTGAGGAACATTTCAGGTGTAAAGAATTGATGACCAGCTTTAAGTAAATAAAGATATTATTATTAATATTTAGATTTTCTAGTTTTCAAACTTTATATAGTAATATTAGCAGTAGTTATAGTAATATTGTGTGTGATATGCTCAGATGGTTTTTTGGTTGCAAAGCATCCTCGTATATCAGACATCTAGACAGATATCTCCAATAGTTAAGGTATGATATTTCTTCCTCTTGTTTTTACTTTTCTTTTACTCTTTACTTTTTTTGTGTTGTAGTAAAAACAAAGACATTTTTTTAGTAGTTTATTTTCAGGTACCAGATGATGGTTGGTACCAGTACATTAGGTACCAACAGATTAATTATTTAAAGTTACTACGGAATGGATGCATTGATAAAGCAATATTTGTAAATAAACAGCTGCTCTAATTGCCTGATATTCCCTGACTAATGATAGATCACTTAGGCCTTCTCCCTAGTTTTCCAGGCGAAACCATACCTCAAGGTTCCATTTAAATTGGTCACTTTATTAATCAAGATTGTATACATCTTAGTTAAATTTTATGTTCTTATGTTTATTTTGAAAGCGATTAACTCTTGAATTAATCCTTTGCAATTTAAAGACACATGCCCTTCTTACTACATATAACTCTTAATTTTTTATTGATAAAAATCAGTTAAGATAAAAATCCGATTATAAAAAAGTTTTTAGAATTGTTTAGTAGCGAGGACCCCACTTTCAAAACTCTGTACCTTTCCCAAGCAGGTCAGTATTGTTCAGATGTACTTCACTTCGTCAAACAGACTTATTGACAAAGGAATATATATCGGCTAGATTATTGCTATGTAGTTATAGCAAAATCTAGTCACACCCATCCCAAACTCAATAGTAAAACAGTTAATTAGTCCTAAAATTGAATTATTTCATGAGATTTTTGTAATAAAAATGGCATCATCTAATGCCAGCATCTAATTTAGATAACGACAACAACTGGAACATATACTTATAGATAAATATAGATAACGACAACAACAGGAACATATACTTATAGATAAATATAGATAACGACAACAACAGGAACATATACTTATAGATAAATATAGATAACGACAACAACAGGAACATATACTTATAGATGAACATAGATAACGACAACAACAGGAACATATACTTATAAATATATAGATAACGACAACAACAGAACATATACTATAGATAAATATAGATAACAACAACAGGAACATATACTATAGATATAGATAACGACACAACAGGAACAAAGACATAGATAACGACAACAACAGGGATTATAACATGAAGTAGAAACATAGACAACAACAGGAACATATACTTATAATATATATAGATAACGACGACAACAACAGGAACATATACTTATAGATAAATATAGATAACGACAACAACAGGAACATATACTTATAATGAACATAGATACAACAACAGGAACATATACTTATAATGAACAAAGATAATCTATTTAGAGATAACAGGTCTAAATACTAAAGATCTTATACATCTTAAGAGAATGGCCTGAACTCTTAAGAGAATCCTTAAGCCTTATCTAAGATAATATTTAGAATTGAATATAATAAGATCACCTCTGTTAAAGACTTATATTCTTTCAAGATGACACCAATATTCTTATATCCTTAACATATACTTTTTATACACTTATAACCTACTTAAATCCTTACCTTATACTTTTTATACACTTATAACCTACTTATATCCTTATCTATACGTTTTGTACTTTTTATACTCATATACTCTACTTAAATCCTTATCTTATACTTTTTATACTCTTATACCCTACTTATATCCCCACCTTATACTTTGTATACTTTTATACCCTACATTTGTCCTTCAGAATCTCACTACCTTCTTAATAAACTCATGTAAACTAAATTGAACATATTTGTGTATCAAGTATAAAACTCTTAAATTGCCCAATTTATTTCTGCTCCTCCTATAAGTAAGATAATCCCAGATGTTTATGCCCCATTATTTATAATTATTACCTTTATCAGTTTCCTATACCCAATTGCAGGTAAATTTGAAAAATAAGCTATGGACTTTTGGTTTATGTCTTGTATATGCTACATGCATGCAGCATCATATCATAAAAAACATTATGTCAGTAGAAAATGAGAGGATTATAAGAATTTTAGACCAGCATGTTTTATGTAGTATTTATATATTTGTTGTGTTTTAGCTGTCTAAAATCCAAAAAATTTAAAAATCCAAAAGTTGAACAAGTATAGTTTAAAATTACGCATTCACGTTAAATGATATTTTTATAAAAACTGTACTTTTCGACAACTAGGAAACTTAAATTGTCAAAAGATCTAATATTTATTATCGAAGGATTTTACAAGCAGTCCATTATGTAAACTTACAACATTAGAGCGTTCAAGTTTGAATACTTTCAAATTCTATTCTTCTATTCAAAATATAAGAATATTAAATCGTTCAATAGAAAGCTTTTCTTAGGACTAAGATATTAAGGTCCGTGTGGAAAGAGATTTTCCTCAAGCTAACCTAATCCGTAAGGAAGCCTTAAGGCATCCTTAATGCCTCAAATGTAGCCCACAGTTTTATTAGCACTATATTGAGTTTTTTAACTTTTAAATTTCTAGCAGTTATTTAACTTGCAAATTCATTGCAATTATTTAACTTGTAAACTCATTGCAATTATTTAACTTGTAAACTCATTGCAATTATTTAAGTTGCAAACTCATTGCAATTATTTAACTTGTAAACGTCTTGTTGGTATGTAACTTGTAAACTCATTGCAATTATTTAACTTGTAAACGTCTTGTTGGTATGTAACTTGTAAACTCAATGTAACTTGTAAACGTCTTGCTGGTATTTAACTTGTAAAGTCATTGAAATTATTTAACTTGTAAACTCATTGCAATTATTTAACTTGTAAACTGATTGCAATTATTTAACTTGTAAACTCATTGCAATTATTTAACTGTAAACTGATTGCAAATTATTTAACTTGTAAACTCATTGCAATTATTTAACAATTGCAATTTAACTTGTAAACTCATTTATTTAACTTGTAAACTGATTGCAATTATTAACTTGTAAACTGATTGCAATTATTAAACTTGTAAACTCATTGCAATTATTAACTTGTAAACATTGCAATTATTTAACTTGTAAACTCATTGCAATTATTAACTTGATTGCAATTATTTCTTGTAAACTCATTGCAATTATTTAACTTGTAAACTGATTGCAATTATTTAACTTGTAAACTCATTGCAATTATTTAACTTGTAAACTCATTGCAATTATTTAACTTGTAAACTCATTGCACTTTTGTATTTAACTTGTAAACTGATTGCAACTTGTTTATTAACTTGTAAACTCATTGCAATTATTTAACTTGTAAACTCATTGCAATTATTTAACTTGTAAACTCATTGCAATTATTTAACTTGTAAACTGATTGCAATTATTTAACTTGTAAACTGATTGCAATTATTTAACTTGTAAACTCATTGCAATATTTAACTTGTAAACTTGCATTATTTAACTTGTAAACTTGTTAAACTTGTAAACTCATTGCAATTATTTAACTTGTAAACTCATTGCAATTATTTAACTTGTAAACTTGCAATTATTTAACTGTAAACTCATTGCAATTATTTAACTTGTAAACTCATTGATTTGTAAACTGATTGCATTATTAAACTTTTAAATAACTAACAAGAATATTACACCTTGCAGGTATTTAAAAAGCGTATTCCCAGTTGTGGAAGAGACGCTGCTGCTAGACACACTATGTAGTTCCGATAACAACGTCACATTTGCCACACAGAGGCTGATAAGGATGGGGTTTGATAAGAAAGATACACCTATACCTCCCAGGATAAGTCTGAAGAAGCAAGATAAACCTGAAGAAGAGAAGAAACCCACACCTCCACCTCTACCTAGACAACTTTCCGACGAGGAAAAGCAAAAGAGTAAGCTTCTTTAAGCAAAACTGTTGAAAGAATATATGTACTTAAATGAGGATTTAAGACACGTTGTTCCTCGATTTTTCTTATCGATTGTACTAGTCATTATCTTGTAATATAAATGAGCCACCTCCGAGGTGACCTTTGACACCACGTGGTCCAGGGTTCGCATCTCAGGTTACGTTCCTAGATTTTTTTAAATAAATTATCACCAACATTAGAATACACTTTGAGCGTAACGGTTGCCTCTACCACCCGAGGTTGTTCCCGAAGGGTTTATCCCTGATGGGCCGTAAGTCTCTAAATTGGTATTATTATTATAGTACTTAAATGAGGATTTTAGTGAAAGATATTGTATCTTTAGATTTTAGCGAATTCCTTTTGAAAAAATTCGCATAGAGAAATAATGTTTTCTGTATTGCAGTCAAAGAGAGGTTTTGCGAGAACTATAAGGAAATGCCAGAGAGAGTCATCCTGCTCGCTCTAGATAGTGCTGATTACAATGAGAAAACTGCTGAGACCATCCTTAGCTTTTCCCTTAAAGAAAAACAAGAGCTCAAGTAAGTAGAGGATTAAATTTAACGTAATTTGAATTTAATCAAACCAGTTTTTAAATTGTAGGAGATTTTTATCTATCTTATCCTTAGTTCCACACATTGGGAAGCTCGGAGTATCTTTACTATGGTTCTTTTCGACCTTTCACTCCTTGCAATAGCCACTGACAGAGATGTCGATACAATAGCCACTGACAGAGATGTCGATACAATAGCCACTGACAGAGATGTCGTGGCTAATTGCACCTCTGTATTATGACTTTCTCCCAGAGTATTCGATCATACAAAGACTTTAGGGGTCTTATGGGATAATTTCATTTTGTTGGTTGTACTCTGTCTGTAGGGGAAGAACTTTTATAAAGTGGTCTAGGAGTACAGATAGTTCAATTGAAGGTGGATATTACTGGCATACCGGTACATACATAGTGGATATAATGACATACCGGTGCATACATAGTGGATATAATGGCATACCGGTGCATACATATTGGATATAATGGTACACCGGTGGAATCACGATGTATAATCTACCTCACTCAGCAGTATTAATTGTATGGAAGCCCCTGTAAATATGTTTTACTCGATGAATTTCTCATTTCTTTTAGCGAATTTTCATAATGAAAATGACTTATGAGGTTGCTCACATGACGAAAGTTGACCGAGGGAGAAGGGGAGATCGATTCAGATTGGCTTCCTGATACGAAAAACATATGTCCGAAAACATATATATATATATATATATATATATATAATATATATATATATATATAATATATATATATATATATATATATATATATTATATATATATATATATATATATATATAATATGTTTGTGTGTGTGTGTACTATGTAGATCAACTTTTTCGTATGGCGAACGATAAATCTCGAAGTTATCCTCAAATTTAAACGAAACATTGGTAATCGCTTGATATTGTGGAGGTTACGAGGCCAATTGTTTGTAAAAAATATGATATCATCAACCCAAGTTATGACGTCATGATTTTTTTAAATTTGAAATCACTTTAAAACAAGATATTACATTTTTGGGTAGACGTCAAGCTAAATCGATTGAGACTGTTGTTTCAGCTGAATTGATCCATCCCAAGTGGCGTAAACGGTATACATATTATAATGTTGTATGTACGCATACGTCTAGGTCAATGACCTCTGGTACATCTGTTAAGTTCAGTTGTACAAGACAGTGGAAGTTAGTATGGAAGAAAGACCTACCTCTTGTTCCGCGCTCGTTAGCCAAGTGACTCCCAGAAAGACAAAAATGGCTCCCACAGAACTACGGCGAGCCAAGCAGGCCCGCAAAGAGGAAGACTTTCAAAGTAATCTGATTATGCAAGTAGGGATTCAAAAAAGATTCAGACCGGTTTCATCTTAATTGGACTATCCTTAGTCCTTTGTGCTTAAGTGGCGCAACATATACATATATATAAACAACGGTTTACATATATATAAAATCTTGTATATATGTATCCGTCTAGACCAATGATGGATTGGTTCGGTAGTGTTTGAGTGTAGGATGTAGTATGTAAGAGAAACCACCCCCTCTTGATCTACCCTCATCAGCTTGCTGCCCGACAGACAAGTCAAAAAAAGGTCCACGGTGAGCTAAGCAGGCTCCTAAAGCGACAGAACCTTCAAAGTCTTCTTATGGTCGTAGGCATTCCAAAACTATTGAAACCGGTTTCACCTCAATTGGCAAAAGCGTTATTGGCAAATGACTTAATAATGACGTCATCATCAATAAATAAATAAAAGATTTCTTTTAGTATACAGTTGTAAAATAATTGGTCAATGCTACCGTTTATATGGCCCCAAAGGAGCTATATTGTATATCAAATAAATAAACACTTTATTATTTTGTACAAATGATCACAAAAAAATATTGAATATATAAATTGTACAAAAAATAGGGGGTAGTCAGTTTTTCAACTGTTCTTTCCTACCACCCTTTATACATGGTAAATATCGTCCCGAAGAGGCCATATCAATCCTCCCAGGCCTGCGGAGCAGGCCTGTGTGGCGAGGCTATAAAAATTCGCTAGATACTCAGCAAGATTCTATGTAAAAATATATACTAAAACAACAACTGCGTGGGGATTGAAATGGTCATAGCAAGGCAGCGAAAATTCGCTAAATACATGACAAAATGCCATGTAACCACAAATAATTAACAACAATAACATTATGGCCACAGGGGGCCACCGGGTCACAAAGCAACCCGAGGGGCCCACGCCACGGAGTGGTGGATTCTCGAAACGCCGAGGCCACGTAGCGACTGCGAGCCGAAGGCCTGTATTTTAACTACAAACTCTTCGCTAAGTATATATTCTTTGTTTAATGCGTGACAGGACTGAGGAGTCAGGAAGTATACTAGAAAGTCAGCACGTCATTACTGGAGACGGAGATACAGAGGTGGACGCACCGGTCTTATCTCCTCATCCCAAGACTCCATTACAGAACAATGCCTCGTAAGTCCTTTTTTATCTAGTTGACAAACGGCGAAACTTTGCTAGCACACTAGTACATAATACTCACTGCCATCTCAATTTCTTCGATTATACGAGTGATAAATTATCGGTGAAAAAATCACCTAGCAAAAAAGCTTGGTAATGAAACCCTTATTCCTAATTCCCTAATGTAGAAGATAGTAGTCATCTATTTTATTGAAGTCCAAATGTAGGTACTTTGGGTCAGATCCATAGAAGAGCCAATGCAACTAGTTCCAGTTTTTAAGTGGGAGCATCCTTTAAACCTTCAACTAGAATATTTATCGTTACTTTTTTATTTTATGTTACTTTTCACAAGCAAGGGTCCTATTTTTTTCAATTTTTTTGGTTTCAAGTTTTTTCAAGTCGTTTAAATCAAAAATTTTCTTTATTTAATCAAACAAATACATACGTTCTTCAGTCAAAAAAAAACAAATAATAAAAACATTTTTTGGTTACAAGTAATAATGATTAGAGAGCTAATGCAAGAACCTGATATGACACTGGCTTAAAACCTCGACTCTCTAGGTGCTAAATTTAAGTTGTTTTATGCATTTCACACGTAAATTACACAATTTATGATAAATTGATCACAAAATTTTACTTGCTCACCACGACGCCACCACGTTGGCGTAAGCTTGGCTTGTCGATGCTAAAAATTCCGGTATAGTTTTTTTACCATGCGTTTTGCTGTGACGATTACCGACAAATAAACGGGTCAGTTTCATTGCATCTTTGTTATTAACGTTTCAATTTTTTATTTAGATTTCCAGATGGGAAGTTTTTATCTTATCAGACATACGTAAGCCTGGCAAAAGGAGCAAATCCCAAACTTATGAAAGGACCTGACTCATCCCTACTTCTGTAAGTAAGCTTGAAAATGCTATACTTCGGTTTTTTATTTGTTTCTTTACATTTAATTGACTGAGCGGAAAATTCCATGGCACTTAGACCTCTTAGATTATTTGCTTGTGCAAAGAATAACCTTAGATTATAAACCAGAAGCAGCAAAACATTAGCAAAATAGGAACTGTTTTGTGATACTTAAATAAAAATTTTAAATTTAAACCCGGATCATGTATTTAACCTACATTTAGTTTTATAAAGGTGTTATATTGCATGGGGGGTGAAAATTGAAACAACATATTCCTGTTAATCAAGTTCTTTATTGGTAAAAGTATACAAATTAGATTTTGTGTAAACCGGAGCCATATTAGCCAAACCACTCAGTCTAAATCGGAACCGTTAAAGGACCAGTAAACATATTCAGTAAATATTTATTAGCCTAAGGAGTTCATGGTCGACTGTGTAAACTTTTTTTTAAATTTTAATTGATTATTGTTTACAATTAATGTATTTGACATAGTGCTCATACTGGTTAAAGTGACTTGGGAGGTTTGATAGGAGGAATCACCTAGTGGTGAAACTCCTTGGGGTGGTAAGATGTAAACAATATGTAAACAAATTGAAAATTAACTTAAAAACAAGCTGCCATTCATGAAATAAAGCTTCCCTACCTATTAGTTTTAATTATAAGAGCATAAACTTTAACAGTTTAGGCTAGCTTGTTTACTAGAACAAAGTATGTTTGTTAATTTATTTACTTTATCTTAAGTATCGAGTACGGAGTGCCTCCGTACCCAATAATTACCGGTACAAAATTATGACAGTCATTAAATCAAGTTAAATAGAAATGAAAACTACGTTTCTATGATCCCGAAGGCCTAAAAATACCGGCGGTCATACTTGGCAGCCTAGTTTTTTTATTTATTTCAATCCTTTAATTGAATGATAGCAATGGTTTTATTTCGCCAATAAAATATAAACTATAATGTAAATAGAAATGGAATTTACATTATTGATTCTATTTGTATCACGCTATCCGATAATACGTCGAAAAATTGTAGGAAAATATTTGACAGTCGATATTTTAAAAATAGCGTTAGCCACGAATGAGGTTCAGGTCTGTTTCTATTTTTTTTTTAAACTTCATAATATTAAGCTTTGGGTTAACCCCAAATTCTAATATTTGATTTTTGTGCCAAGTATCATTGAAATTGCATCAGCCGTTTGTTCTGTAGAAGAAATGTGTACATCCATACATTCATACAGACAGCAAATTTTAATCTCGATTTATGGGATCTGTAGGCGCTGAAACGTTGAATTTGATGAAAAAAGTAGGTGTTATGTTTGTTGCCAATGCAATACTTATCCTTCCTTTTAGGAGGCAGGGTAGCAATAAATTTAAAAATTAACAAAATGAGTTACAATAAAAAACATAATAATAGACTACTTATTACATTATCTTTAAGATTGCTTTGTAGAAGCAAATCATAGATAGGATTTTTGGTACTTTTATACCCCCTTTTGGTGATCCTTATTCTATAAAAGTTCCCATGGGGCGATATTATAGAAAAGGAACTGGGGGTCCCTTTTCTTAAATCAAAACTGAATTAAACATAAAAAACTAAAGATATTCAATCCCTAACGGGACAGAATGTGGAATTAGGGGTTTTGGGTGGGGACAATATTAATTAAATTTAAATTACCTGGAAATAATTAGAGGGGGTCCCTTTTCTATAAAAGTACCGGATTTTTTATTTGCTTAATTTTTTTCTTTTAGTGAGGACTATGTACCATGGGTAGGATCAAGAAAAGGATTAGCTAAAGGTCCTAACAGAGCATTGGTAGAAGGTTCACAAGGAGCCCTTGGACCAAATCCTGCCTTAAGAAAAGGGCAGCAGACATCTCTCGTACGTGGTGGTATAGGATCACGCTCGTCTCCTTTCATATCTCGAGGTAACTAGCTAGTCGAGGAACTGCTATCTACCAAAGATAGTGACCCCCCTCAGCAACCTATGATTGACAAGTTTAAAAGAGATAGACACACCATCTAGTCTTTAGTTCTAAGCTAAAGTGCTTCCTAATATTGTACAATAATAATTGATAATAAAACTGACTAATTCGTTGACCAACTAGAACTATAAAAGAGATAATATGATCATGCTAAAGTCATTTAAGATAATTTAAGGTGTTCATACATACCTAGATTGGTAGTAAAGGTAAGTGTCAATCTTCAACTTGGAATTAAAAACAATACGTAAATCAGTAAATTAAATTGTGTGATAGAACTGTCGCAGATTTAAAGAGCAGAGCCACTAAGTTAACATCTTAACTGACCTTAAGTACCTTTAATTATACATATATTTATGTGACAAAGTGAAATGTTATTTCTAATAAACACATAATCTTATGATTATAAATTACACATAAGAATCTGTGTCAGTGTAGAGTATAATAACTATCTTAAAATTCAGTACATAGAGAAGAGGCCGATGTCTCTTGGTCCCTTCACAGCGTCGGCCATAAGACCTCTCTATGGCTTCCACGCCCCTATGACCGCTTCCTATCCTTTGATTTTTTTTTTTTTGTTTTTTTGGTGGCTTGCCAACAAATTTTCTGTCATTATTCTTGGTTAGTGACATCCTAAATATTTTATGAACAATAAAATTCTGTACTTTGTTTTATTTTACTCCTTAAGTTTGATAGTGAAATCAATGCTGTAACAAAAATATGTAATTGAACCCTATAAATGTCTCAAAAATATGTATTTCAACCCCATAAATGTAATAGGTGTTTATCATGTGAAAAAAAGATCAGAACTCATGTACGTTAACAGAATTATGTTATTTAGAATAAATGTATTAAAATATACATCGTCTGTTAATGTAATAATCCGATGTATCTTAATTTAAAATATTTTTAAAAGTTATATTCATACTTTTTCAAAATGAAAAATATTATATCCCTCATAAATGTTGCCCAGTGATACTTGTATTCTTTCAATGTGTAATACAAATGCTCCTGAAGTTATATTAAAGTGTATATTTGTAATATTATAATTGTTAAATGTAAATTTTCATTGAATCCGTCTCAAAAGTTAATATTTTATTATTATTATTATTATCGTCGTTTTTGTAATATTTGGTTTTAAATTATTCAAAAGATAGAGACCATTGTATTCTCAAAAGTAATAGTATTTACGTGGAATCGGTCTAGAGAAAATCAAAAGTTACATTGAGTTTATTTCAAGAAACAAAATTATAAAATAAATTCAAATACATGCCAAACATGGAACTAGGCTTTATTTTCTCGTTTATCAAAAACCATAAGAAACATAGGCTGCATTGTGGCGAGGTGGTTAAATGTATATATCTTGAAAACGGTGCTAGCTACTGATATAGTTGAGATCTTGTTAGCCATATTTAAAATTTTTAAAAATTTCAAATGATTTTTTAGAATGACATTTTTAGACGGCACCTTAGATTTTCCTAAAAAATTTAACAACTTTTGTTCTTATATGACGTGATAGTCAATGAGTCATGACTCATTTTTCTTATATCTATGTTTCTCTTTCTAATATAGGAGATAGGGAAGTGAAAAACGATCACATGTATGAAAACAGAATACTAACACCTGCAAACAGGCTCAAATCTGAATTGAGTATTTATTTCTGAATTATGTTCCCTGACAAAGACTTAAAATAATGCCAAAAGCTTGGTGTATTAATTATTTATTATGCTTGACTAATTCCACCGTAATAATATTATTATATTTATATATTTAGTTTACTTATAAAGTGAAAAGTGATATTTTAGGTTTGAAACAATGTGCAATTATTTTGAATTATACCATACACTACACTATACCTAAAGTTGAGTGAACTTAAGTTAAATTAAAATCAACTTGAATGAACTTAATGTCAACTTAAAATCAACACTTTTCAATCAATTGTGTGAACTCAAGTCAAATTCTGATCAACTTCAGTGAACTAGATACACTTATTAATCAATGTTTGTGTTTCGAGTCACAAAAATTTAACCCATTTTGATAAACTTACGTTATATATAGCGAATTTCAAAAATGGAGAGGCTGTCGGTACAAGAATGAATGCTTATTAAAACTTTTCATAAAATTTAAAAAAAAATTTAATTATTTATTATAAAGATGTCAATTGATTATCAAATACTACCCTTTGTTTCAATAGAAATAAATTTATTGATATCTTTAAAATTGCGATCTTATCATTTGATTTGATAATCAGTAGTTTTCGATTGGACGAATAATCAATTCGTTATCGAAACCCGATCACTTTATAGTAAATAAAGTGAATAATTTATTTCAAACTAAATAAATTAATTAATTATATTTCTACTAAACAATTCATGAGAGGAACAGTATTAAATTGAAGATTAAAAGAAATTATTCTGAAAATAATGTAGTGTAATTTTTTTAATTAAATAAATATTTAAATACTTATAAATAAATATTTTCATACAAAGGGATGCTAAAAAAATGTCCTCAAATAATCCTTAAATGGAAAACATAGTTTGTAATTTGTATCATATAAGAGCACAATATGATCTGCACTGCATGTTTACATTATTTTTAATGTATGTGACAAAAGCAACACGAAACATAATAATTGTAACATACAATAATTGTAACAATAACTGTAACATAATATTGTAACATAATAAGTTGGGTCATTCCATCACCAGCCAGGCAAAAGGCTGTCAGGTGACCGACTCCGATTTTCCTGAAATTTTAATATGTTGAAGTAATTTTATTTTAAATTGATAATTGTGACTTTGAGGGTGGTTCTAAGTTCAAAAAATTTCAAAATTTGGAGCAAATTTGGTAAAAAGTTATATTTACATTTTTGGCATAGCGTCTATAATATTTGGAGTAAGAAGGTGATTTTGTACATTGTAAAGGTAGAGAGTTTCTTTACAAATAAAATGCTGCAACAATGTTGTACCATATTCCTGGAATTTCCTAGATTTGCCTGGCTGGTGGAATGACAAATTATGATTAACATTCATATTTTGATGTACATATACAATGTACTAACAAGTTGATGTAAGTACTAACAAATTTGTTGTGTCTTCTTTAAATACATAAAACTCATATGATTATCTACGTTCATTCAAAAACCAGTTCACATACATATAATGTAAGGATTTAACGTGTAATAATGTCATGCGGTGTAGTATAATATTATAAAGAAAACACCATAGAGTAAAACATATTTTGAAGTAATAGATGTGTAGATTTTGTAGATTTTAATAGCTATTTGTTCTTATCAAACCAACTAAATGTGGCATCAAAAACCTCAGAGGTCTGTCTTCAAGCTGATAAAGTTCAACTGCCTATATCATTTTGACCAGTCTCTAAACAAATGTAAATCTTTATGGGTGATTCCGGAGATATCATTGGGATCCCACCACGTTGGATACAAGATAAAAAACTAATGATCTTAATTTTGCCTGCCCCTGAATAAAGCAATAAAATAAATACCGCACGTATAAACGAGATCTCAGATGGAAGCATACATTTGCCACGTTAGATAGAAGAGAAAAACTAATAATCTTAATTTTGCAAGGCTAAATTGAGCAATAAAATAAATACTGGGTATAAATGCCGGTAAATACCCGAGATCTCAGTGGGATGCATACATTTACAACGTTAAATAAAAGAGAAAAAATAATTCTCTTAATCTTTCCTTCCTTATTTTAATTTTTAATATAAACACCGTTATTCAAAATAGTTTTTTTTTTAAATAACGCCTCACAATATTCTTAAGATGGTAACATCGGTAACCATCGTATCGTTACCTACAAAAAGTATATATATATATATATATATATATATATATATATATATATATATATATATATATATATATATATATATATATATATATATATATATATATATATATATATCCTCTGCTCAAACAAAATCAATTATAATTCATGATTCAAATGCTATTGAAAACAATTTTATAGTTATTATTACCTAGTAGTGATATAGTCGCTACCCAGGTTCCCTTCACTCTACAATCTGAATCTAGCTAAGTTTTTATTATAATAGTAAATTCGTCATGGCAGGGTTAAAATTGATGCCTTTTTTGTAATGTCACTACTTCAAGTTGATTCTTTGTGGTAAGTTGATGCCACGTTTCTTAAATTTGATTCTTAAGGTTGAGGTCTTTTAGAAACATTTAAAATTTAGGTAGCATTATTAGACTTAGATAATTACGTTACCATACTAGTAGTATTATTATTTCATAAGTTAGTTTTTTTGAACATAACCATTAGATGCATGATTAGTAATTAGTGTACAGATATTTTATTTGTTTATATTAATCAAACAACTCAATTAATAGAAACTCAAAAGTAATTTATGGTAGACATGTGTCAAACGGTTCGGATACGTTAACCTTCCTGGTGAGAAAAAACGTTTTCTAATTAGAGTCTGATCATCCCTTAGCCTAACCTGAAAAAGTTTTTTTTAGTATATTTAATACAAAAAATATGAAATGTGTAAGCCAATTGTACATTCAATACCAAGGATGTTGAATAAAGGGGATGACGCACTAAGTCGAATTGCCATTCAACAAAGTGACCCCATCGAAAATCAAAACATAGAGAAGATATCAACAGGAAACACACGTCAAAAACTAACTGCACATGCTTGGCCCGAACTGCGCATGCTTATGATCCTTATAACAGCGCAGGTCTTAAAATTTAGAGGCAAACTTAACTCTCGATGGGTTTCCCATTGTTTTGCTTGCGAAGGTTATAAACAAATAAAAAAAAATCATACTTTTTTACTGTTTTTTTGTTAATATTGCTTAAAATTAGCAACATTAAAGAAATTTAAGAACATTACAACCAACATTGAATCTTGAAAACTAGCAAAACATTTTACTAGGCTAAAAAAAGACAAAATATTAACACATTTAACATACTCTCTACAAAAGTAAACGGTAAAGCTTCAATTACTCTCACTAAAGTGGTTACCTAGAGTCCAAAATGTAAAATATAAGCACAAATGACTTGACAAGCACCAAATGTAACAGTAACGAAAGCACTGAAGAAAGTTGAGAAGCAAACTCGACAACCAAGAATTGTATAACAACTTAGCAACATAACCTGCGTTTGACGCCTTTTTTAATTATAACCTAAGGGAAGGTATGTTTGCTCCTATTTCTCTGTCTCATACAACTTCCATGGGGTCAGAAATGTTTCTTAATGCGTCATCCCTTTTATTCAACATCCTTGTTCAAAACCTAATAAAATGTAAACCTGTAAAAATTTATTTAGTTGGTGCATTACGCATTATAGTTAAACTACAAGTTTTCGGTGTCCGGCGTTATATTTGAGTCGAAAAAATAGACTGATTGCCAACACCTTTTTAAAGACAAGAATTTTCCTAGTTCTAAACTTGGCAAGTGTGCCAAGTTTAGAACTAGAAAACTATCTGGACTTTCTTATATGTGAATAGTCAGGTTATATCATTAAGTATAGAACTATAACAGGCTTATATTATGATTTCCAAGATTTTTTCCTCTTTCATTTAAACAAAAGTAATTATTTTAAAACTAATATTACTTTAAATTAGCGACATTGATTTCCAAAAAGTTTGATCAATTATTGGTAGTGTTTAACTTTATACCTTTTAACATAACTTTAACTAGAAAAATTATTTTTGGTATAGTTGGTATCAATGCGTTCCCGCCAAGAATTATTGGTAGCTTAGAGATCTCCCGCAATCCTTGCATCAAAAACTACTAGATATATCATAGGTGCTGTTAAAGTTCTGTACTCTACGGTTTGTCTGGTACGTTGGATTGAACAGCGAGTGATGATTTCACTTGTACAGTCTTCGCCTGTTGTTACTAACAGCGAGTTTCACTAGTACAATCATCACCTGTTGTTGTTATAGCGAGTGATGATTCACTAGTACAATCATCACCTGTTGTTTGTTATAGCGAGTGATGATTTCACTAGTACAATTACCATCACCTGTTGTGTTATTGATGACAACAGGTGATGTTTTCACTAATACAATCATCACCTGTTTTTAATTACAACAGGTAATGAGTACACATGTACAATTATCGTCTATTTTTTATAAACAGGAGATGACTTCACTTGTACAATCAGCACATGTTGTTGATCACATGTCAAGTTAGGCCAATAATTCAGTAGATTTTGTGTTCGCGTCTCATAATGTACGAGCAGATGACATGATTTCTTGTTGCTTAAAGAATGAGCACTGTGTTTGGTTGATTTATGAATTTATGCTCCTTGCGTAAGAAAATTAACAATAAATTAAAGTGATGTAGAAATTCATACAGTAGGGGTGGGGCGCGGGACACAGTGGTCTAACTCCCCCGAAATAAGCTGCTTTAGATGGACCTGCCCTAAGTTCACCCTTTCTCCGCTAGTGGCAGATCGGTTCACCTTGTACCCCATATATAAAATAATTATTTCTTCAATTCCAAGATTAAAATTATTTAAAAGGGTCTTTAACAATGTTAAAAATTGTATTAATTATTTTAAAGGTGTAATTTTCATAAACGCTTTTATAAAAATATAAACGCTGTGTTAATTTTAAGTAGACCTGATATCGGGATAACCATGATTTGTAGACAAACATCAAACCGGGAAATTATAAATTTAATTTACGTCTTCGTTGTCTCATTACAACACACTTTTCGTAACACACGTTATCCTATTTTCTAAAAAAATATCTTATAAGCTACTAAAAGAAAAAAGTCAATGAATAAGATAAAAATCGTCTTGTTTTTAACCGCGGGGCTTTGGGTGAACTCACACCGGATGGCCAGTCCGGAACCCCACAGAAAAAGGGGATTCCTTTGACTAGGAATCCTGGCCTAATTAAGTCTGAAAGATATCAGGGTGTTAATCAGAAAACATAAGTAGCATTCAGAGTTAATACGTTTATTGATAAATGTAAGTTGACATTATATATTTATACGTTGTATTAAAATAACTAGTATAATAGTAGGTATGCTTAACAGGTCTAGGTAAGATCAGTCAGTTTATAAGTTAATCAATTACTATGCACATACAAACGGTAAACTCTACCATAAGACAAAGAATTACTTACAGGTCGCTGCGACGATAAAGGTGAGGAGCATCTTATCTCTTACTCGATTCTCAAGCTGATACTAATTGGTTACTGAAACCGTACTATTAAATGACTATCTGATTACTGTATTGTTACTACTCTATTAACTCTTCTATCACTTCTTGACAACTCTCTTATCACTCTGTTACTACTCATGACTCTCCTATCACTTCTGTTACTACTCTCTCTCGATTACTCTCTAACGACTCTCTACTGATCGGTTACTACTACTGCTGCTGATTGGTCTCCAGAGCTAGCTTAAATAGCCAAGGGTGGTAACCCCTTCCAGAAGACCAATCCTATCGGCACGTGTGCTCATTGAAGCATAATCTAATTGGACATGTTAAATTCACGGGTTTCACTCACACTCATTCACACTGACATAACAACGCATTCATTTACCGGCTTTCAAGGTTAAAAGAACATGTTAATTAAAAACATCTGCCGATGTTATTTCATAGAAGCATAATCTATTTAGACATGTTAAATTCACGGGTTTCACTCACACTCATTCACACTGACATAACAACGCATTCATTTACAGGGTTTCAAGGCTAAAAAGAACATGGTAATTAAAAACATCTGCGGATGTTATCTCGACCCTGAGATTGTCCCAACTCAGGATGATCTCATCCCAACTCAGAATGATCTCATCCTTCAAATATGTTGTGTTCAAACTCAATAACAAACTTAATAGCAAGCTTAACCAATGCTCGTGTTATAATATCCCCCGGTAACCAAATTAAGCCGAAATTGGGAAACTGGCTGTTTGCCGATTTCGACTTAACCCAGGGGTATGGCATAGCAACATGAGCAGTAGACTGATCCTGACCGACCCTATAGAAGCAATTTTTCCCTAGCCAAAAAAAAAATTCTATACAATAGTACCAATGCTAGAAATAGTAATACATGTAAAGTGTTATAATAGAAAATTAATAAAAAAATCATTTGACAACCTAATCACCCGAGTACAACAATCTGCGTTGAAATAGGTAGAACAAAACATAATTGTATAACATAAAGTTCAGAACACATAAGTAATATAACATAAATTTTAAATTCAATAAAAATTATAATGTAATGTAATAATAAATGGAATAGTTATTAATAAATATAAAAAATTGTTGAATCATGTTATTCCCAAAAAGAGGTTACAGGTAAAAAGAGTATTAACCCTTTGAACTAAGCAGATATACAAAACTATCTAAATTAATACAAGTAAACATTTAACATAATTAGTCATATACAGTTTCTATTATCAATGTATAATTATATACAATGCAGAAGGTTCTGGTTGTCTATCCTGTCTCATCGATCCTCCATGAGTATCGGGATATCTGGTCCACTGAGGAAGCAGGATACGTGTCGTCAATGGTAGGTATGGAGCGGCATAACGTGTTGGTTGCTTCGTGGCGTTGAAAGGTCGTCCGAACAGCCCGCACGGCGGGGATGGACACGTCGCGCCGGTTCCTAAGTAGTAAAGTAGTACTAGCCCCAAGATACCGAGCAGTACTGTTATGTCATCCGAGATGGACCATGAAGAAGTAGTGTGGTAAGTCTTGGACTGCTGTCGTAGCATCCTTGCTTGCATAATAAGTTTATCAACGGAAACTTTTGGATATATTCTCGCACCACCGGAGAAGTGGGCTTCCTTTCTGAGGTTCTCCTGCGTCATTAATGCATAATATGTTTGATCCTTGGTGACCAGGATGTAATCAAAGTCTGGTAACAGAGTAAGAGTCTCTTTCGTACTGATATCATAGGGTGGGAATGCAAACACCCTGTACAGAGCTGCTACCATTGTTCGTTGTATCGGTGGTACAGTTAGCGTCAAATATAGCCTATTATCAGCGTGCACCAGGCCAGTCTGCCCTTACTGATAGAACAATACAGGGTCAGTTGTTGGCTCCATTAATAAATCTAGGCCTGCCCTGGTTATATTGCGCTGTATTTCCCTGTAGGTTGCTTGAAGCGTAGAAGGCGTAATAATTTGCCTCGTAGCGGAGGTCTCCGCATGTATGGCACTATAAATCAGGTCAGACACATAAGATATGTCTGTAAAAAGGATATCAGTGGCAACTGATAACGACCTGATATATGCAAAAAAATTTCATGAAACAATAACTGATCAAACCTATGGCTAAGCTCTGACAAGTCTCTGTTAGTCTTAAGGTTAAAGTCAGTAACAATAGTAACCAGTCTCTCATAGTCTTTAGTCGTATAAACTGTCTTTTCTAGCAAGTAAGTAATGGTCATATTTCTTGTGTTTTTGTCATATTTTCATTTCCTCTTTTCGAGACAGGGAATGTATGCTAAACTAGTAGGTTATGTCTTAAGGCGCTACATTAACTTCTAGGTTTGACTAATACCCACCAAATTTAGTTCATACCGGTGCGATCCCCAATAATAATATTTACCATCGTTTAGTAAAATATTACAGTCACCATATAATATTGTTATTTACAAAACCTTTTTCGTAAGGGCTCTCCCGCCGGGAATCGAACACAGGGCTCTTGGCTAGAGGCTGGTGTATCCCCGTTCTATTTTCACACGGGGTTCGTTATCTGCTCATTAATTATGCTCTATTGAACACGACTTATTTCCATTGACTAGATAAATCATCTCATTGAATCAAGTCTCTCATTCTGTCTAGAGATAAAGATATAGCATTATAGGGAGGTGTGAGGTCTTTTCTATTTATTTTAACCTTAGTTCAAATAAGTCGTTCGGCTAAGTGACGTCGTCGTACTTATCAGTACGTCTGGGCATCGAATGGCCCAATGAACCCACGTTTGGAGCCTTCCTTCTCCTCTGATTTAAAGTAGAAATTTAGAGCAGGTAATTCATTTCTTTGGTATGTAGGTATGAGTTTATATCTGTTCCTATCTGCTCGCTGAAGTGGTGAGCAGTTGCGTTAATTATTTTCCTAAATCATTATAATCACGCTCACTCATCTAAAATTACATTTTCTTTTTATGTTTTTATCTCAATATTAACCACAATTCGTACGTAGTGTCCCGATTTATAATAATAATAATAATAATAATTCTTTATTTCGAAAAAAGTTTTACAAGCTTTATCCTATCAGGTTAACCTTATATTATCTATCTAAGTTTATTATTTTATTAAATATATCCTGTTATATTAAACTGATATTATACTTTATGTGTTACTTATACAAAAGTCGATTCGAATTTATATCGGCTCATTCCGCGCATTTCAAGTTCGAGTTTACATGTTTGATTTCATAATTTTAATTTTAATTATATAAGTATTTATACCACTAGAGAAGGTCTGGGTGTTCCCCTGACCAATTTCTTCGAAGTGCTTTTACTATTACATCTATCATTATTCCACTTTATACCGTGCCCACAATGTTTCAAAATAATTTATTTTACCCGTCCTTAACGTATCATTTATCTAAGCAAAGTTATCTTGGAACGTATTTATACGTTGTATACAATTTACTCTCTCCTAGGCTTTCCGGCATTACTCAACTTATAAATTATTAATTAATTATTAATAACCGAATAATCTTTTTCTACTATTCACCAAATACTAACCGCTAAGTATCTTTTCTTCCCATGTCCAGTATTGTTCACTGGAAGGCCCTTCATTCCACGAAGGCCTAAATTACTGTAGGCCTTGGGAATTATGCTTGCCACCATGGCAATTTTTGCCGACTTAATCTATTCATTACTAAGTCGCTTTCTTCTGATTAATTACCGACCTACTAAATTAACATCTAAATTGCGGCATCAACACTCAAAGTCGATAATTCAAAAATTCGGAAGACAATATCTATCTTTCAAGACATATATACACTTAATAATACTTAATTATTGATGAATTAATTAAGTGATTAATTTATCGTCCTAGAAATCGCAGTCATAATCTTTCTTATACTGTGACCCTAGGCAATAACAGGTCTGCCATTGTTTGGGTTTAGCAATTCCTCTGCTTATACCTCAAACCAATCGTACCTGATTCAAAACTTCCGAAGACAATGTCTCTCTTTCAAGACATATATAAAAAACGAACGATACTTTTAATTCATGTTTTTTTTTCTTTCAATATATCCTCCCCTCCACTGTATCGGGAGTTCCTACTCTTACCAGCCAAGAGGGTTATTCAGATATATATTCTTTTATATACTCTCCTCTCTAGCTTATAGAATTCATTAATTACCAACACTTAATACTTAATTATTGATTAATTAGTTAAGTGATTAATTTAATGTCCTAGAAATCACAGTCATAATCTATTTTATACTGTGACCCTAGGCAATAACAGGTCAGCCATTGTTTGGGTTTAGGAATATTTATTCCTCGCCTTATACCTCAAACCAATCGTACCTGTATAAGTCCAAATACTTATTGTTTCAAGTATCTTATCTTTCAGCCCTGCCGTTAGCCTTCAGTGATATTAAAGACATAATACTTATAGGGACCATACAACAGTATTAGTATCTTTGAGTGATACACATTCATTGCGTGCCTTATCTAATTTCTTTTATTTATCATCATCATTGAAATACATTTACATTAATTAAGCGGTAGACTGATACGCATTTATATTCGAATAAACTTTAAATTATATTCCTACTTCTTATTTATTAAAGAAAATTATTTTTGTGGGTGTAAGGATTAACTTTTACTAAGCTTTAAATTTGTTTATTTCCTTTTGAAACCACTGTCTCATCCGGGTTTTATCTGGTTCCCAAAACATTCATTCTAAAGTAGCAACATCGAATGGTGATATATTATATTGGAATTATATATACATATATTTGTTTTTAATGGTTCAACTGCCTCATCTAATAGTGATGCCTGACCTTCTATATTTTTCCCCCTGAAGGACAGGTCACATTTAAACACCGGCCTGGCCTTATAGTGTGTCCTCCCATCCTCTTAAAAGTAAATAAGGATTTGTGGGCAAATGTTCTAAAACGTCTTTTTGCGCTTTAAATTGACCGACTGTTTCCGCATTGTCACTTTGTATCCTTAGATTTTTCCTTTTAAAATTTTCGGACCGATGTCGCAATGTTGCATCAACTGAAATACATTTCTCGTTTAAATCATTTACCTGGGCAACTATTTGAGCTATCGAATGTTTTTCCTTTTTAATTTCCGTAAGTTTTGCGTGGAGTTCATTTTGAACTATGAAAAAAATTAGGGCTAAAGTTAGCTTCATGTCTGGTCAGTTTTTTTTTATTTCTACTTGATATTTTCAGACTTCATGTTTACTATCTACTATATCACCCAAATTTCAATTTAAGATCCTACCGACTGCGCCACTTTAACCGCGGGGCTTTGGGTGAACTCACACCGGATGGCCAGTCCGGAACCCCACAGAAAAAGGGGATTCCTTTGACTAGGAATCCTGGCCTAATTAAGTCTGAAAGATATCAGGGTGTTAATCAGAAAACATAAGTAGCATTCAGAGTTAATACGTTATTGATAAATGTAAGTTGACATTATATATTTATACGTTGTATTAAAATAACTAGTATAATAGTAGGTATGCTTAACAGGTCTAGGTAAGATCAGTCAGTTTATAAGTTAATCAATTACTATGCACATACAAACGGTAAACTCTACCATAAGACAAAGAATTACTTACAGGTCGCTGCGACGATAAAGGTGAGGAGCATCTTATCTCTTACTCGATTCTCAAGCTGATACTAATTGGTTACTGAAACCGTACTATTAAATGACTATCTGATTACTGTATTGTTACTACTCTATTAACTCTTCTATCACTTCTTGACAACTCTCTTATCACTCTGTTACTACTCATGACTCTCCTATCACTTCTGTTACTACTCTCTCTCGATTACTCTCTAACGACTCTCTACTGATCGGTTACTACTACTGCTGCTGATTGGTCTCCAGAGCTAGCTTAAATAGCCAAGGGTGGTAACCCCTTCCAGAAGACCAATCCTATCGGCACGTGTGCTCATTGAAGCATAATCTAATTGGACATGTTAAATTCACGGGTTTCACTCACACTCATTCACACTGACATAACAACGCATTCATTTACTTCTTTCAAGGTTAAAAGAACATGTTAATTAAAAACATCTGCCGATGTTATTTCATAGAAGCATAATCTATTTAGACATGTTAAATTCACGGGTTTCACTCACACTCATTCACACTGACATAACAACGCATTCATTTACAGGGTTTCAAGGCTAAAAGAACATGGTAATTAAAAACATCTGCGGATGTTATCTCGACCCTGAGATTGTCCCAACTCAGGATGATCTCATCCCAACTCAGAATGATCTCATCCTTCAAATATGTTGTGTTCAAACTCAATAACAAACTTAATAGCAAGCTTAACAATGCTCGTGTTAATTGTTTACATTTTTATAAACATAAATAGAAGTATCGATTTAAAACTGATAACAATAGTGATAAGGGCACAAGGTGAAAACTAGTGCTCGGTGCGGTAGTTGATGCAACTAATCCCTGTTTTTTTTCGGAACCACCTAAAACCAGGGAGTTAGACCACTGTGTCCCCCCGCCCCGACCCCTACTGTATGAATTTCTACATCACTTTACAATAAATATTTTTTTGTTTTCCTTACTAAAGGAACATTAGTTAGCTTTACACTATGACTAATAGATGCATAAGTATAAGCAAACGTTATATTATGTAGATATTATTCAAATGATCTTAGTAATGATAAAATGTTTGTGCAATAGATTAAACAGTATAGATTGTTAGTATGTTGTCATTATAGTTTGTGTAGAAAACACAATAACAGTTAACACAAATGTATCCGTCTAAGAGATGAACATACATTCGTGTATTAAAATTGTTTTCAAATAAAATGATTAAATGATTTTTTATTAGCTTGTATGGGGTCCGAAGGGTCCTATTTTGTAATGAGGAAAACCAATGTAACCATTAGTGAAATTTTCAAAATGAGAAGAGTTCGCTAAGAGGATAATTACAACGACTTCAGTCTGTAATGCACAAAGAGTGAGTTGGTTTCCTCAAACAAATGCCTCTGATGAGATAAGGAAATGTTAATGATAAGGAACAGGTATTTGACATATCAATCAAAACTCGATCTAATTTTGCTTATAAAGAGTATAATTTTACAAATTTTGCAGATCGTTTTAAATAAATTTATTATTTTTAAAAAAAATAAATACTATGACGATGTATAAAAGTGAGTATGGGAATTCTGTTGGATTAAGGGTTGTCACAGATTGGATTTAAAAATATGAGAATAAAGGAAGAGATCAAGATAAGGTTTTTTGTTGGGGGAATAATGAAGAATTTTATTCTATCTTTGTTATTACCAAGATCAAAATTTAGTTTTGTATTTTGTTACCATGAAATCAGTTTGTAGAATTAACGAGGGCTCTAAAGCACTTTCCTTTGTAGTATCCTCTCAGCTAAACAGATGGTAAACATATATAGTACGATACTATATAGTATAGAATAAGGTTAACTATATATATATATATATATATATATATATATATATATAATATATATATATATATATATATATATATATATATATATATTACTACTGTCTTACTTAATCATAAGAAAGTTAGAAACTAAGGCTTTTAAGAAGAGGGATAAATTGTAGGGTTGAAAAGTATAATTCCTTTCTTTCTTTACCCATCTAATTAATCATGTAACTGTTTGGATTAGTAAAGGTTTTCTGGAGCTAAATCAATTCAGTGGCATAATCGTTTTTCATGGCAAATGTCTAATTTCGGGTTAAGCATAAATATGTCAAAACATATGCTAAAACCTTAAATTAAAAATTAAATTAAATTATTAATTAAAGTTTAAAAATCTAATACAAGCCTGTTTGTAAACAGTTTCCTTCTATATTCTAGTGGCGGATGTCACTAATCCGCTAATAGTGACAGATGTAATTTGCTACTATTGACAGATATCTCAAATTAATTGTTTATGTCACTAATCCCCAACTAATGTCAAATGTGACTGATTTATTTATGTATGCCACGAGGAGGTTCAGAATTTCGAAGAATTAAGATGTATGAAATCGCTGCATTGCGCATGCTACAGAGAACTAACGATTCCTTTAGTCCAACCATTGACAACAGGGAAAGGCTAACTTTAGGACGCATTATTCAAAACCGATTAATCTATTTGCAGACAGTTTTTCATGGCTTTTAGAAACAAATAAATTAACATTGTGGGTTTAGAGTACCCACTTATACCTATGATAGGTCTATCTATGATGGATATATGAAAAGTATGCCATGATAGTAATTATTTAGCCATATTACTTGACTTAAAGTTTCACTCCATATTGTAGCCCAGGATCATGTATACCACTCCATAACTGTACCTCTAATGAAATTCCCTAAAAACTGTTAAAATTCTATTTATTGAATAATTATATCTTTACTTTATTGGATAATTGTTGCTGGTTTTCAATGTAGGTAAACTGAAATTATCATATCATGCTATTATTATTCCACTATTGTAGTAAGATATATATATATATATATATATATATATATATATATATATATATATATATCTTCAATAATAATGTCCCTCTAATATCCTCAATTTATTGGATCTAATAAAGATGTATAACATAAATGTATAATGTATCATGTATGTATAAATGTATAATATGATACACCAAAATCCCAAGTGTTAAAATTCACCATGACAGTGTCTATTATTAATCTTTGGACGAGCTAAAGCAGTCATATAAGAGCAAGTGGGCCAAGTTATAACCTAATTTGCCTGAGTATGCTCGAAACAATTTTTTGCATTCGTAATATTATTTTTTTTTAGATTTTGTTTGACTGTCAATTCTGATTACCAAAGATCTCTGTGATTATTGTACTCATGCATTTAGAGTGATCTAAATTAGACACCATCCAGCTACTGGAGTTTAGGTCAAATACGATAAGAATACAACGTCAAGACTTGTGGCAGACTCGAGAGCAAAGGACAGACGTTTAACAGAGAGCAGTTTACCGCAGCCGCTAATGATGACCTTTGCCTCTATTGCATCAACCACTGTGACGAGTGTCTAATTTAAAACATGCTACTTGCCTACGAGTTCGTAACTAACTTATTACTGTGACTAGAGTAACTATTTATGTACAGAGTAATTAGCGAATAAGACATGTCACAATTGGACAAGCTATACGAAAAAGGAAGTAGAAAATTCTTATCAAAACAAACCATTTTTCACAATAATCTTGTTGAAAATTTGTTTCAAATTGGACCTATCATTTTTGTGTACCAAGTTGTCCTTACTCTGATTACATAGTACTCTTCTACCATAGAGATAAATTACTAGAGGGGCCCTACTGGTTGAAACGTCGGAAAAGTAACCTGACCTCATTCGATTATCAATATAATCAAATAAACAGAACAAAAATACAGTAACTTATATAGTAGAATGTTAAAAATACAAATAAAAACACAAGCAATGTGCGGGAAGCCGGAAAATTGATTTTATAACCTGAACTCACTCGTGGAGCAGGTTTCAATGTGGTTACACAGAGCCCCAAAAAGATGTTTCAGGCCTCTTAATGTACTGAGATAGGGTATGCCCCCTCTAGTATATATCTCTATGTCTACTACAGACTAATCTTCCAGATAATTATACATATTGTTTTAAGACAACCCAATCCAATATAACCCTTGTGAAACCTGCCAAATGAAACTATATAGTGACTGTTTGTTATATTTTGTTGTTTTCAAAATAAAGTTAATGTTGAGAAAAATCTGTCTACTTGTTTACTTATTATTATTTTTTACCATATCATAATTTACAATTCCTTTCCCTCTATGTTATTACAAACCTCTTGTGTTCAGAAACACTGATAGTTCGAGACCAGTAATTTTTCTTAATGTTCTTTTCGCTGAATCAGATATTTCCAACCGGTCGTTTCTTTAGAGGTACTGATGCATACGCGACTTAGAATAATACTATATATAGAAGGAGCACTACTGATAACACGAAAGGCGGTTCACTGGTGCAACTAAGTAATGCTGCCACCCTAACAATATACAATTTTCTAAAAAAAAGTTGGCAATACTTCCGGTTGCTGAATTATTATGTTTTATTATTAATTAATGATTGATTATTCATAAAATACTAATATAAATATCGGTGCATTACAATATTTTAAGCATTTTAAATTGTAGTTTAACGTATTTATTAAAATTATATACAAATAGTAGTCCTCGTCAACTGAATGTAGATTCTCGTATTCCGCCACCCTTTTGCCATCTAAGACCAGTTTTATTAAATACTCTGCAGGTGTTTTAAGTTATTATATTTGTTCTTTACGATCTTTCTTCATTAATAGATATTTATGACAAATATTTAAAATAATGTTTTGTTGTCAGGTTGGCAGCATTACTTAGGTGCACCAGTCAACCGGCTTTCGTGTTATCAGTGGAATTACATTGTGTTTACGGTCCTGTGCTCCTTCTATACATAGTATTATTCTAAGATACGCGATAAACGATCAGTGTTCACCGTTATGGGTTTTTAAAATGCACTTTTGGAGAAAACTTGTAGGAGACATGTAGGAGAAAAATTAGAAGCCAACGGTATTATATTGTTATATCCTGCAAATAGGTGTGGTGGAAACTACTTTCATTTTCACGATGGAAGGGAGGGGAAATGACATGGCATCAAAAGCTATTTATTAAGGGTGGCAGTAAAGTGTACTTCGCGCCCTCAAAAATGTTTGTAAAAAACTATTTTATTGCTATAGTGATAATAACATTTTTACGTCCGCCAGCTGTAAAATTTCACTTGACAGCCACAACTCAAATAATAAACTCAAATAAAGTAAAATTTTTATTTTATTTACTTTGACAGCGCGCCAAAAAAAAGTACATGCAAAATGGATGAAAAACATATCTTACGATATGTTCAACGAATTGCATGTACTTTAATTTGTTCACATGATTTCTCTAAAAAATCATAGACGCTCCAAATAGAGTGAAGTCCAATTCAAATGGAACTCCTACGATATGGAGCGCCAAAGAATGGCCCTGTAACGATATGGAGCGTCTAGGAATTTTTTGAGAAATCACGCGAGAAATTTTAAAGTGCATGCATTTGGTTGACTTGCCATTGATTGGCGCTCCATGATATATATAAATAAATAAAATATAATATATATATATATATATATATATATATATATATATATATATATAATATATATATATTATTGTTAAGTCCTAAATTTGCCTAAGCCCAAGTTCATTTAAGGTTAGGGATTTTTTACGTGTACCTGACATCGCACAGTTTGTCGGAACCACTGTCCTAACATCCTTGTTTGAAAGAGGGCGCATTTAAAGGTATCCATTCCCATAAAAATTTTAAGTGTGAGTGAAAGGCAAAGACACTAACTATTGCACCAATAATAAAAGAATCAAACCAGGGAATTGAAAGCAAAGGACATACACACTGCATCTGCTTAGTTAGAATGTAGTGAGACTTACTCTCCTAAATTTGTTTTTATTGTATTTTTTTTACTCTTAAACATTTTGTTAATTAATATTTTAATATAATTTAATATTATTATATTTTTACTTTTCCTCATTTATAATGTAGGTGTATAGAAAACATTTTGTTGCGAAAAATCCGAAACTGGGATTTCACTTGAATTATCCGTTACACGTGTTTTAGGACCTTTTGAGTGGTTTCCACAAAGTTATCTGTCTATGAGTTGAAACTTAGATTTTTATGAAGAGAAAGAGAAAAGAAATAGGAGCAAACTTACCTTCCCCATGGTTATAATGAAAAAAGGTGCCAACTTAGAATAATACTTTATATAGAAGGAGCACTACTGAGAACACGAAAGCCGGTTGACTGGTGCAACTAAGTAATGATGCCAACCTAACAAAATAAAATGTTTTTTTAACAAAGTTGGCAATATTTCCGGTTGTTGAAGTATTTAATTAAATTATTTATTAATGCTTCATTACTCATTAATTCTAAATGTATAAAATGGTTAATTATAATATTTTAGGTATAAGAAAATGTATTTGAACGATTATAACAAGAAAAATTTTAATTATGCATTATCGAGATGGCCGATAGTTTGATGCGTCTTGTGTTTACTTAAAATAATGCAAGTCATTTACAGAGGGAATATTTTTCATATTATTTTACGACTATTTCTTTCTCGTGTTTATGAAAAATATAGTTTGTTTTTTATTAAACAAAATTTGTCTAATAGATCCGTGTTTACCCACGTATGTAAATGAAACAAACTTATTTAGTTTACGAAATAAATAATAATGTGTATCATTGTGTTCAAAAAATAGTATATGATACTATTGTATGACGTCAGAACTGGATACTTGCATTGTTACTGTATTGCTATCATACAATATTTAAATTTATAATAGTGGGGGAGTCAAAATATTTAAATACGATAGGAACTAATAAAAAATTTAAATAATGGCGGACTAGCTCACCGACTATGTAAGGATGGCAACATAAAAGCAAAAAAAAATATGTTGTTGTCAGGTTGGCAGCATTACTTAGTTGCACCAGTCAACCGGCTTTCGTGTTATCAGTGGAATTACATTGTGTTTACGGTCCTGTGCTCCTTCTATATATAGTATTATTCTAAGGGTGCCAAACGCAGGTTTTGTAGCAATGTTGTCGAGTTGGCTTCTCAACTTTCTTCTGTGCTTCTTGTGATTGTTACATTTGTGGTGCTTGTTAAATTATTTGTGCTTATTGAATTTTAAATTTTGGATTATACTTAGCCACTTCAGTGTTTGATAATTTAAGCGTGTTTTGTTAGCAATAAACAATGAGAAACCATTGAGAGGTAAGTTTGCCTCTAAAATTTAAGACCTGCGCTGTTTTAAGAATTGTAAGCATGCGCAGTTTGTACCAAGCATATGCAGTTGGTTTTTGACGTGTGTTTCGTGTTGAAATCTCTCTATTTTTTTATTTTCGATGGGGTCAATTTTTTGTATGGCAAATCGACTTAGTGCGTCATCCCCTTTATTCAAGATACTTGGTTGGAGCGCCATTCATTGGCGCTCCATGGAGCGCCTACGAATGTTACGCAAATTTTGAAACATCGAAAATGTAGCCTGGCCACATTTGCTTATAAGATGAGTTAGATAGTTATATTGTGTTAAAAAATATGCATGATTATTATCTCTTACGAATGCTTCGTGTTTATGTTATTTAAATTAATGTTTCGCTGTTTATTTATTTGGTTTTAAAGATGATTTGAATTAATTTAATGATTATATTATAAATATTTATGTGTAACATTTTTTTTTGGAAAAGATAGTATAAAAAAGAAAGTGCTGTCTAAATATTTAGTTTCGGCCATTTAAACAATTATTTAAAAAAGAAGAAGAATGTTATCAGCTGTAGATTATTTTTTTAACGAATATTATTTTTGTTTTAATGAAGTTATTTAATATAAAATAGTAATTGATTATAGTTTAATTAGTTAAAATCCTCATAAATGAGTGTGATGTGAAACTAATGAGCTGCTCTTGGAGTTGTACTCTGTCTAATGTCAATCACTAAGGTATTGTTATAGGAAGCCATATCCCCCTCGTAATCTTACTAAGCTCATTGCTTAACTGTTCCGACTCTGTTGTTGTTCCTTATAGAGATATGTACTCGCTTTTAGTCTAAGGCGTGCTTTAGTTCACCTCGAATGCCACCATTCAGTGCCACTGCTCTTAAGCGAATAGTGCCAATATACCTCTCGCTGCTTAGAAATATTTATCAAACAAAACAAAGAGCACTGATATTTCTTTGGGCATGTGCTGCATTTTAACAAATACTATAAAAATTTAATACTTTCACACACACTTCTAAATCCGCGGATCGTATACAGTATTAGCTGTATGAACCATGCGGAAGAAAGCTAATCGCATACGCTAAAACTAGGGAGATGGAATCTAAATGGATCCCCCGATACGCTGTGTGTAACCCAAATAACTTTTGGAATATTATTTTTTTAGTCTAACTTTATTATTATGCCAAGAAATCACAATTGAATTAAATATATTTTTTTGTTTTCAACTTCCTTATAACCAAAAGTAATCCTTCACCAAAAAGACGCTATGTTTTGGCCGAATCAGTTATCACGTAATCTCACTCGATCAAATAAAAAAATACAGTGTAAGAACTTTATCATATTAAATGCTTATGGAATACAATCACCTGTGAAATATGCTGTGTATTCATAGTAATTTACTAAACACAACACTGATATTTCTTTGTATGATATTTACACCATATATCCGTTGGTAAATCAATACATAGGATATCATCATTTTAAAAACAAAATGCTGTCAGCATCTTGTCAGTACCTGCAAACGGGCTGTACAAAATGTAAACGACATTAACATAGAAGCAGTGACAAATTAATATCAAGATCAAGATGAAATTTCGTAAGTTTATTATATGTATTAGGAAAGGAACACAGCTGTGCTAAGTTATAACAACATTGTCTCAATTTATTTTTTACTTTGAGATGCGGCTTCACAAAAAGATAAATGTCATTCATTTATTGTTGGTCAATAAATGTCGTCTTGGAAGCGGTATGAAGGTGACTGTCATACAGATTTTGAGATAAGGGAAATAATTTAAAAAAATTTAATTGAAATAAATTAAAAAAATATTGCTACAAATAGTTTGTTTTGATTAGAAGAGTTACATAAGAAGTGCTGCGGGGTAAATAACCTGACTTACCCCCACCTACACATCCCTCCTTGCACCTCTAGGGACTTTTTTCTTCCCTTGGCGCGTATTACAAGCGTTACATTTTCTCCCTTCCATCTGGCTTTTAGTCACGTGACCATGTTGAAAGATATAGTGCGGCGAATATAAATATCACTTACTACCTACACACAGCATATTTCGCATGGTTCTTACTGAGTATGTAACTGTATTTAACTATCGTTGATCCCCTCCCCAGATTTAGAATACTGTGTTAATGTGCTGAATATGTATAATTACATATTTTAGAAAATTTAATAGTTATTTTTAAGAAAAATAATAATTTAATTAGTACAAGACCTTGTAGAGCCCTATTTGTTTCTTATATAAAATAAAATTTTACTTACTTGATTGATTACTTTGGTCATGAAACTCATACTATCCACACTTTGTTAATTTTAGAAAATAAGTCCTTAAATATGTACATTTGTATTATCTTTAGAAATACTTAGGGTAAGTTACAATTGTTTTTGTTACTGGACTATATGTGTCAGAGTTGAAAATATCTATGATTGCTTGGAAAAGCATGAAAGGAACCATAGAAATTCACGGCTTTTCTGTCTAGATTAGATGAAATATACCTACACTTGAAATTAAAAGGAGTAGAACACTATCTCAGGGAGCTGGCAAAAAGGGCCCAACAACGTGGCCTATTTGCCTGGTAGTTACTACCACTCCCCCATATTACTACTAGGCTTAAATACTGATATTTCAATAATATCGAATACCCAGCCTGATAAAGAAAATTTTATTGTTGGTAAATGAAGAAGAATATAGAATAATAAGAATTCTGAAAGAATTTAATTAGAACTCTGTACTTGATAATTTCATAAACTATAGTCGATGTGAATTTATTAAATAGTTTATACTTTTGGAATCTAAAGATTGTTAGAAAGAATTAATCTTTGAACATTTTTATATCTTATCAAATTATTTTATTCCTTATCACTTTTTATTTCTTATCAAACATTTGTAAATTTAAAGACATTCTTAGACTATCTAATAAGTGACAATTAGTTGATCTATTAATTGATCATCATCAGATTAGTTTGAAATTTAGTTAACTAGATTTTAGTTGTAATATTAACAAGGTTTTAATTTTGTGCTGTAAATAATTATTTCATTAGTCGTAAAATTTAAATAATATTATTTATTTTGTTTTCCATAATTTTTGTAACTGTTTAAGATTAGGGAAAAGCAAACAAATGCAATTACTACATAGCAACTAATTTTTCCCCCATCTTGGTAGCTATCGATAACAACGTTTTCCAAATTTAACATATCATAAAGAAGCCAAATTTCAGATTTGAAATTTGGCATAAAAGTGTATTTATTTCTTTATTTCATTTATTCTTTAAGTACAATGACGTTTTTGTTGGATCACAAGTGTCAAGCAGCTTCAAGCGAGGTCTGTATGTGGCTGGTAATAAAACTTTGTTTTTATGTGTGAGGAAAAGCAAAGAAAATTTGAAGACATACTGTAATAGTCCAAGACCCTGGCCTAAAAATATGACTCAATTTGTACTTCAAATCAAATTTTTTCTGAAAATGTAAATGAATTTATATATTATGAAGGAAAAGCATAGTCTGACTATCCAGAGTGGAGCCCTTCATATGGATGGGCTCGCTCAATATTAAAAAATTACACAAATTCCAGTTTTCTTACAACAAGTGGTTTCCTTTGGGTTCGTGTGGAGAGAGCATGGAGGGAACATTTTAGAAGCTATAAAATTTACTATAAAACGAGTGTTTTTTCATCAAACTCAGATTTTTTTATACACTTTATTTATTAATAAATATTACAATAAACAGATTTTTATGAGCCGATTTTTACTGCTCTATATAATATTAATAGGTTATAAATTGGATTTAATTGGTTATATATTTATTTATTTTTTTCTATTTACAATTTATTTTGTTGTTAGGCACTGATGCATTGTCAAGTGTAAAAAGCTAGTTCTTTTAATATATTTAACTTCAGAGTCAAGAGATTTTTTTCATTAACCTTTTTTCATATATATATTATATATATATATATATAATATATATATATATATATATATATATATATATATAAATATATATTATAAAATAAAATAATATATACATTCTTTCCTTTCTATCATGGTTAAAATAATGGAAATAACTAATTGTGGATAAACGTAGTTGGTCTGGTGGAACCAACTCCAGTTAGCTTAATATAACCGTTTGACTTTAAAGTTAGAAAAACAAGTGACCTTTGTACTGCTAAAGTTCTGTGATTAACATTTGTATCACTGCCTTATTGTCTCCCTGCTTCTGTGTGAGTCATTGGTTTGCTATAATTGAATTCAAATAATTGACTCTATCTTCTCTTTGTTTAGAAAAATGGTGTAATCACTCCAATATTGTAATCTGTCAAGTGGCCTTTACATTGCCTTCAGAACTATTTGAATGACCACTAGTATGTGTGGGTTCAAAGATCCAGGAGATATTTGTGTCATTGTCATTGAAACCAAGCTATCCAAATTTCTGCATTAGTTAGTTTTAGTGAAAATATTTTCTGATTAGCAAAATAAATTATGACTTTAATGTAAGTTTTTTTTAAAATTCTATAATTTCCAATCATTGACTAAATCATTTCAAACTTACTATAAACATAATAACATAACATCACTTTGTTGACTTGTGTCATGTTTATAACATTAACATGATAAATAACATAAACTTGAAAAGTTGATAAATAATATAAACGTAATAATTGAAATCCATTTTTTTGTAGCTAATAATAAAAATAGAATACACGTTCACATTTTTAGCAAATATAAAAAAATATGCTAAATGAAATATCTGTATAAAATTAGAAAAAATATGGGATCAATTCCCCTTGTCCTCCTGGTTCCACACACACACATATATGTAAAATATATATATATATATATATAATATATATATATATATATATATATATATATATATATATATATATATATATATATATATATATAATATATATAAAACAAGTTCATAAGAAAAGATAGATTAAGATTATTATGGGTCTCCATTATTGTATAAATAGGTGATAAGGACACCTAAGAGTATACACACCTAGTCTCACTATAAGAGACTAGTTTTAATTTATTAGGTAACTATATGTCACTACATTCTTGTTATTTATGTTAATAGAATTACAAATAACGTGCAAGTAAAAAAGTTTTCAATTAAAAATATTCGTAAATTAATTATTTACATGTGAAGGTTATAAATTCTTTGTTTTCTTTCTCATATATAACTGTTTCTGTTATTTGTTAATTGTTTGTTTAGTTTATTTTACATTTTTCACTAAATGTTGTTGTTTAATAATCTTAAGAGGATATAGCCTGAAGATGACCCAAAGGAGTTGAAATATATAGTTTTCTTTCTGAATAATTGTAGAACTAAAGTCAACCTTGTTTTCAATAATAAAGGTTATAAATATTACCACCTGTTGCATTTCATTGAGTTTTTCTTAATTTTAGTTCTGTTTTCATATTTATACCCTTTTTTAGTGAGTTTACTTAGAATCTGGGATAGCAAATGTAGCATCATTTAATATGTATAGTAAATATTTAAGTAGGATATGCTAAGATTTTAATTGATGAAGACTTGTAAATAATTTATTTACGCATTTTTTTAATTGCACTTTATTTGTTATTCTATTAACATGAATATGCTATGCAAATGTAGTGAAATATAGTTACCTAATAAATTGAAACTAGTTTCGTATAGTGCTCCTATCACCTATTTATTGAAAGATAAAGAGTTTATCCACAGATAACTTTGTTCATTTACAAATTACACAAAGTGCTTTCGATCTAAAAAGAAGGCATCATTAATGCCTGACAAAGAAATAAGAATATACAACATTAAAATTCTTAGAGTTTTTTAAAATAAACAAGTTTAAAATAATTCTGAAGCAATTTACCTATTCCATCAAATAAGTTCTTTATTTATTAGTTTTTGCTGGTCATTCATCTAATCAAAATTACAAATGACTAGGTTGAAGTAAACTATTGGTATGTTAAAATACAGCAAGATCTCGCCCCCTCCCTCCCTCTACCTTCACTTCTATTTTTACCTTGGTGCAGTGTTGCCAGTGTGCTAAATGTCACTCACTTACATCACTGTCCTAATAGCATAATTATGTTTGTTATTTATTTATAATCAATTGTATTTTCAATGAATAAATATGTTTTATTGTGCCAATTTTTCAATTCTATCCTCTAACTAGTGCAATTGGTCTGTTTTCTTTAGTTTCTATTGCAGTTAATAATAATGTGGTATAATTATTTTAAAATATTGAAGCATTTGGATCTATTACATTTTAATATTTCTTTTAATTTTTTTTATTGCACAGATCTAAAGTAATAATGAATCAAATAATTCAGCTTTTGACTTTATATAAAGTCAAGCTACTTAATTACAAACAATTGCAGTGAATATGACCAATCAGGATTTCTGTTTTATGTATTTATTATTACAATATGATCAATCTGTCACGTAACAAGGTTTGTGTGCATTTGTACCACAAACCTTGTGTTTATCTTAATTTTTTTTTATCAAAGTTTGGGTTTCGTAATTATACTTTCATTTAACGTCATTTCATTATAAATTCATTTGCCTTATTACAAACGGTGACATCCATCCATGTCAGTGGTTAGCTCAATGTTGTGTTAACACCTTATATTTTTATTATTTGTTACTCTCGAGTAATTGCGCTAAAATAATATATTTAATTTATAACAATTTGTTTAAATACCACGATATTGTGTTTCTTGAAGATTTGAGTTTTTATGCTTAAGACATTATGTATTATTGTGTGAAGTAAGAAACCTGAGTATTAGCTAAATAATTATGACTTCACTTTTAATTTACCTTGTAAGAAATGATAACATTTATCTACGTTAGTTTTTTTCTGTGTCTTTAGTAAAGAAGATATATTCTTTCCTGCATGTACCGCCGTGATAACATAACATGCATGATGAATCTTCTTTTTTTCTATTTAAATATCTTGAAATGTTAAATAATAATTTTAGTTTTGTAGTTCAATAACTTTATACTAGTATTTTTATGTTTTGTTCTTCTACGTTAGTGGTTAGCTTAAAGTACAGGGAATGGAATGAACAAGTTAATACAAAACTTCCATAAAACATAGCACTAAGTACCTAGCATAGCATTAGGTACTAATGGTGTACCTATTTTTCGACACCTTACACAATATTTAAGTGAACAAAATGGTAGGATTGCTTACAATATTCATGCTTTTCTGTAAAAAAATATGATTTTTTTTTTAATTTTCTCTATTATTATTGTGGGTTAATGATGTTACACATATTTCATAAATAATGTCGAGTTGTTTGGAAATTAAGAAGGTCAATTTTTATCAATTTGACAAAGTTTCATTGTGGATTTACTACACTACTTATTTTCTTCTATTTATTTTTTTTTACCTTGATTAAAAATAAAGGTTACAATTTTAGTATTAGTATTTATAAGTTTATTATTACTATTATATTAATAAGAAGTTTGTTGCTGTTATAATTTTTATATCAAATAAAGGAAATATTATTTAAAAAAAGTAGCTGGATTTCAAAAATGATAATTATGACTCTCAAGCTCATTTTTTATCAATAATTGATTGGACTAAAGATTTTTATAACTGAAATAGAACAAGGAGTAAACAAATTTAATAATATATTAATGCACTTTATTAATATATTATGTGCACTATATTAAAAACAAAATTATTTGTTCATACCAATTCCCTACGTGGTTCTCTAATGAAATAACTAGTTGGTTCCTAGAGCAATAGAGGTAAAACTAAATCACCTAATCAGTGAGTTGGTTAAGTATAAAAGTTCTGGTTTATATTCTGATTATATTATTTTCTCCAATAAGAAGTGATTGTATAAACCTAGCTAAAACATGTTATCAAAAATACTTATCAGACATTCTCTACATCAAAAATGTACTATTTTAACATCTTGTGGACTAGAATGGCTTTTTGGGTAATATCGTTTTATAAGTATAAAGCTATTATGCTGACTGATTCTTAACATTGGCAAATTTTGAAGTAAGTGATGCATAAAAAACACCTAATTCGCAGTTGCAGCTACCTCAAAAAATTGTAAATTAGACTTAAATTCTTCTTTAAGACTTTTATTGTTTTTTTATAATTTGTTTGTACACTTTACTAATAACTGATATTAATGAAATCGGTCCACACATTTTTCATTTTCTTTGGATAAAGAACTAATTACAGAAAGCTAAGTCTGTGAAAATATCTTCTTACATACATGTGAAGACTACAGTCAATGGTACTCCTATTTGATCAATTACAGCTTTTAAAGCACTGTCACTAAATCCTATTAATCACATCACTTACTAAGTGACGTAAGCCCCTTCTGAATATAATTCATCGAGCATTTTTCTAAACAATCCGATGAGCTCTTCGTGTGAATATTTCTGTTGAGACCTGCCAATGCTTCAAATTATTACTAGTCCATGTGATATTATGTTTTTTATGTGATTGCAGACATAGTTTAAAGAGACACAGGCTGCAGAGCCTGAGATACACTAAACTGGTTGATATAGAGAAGGAACAAGCATCGATGAAAATGAGTGCTTTGGGTGTAGTTCTGGGTTTCTTCTACTCCGCTTACACATTCCTGGCGTTTGTCATTGCTTGCTGTGCCACGCCCTTCTTGTTTGCTTTCTACCTATGTAAGTCAATCTTGATCAGTTTGGCAAAGATTATAAAATGCTGTGTAGCCTCCTCATTATTTAAGTCGAAATGGGGGTTTTGGTCACAAAAAACTAACCTGCTCTTAACCTCAAGGAAAGGTTTCAGACTCCTGACACTAAAATTTGTGTAAACGCCTTTTTCAAATGGTGTTTACAAAACCAAAGTTTCAAAAATATGGGTTTTGATATTAACTGATTTTTATTAATGAAAATTACATTTAAGGGTTTGATTCTTTCTTTTAGAGTGAAGTTTTTTAGAGTGTGATCTGAATTGGTCAGTGTGATGGCGGCTACTTTACCCTTACCACCTAATTGACTAGAGTTAAGTTGGCAATTTTTTTAAAGGGTTTCTGGTGTAACCTTTTAACAACAACGTGCTGCCTTTGTTTACGCTTTTATATTCTCATCATTCTTTTTAAAATCTGTTTGATGTCTTGTGTTGATGTTAGTTAATCCTACTTGAGCAATAAGTCTACAACTCCTGGCTTTATTCTGTCTTATTATTGCTAAGTTTGATGGATCAACTGAAAGTAACTAACAACAATGTATTGTAACGTTAAAATATATACAATTCTTTTAAGTTGGTTGGAAAAGAGCCTAAAAAATGATAGACTTGAGTCAAGTAACCCACCTTTTTTTCAGACACTTTGATCAGCACAGCCTCCTTGATTTTTGAGACACTCCCACCGAATAACTCCGCCTACTAAACTGGAACAACATGCTGAAAACGGCCCTTTCTGACAGTCCTGATCTGATTGGCTTGTGATTGTTGCCTGTAATACTTAATTATGCAATCAAACTCAAATAAGTTAACATCCTGTCAAATCCTCAATATAATTATGGCCTTGTTTGGAAATCAAGGTTAGGTTTGGTAATTAGCCTTATCATCATTCAGACCATATAGAAAACAGGCTACTAACTCCATTTGTTCAGGGTTTAAATTTAACCTAGGTAAAAATTTCTTGACGTCTTTTTATCCAATTTTATTTGATAATAAATTAATTAATTTTGGAGTAGATTATCTATCAAAACTGGTCAAAGAATTGTTTGTACTCGTTGACATTTTTATGACCATGACGCTTTTCCGGAAATCCACATGCATACCGTGTGCAATTATCTCCATGGTATAGAAGACCAATCATGTAGTATAGAAGTCAAAGTGGATACTTAGTCCTATAAGATCAGGATTACATACAACTAATTTTTCTCGTAACTCACCATTGTCATACGTTCTCACGCTCATAGAATTTTCACCACAAAATTATGAGGTTGTTCAAATGTTTTAAATCCTATTTGGTGCCAAATAAAATCTTTGGAAGATAGATTAGATTTTGAATAATATTAACGTTTGTTGTGTGCAGGTACTCAGACATGTCGTAGGCTCTGTTTCTCATGGCTGGAAGGCAAGTATCCCTATCTGGAGTTTGTCAAGCAGATGACTGTAAGGACTGTGGTTGATACTCACAGGAACCAGGGTATCATAACAGTTTTGCTTCAGATCAACAGCCCTTGCCAGATAAACTATGTCAAGAATCGCATTCAGGTGTGTCTTTCTGTTTTCCTAGAAACGGGGTGTAGATACATAATATAGATCCTAGAAAGGGATGGGGGTGCTTAATATAGATGCTTGTAGGCCATATCTTAAAGCTCTTTTTGTCTGATAAAAGAAGATAATTATCATACTTGCAAACATCTATGGTTCCAAGCCATAAACCAAAAATCTTAGACAGTACTTATGTATACACTAGAAGTAATTGAAATAGTAAACTTGTTACTGTGGGGCACAGACTGAATAAATCCAGAACTGGGCATGGTTATCTAGGAGTTACCCTGTATAACCAAATTCCAAAAACTATTAGAGAACTTCCCTATAACCAGTTCTGTGCTAGAATAAAATCCTTTCTTATAGATAACCCCTTGTATAGTATCTCTGATTTTTTCGGATTAAACAATCTGAAAAGTATTTAATATTGTAAAATGTTTGAATTTTGTAAATATTTCTTGTTAGAAATTTCATGCAATAAACATATTTATTGTTTATTATATTTATGTTATTATTTATATTCTGCACAACTTCAAGTGGAAGATTTTGAGTTCCTGCCACAAACAAGTTTCTAAAAACCATATTTTTGTCAAAATACACCAGTTATAGGTTTGTGTGGGAAACGGGGGCATAACCAGCATCAACAGTCAATGTTTCCAACTTAAGGAAATCAGTACAACTGTGTATTGAAAATCAAATGAAACAACTTGCTCCACAAAATAGCAGATTGATTTCATTATTTAAATAGTGTTGTTCAAATCAAAGAATATAATAGGTATAGAATGCCGCAAGGTATTCTAAAGTGTTAGACAGAAGGTGGGGCTGAACTCAGGAGAAGACGCTGCTATATGGTGCTGGTCTCTAGTGGCAGCTTTGATACTGACTCTCCTTACTATAACATTCTTCCTACTTTTCTTACTTCGTATTATGAAATCATCTCATTCTTTATTACCATTGTAACAACACGAGTATCTACTTAAAATTGGTTAATTAAAATATTTGGATTAATCAGTGTTTTGCCTGAAGTAGTGTGCTGAAAACATTGCCTGAAGTAGTGTGCTGAAAACAAGATGGCTAAAGTGCATTCTCTTAGTTGGCATATTGAATACCAAATTACATACTAACGCTGCTAAAATAACCTTTTCTGCAAAATACTAGGCTGCAGCAATAACCTTTTCTTGTCCGAAATGATAAATATTAGAACCGTCTTTCTTTGAGTACATATTATTTTTCAGATGTATTTTTTTTTTCTTTGTTCTAGAATGATATAATAAACCGGAGTGAGAACGGCAAGCTGTTATTCCCGCACCTCAGAACTGTCCTGACCAGTAGGTGGGGATGCTATGCTTGGCTTAGAGGCTCTGACAAGAAATTCCATCTCAACAACCACATCCTTCTACTCAGCAATCTGTTCAAGGGACGCCCAGTTAATGACTCAAACATACAGGTCCATATCTTTTGTCTAATTGTGAAGTTTCAGTGATAAAAGAAACAAGCAGTTTATGCCTGTTCTCTTAACCTTCTGTTTACTGCCTAGTTCAGGGGTCTCCAAACTTTTTTGTTTAATTTTCCCTTTAGGGAGACCAAAGCATTTGCGTACCCCCCCCCCCCCCCAATTTTTTGTTAGGATTTTTAAATATTTGTTCAAATTTATAGAAAAAAATTTAACTCTTATGTATATATCAATAATATTTTTCTTAAAACTAAACAAAATGTCAGTAACCACCAGTTAAACTTTCTTTGTGCTCTAAGTGAGTAAATAACTATTGTTATGTTGCAGGATTACGTGACTGATATAGTTTCAAAGCTACTACCACCCGAATATCCTCCATGGCAGATATCACTGATACCATCTACTGGAGATAAATCTTACCTACTCATCAGACTACATCATCTTTACCTGTCCCAGGATAACCTTTCCTTGGGTGATCTTCTCATGCTCAAGGAAGAAACCCACTGGGTTGAGAGCCCTGACCAAAGCTCCCTCCGTCACCTCATGTCTGGCACTTTCAAGAATCCCATGGTTCTCATGAGGATTTACGATCAGTTCTGTGACTCTTTTGCTAATCACTGGAATGAATATGTCTCTGTGTATGATCCTGTCGAGAACCCATCAGTGCTCAAGATGAGACGTAGGGTGACACTACTGTTCCATTTATTTATGGTCACTTTAGGAACCTCAGTGAGAGAATGGTACAAAGGAAAAGGTCAGTTTGAATTGATTTTTAAGAAGGAATCAGAAAAAAGAAGTTTGGATGTCAAAATGGTTTTACGTTGTTTGGTCAATTCATTGGAACCTTTTAACTTATTCGTGAGCTACATAAGATGGGTCTGGTGGTGTTTTGGTAAGATGATCCGGGCTCCTATGATGGTGACCAAAGTGCTACGGGATTGCCCTGTCTTTCTCTATTGGTTATATTTAGTTAATTTTGCAATACAAGAAGTTTGTTACGTATTTAGAACACTTTATGAAGTACCTCGAGTGCTACTAGAGGAGATATTTCTACCTGAGCACCCGTGTAATGTCCATAACTTGCAGACCTTGTCACTCTGTGGAAGAAAGGTTGTTGGTTGGTCCGAAGTCGTGCCTATGGAGTTGTTAAAAAGGATCAGTGAGGCTACAGGTGCTACAACTGGTGAGATTGCTTTAAGTGCCGCTGCAGCTTCTTTAAGAGATTATTTTGAAAGAGCTGGGTATTCTCCTCCTGAGTGTGTGGTGACAACATCGAGATTCATGAGTCTAGAGCAGTTACTAGCAAGATCCGTGCAGCCCGCATGTGGACAGCTGTGCTTGCCTCTGCCCACCGACACCTCTAATACGGATCCTATTCGTTCTCTAAAATCATTGCAAGAATCACTACAGAGATCCCGTTCGGAGCAAGCAGTACTCTATCTGGCCTCACTCTACCGTCTGGACCACAGTCTCTTCACCTCCATCTTCCCAACCATATTCGCTCGAGCCTGTCTGTATCTTCTCTCGCGCAGATACTCTGTAACCCTGACTCAGATAGAATCTACCTGCAGTGAAAGTAAGAAGAGGCAACTTCTGTGGGGACCTGAAGTAGAGAAAATGATGTACTGGAGACCCCCGCAAGCCAATATTTGTAAGTGTGGTATTATATCATTAGATGCGCAGGTAACTAGGTCATAATGCTTTTAGCTCTGTTATTTATAGTTATAATTGCTACGTAAAAAATGTTGGCATCCGTTATTCTAAACAATCTTTTTCATATATACATTTAATAGAGTATTTGCACAGTTTTTTTATTGCATTATCTTTAAGTACGTTATAGTTGCACTTAATTAGAATATTAACTCCATTCTTTTCTAACTTTTTGTATTCGACTTAGAAAACAAGAATGTCAAAATCTGACAATTCCTGTAATATATTTTCATTTGGAATCACTAGGATAGATTGTACATGGCTGGGTAGCCTTTGCAACCATAAAGATCAAAGAACATCGTCACCTATACGACTTCCAGCCATATCCTTCATTTGTCTAAAAAGGTGGGAAGGTTTTTTATCATCAATTTGTAATTTATTTAATAATCTGTGCAACTTCTTGTAATCACTTTCAGAAAATGCTTTAATAAGAGCAGTTTTTAAAATTAAATATTTATCAGCTGCGGGTGGCTGTGAAACAACATCACTAACATGTTCTAATGTATCACTGTCAAGGGATTTTATCACGTATAAATATTTGGTAACGTCAGCTGTCACTTTTGCTTATTCAAAATTAGCTTCAGCATTCACAAACCATAGTTCAGGTCTATTTATCCAGAAACTAGGAAGTTTCACAGCAACGTTAGCTACTTCATGTCCCCATTTCTTCCTCTTCTAGATCAAGTAATGATCTATTACCATTCATTTTTTTAATTTTTTTAAAATATTCTGATTTATGTCAAATATTTTTTTTTTATAAATCAAGTTTTTGCTTACAGTACGATTCACCAGTTTTATAGTTGCACTTAATTAGAATATCAACTCCATTCTTTTTTAAGCAAGAACTTTTTGTATTCAACTTATAATTGTCAAAAACTGACAATTTTAATAATAAATAAAATAAATGAAAATATATTACAGGGCTGCCACAACATCATATAAAAGAACACACTGTAAAATATTAGACCAGATTCTTTAGTTTATATGTATAATATATTGGACCAGCTTGCTTAGTTTATATTATGTATTAAACCAGCTTGTTTAATTTAGATATTATATTGAAAAGGTTGGAACCAAACCCTAAAACTTAGTAGTTCTTCTCTAAATACATCAATTTTAGGTTTTGTGATGCTTCACCTTACAGCAAGTACCTTCATAAGACTATTTATTAAAATATATGGCATTTGTCAAATGGGTCATGACCCCCCCCCCCCCCACATATAAACTATATTCAGGACAAATAAGGAAAAATGAGTTGTGGTTTCAAGTAATGAAATAAAACAGAGTCTCTCCACTAATGATATATATTTGACATAGCCAGCTTTCAATCTTAACAGATCATCATCAGTGCCGGCGAGCAGCGAAGAAAAGAGTTAGGAGACAGCGGTTACAGTTTTGTCAAGAGGCTTGTAGCTGACAGCTAAAGTAAAGCTCAGTCAGCTACAAGCCTCTAGACAAAACTGTAACCGCTGTCTCCTAACTCTTTTCTTCGCTGCTCGCCGGCACTGATGATGATCTGTTAAGATTGAAAGCTGGCTATATCAAATATATATCATTAGAGACTCTGTTTTATTTCATATATTCAGGACAGTACATTGCCAATAAACACTCTGACTTACTCGGCTTGTTTCAATTGTGTATTACACCCACAATACAAATGACCTGTCTGTGTTTGAAATCACTATGTGTTTGTGTAGGTGTATCCCTGACTCTAATGAATTACTGGAACGGGCTGCAGCTTGGTGTTATGGCTGACGCTCTTCTAGCTCCTCACCACAACTACATAGCTGAGAGTTTTTCATCCTACCTAGGTCACCTGGCTAATGCTTTGAATATACCCTGTTCTATACGCCAGCCCCAGGACTCAGACGACTGTGAGAATCAACAACTGGTATCGTGAATTCGGTCACCCCTTGGCTTCTAACATTATCTGCAAAATTAGTAAGACGTATCGCCGTTGCTATTAACGACATTTATAGTATAACACACAGTTAAAATCATTTGACAGCATGGTAATATAATGCGAGGGAGCCTATAAGGTTAGTCCTGGATGTTAAACCACACCCACATTTTCATATCAGGCCAACCCTATTTTCCCATGCTGCCTACCGATTTTAACAGTGTGTCATACTTTAGTGAGTAGTTACTTCTCATATCATCTTGTTCATTATGATGCAAATTAATTTGACATATTATATTGTTATTGCTAACGATAACGACCTAGTAATCATGTTGTAAATATTAAAGACAATAAATTACATTTAACTAATTTTATTCATAATTCACCATTGTAAAACAGAATTATTATTTGTTATTACATTGGAGTTTCCATTGTATATTGCAAATAAGCAACAGGTGGGCCGTCTCTAACACCTTGAAGGTCTACGAGGATTGCCATGGTCCTTTCATCCGTTACTAATTAAATACCTTATTCTCCTTTATGACCCCAATCTCATTAGCTCATTTTTCCTTTCCTGAAATTCCACTGAAAATGGTTCTATATCATTACATCGGTGAAGTTAATTGTCAAACATAATATATAAATAAAAACAGGTTAATTACACAAAAGTCCTTTATTGTTTAATATATAATAACTAAGCTTTCGACTAAAAATTAGTCATCATCAGAGTTTAAAAAATAAAAATAAAAATACAATTTTACAAATTACTTCATATTGCACCTTGGTATGGTTTGGTAAGCTTACTAATTTTTAGTCGAAAGCTTAGTTATTATAATATATTAAACAATAAAGGACTTTTGTGTAATTAACCTGTTTTTATTTATATATTTTTTTATAAGTCCACAAAAAGAAACTTTTTAATTGGCAAAGATAATGTTTCTTAAGTCACTTCTTAAATTAAGTTTCTTAGAAAAAACATTAGTCTTACCTTTTATTACTTATGGAAAATATTTATTTTAATATAATTGATATTTTTACATTATTCTTAATCAAAGGAAATAATATTGGTGTAGATGTATAGACTTAAGTCTTTTTAAAGGGTGTACAGCACCGAGATATATACTCAAGGTGCATAGCCTATCTCAATATATTAAGAGGCCTGAAACATCTTGTTGGGGCTTTCAGGGGCTCTGTATAACCTCATTGAAACCTCCCTGAAGAGCGAGTTTAATAAATCAATTGTCTTTGGCTTCCCGCACATTATCTGTGTTTTTAATATGTATTTTAAAAGTTCTTTCATATTTGTTATCGTAATTTTGATTTGTTTACTTGATTATATTGAAAGTTGAAGATAGTCAAGTTATTTTTTGGATGTTACAAAATTGAACCAATAGTATCTACAGTAATAAATCTATGGTGCACAGCCAAATTTATTTTTTAAATTGGCCTTGAATCATCAAGTTCGTTATTTTATTTTTACTTTGTATTGTTTACCTATTGATCTAGTGATGTTACACAGCAGTATTTTTATCTCATTAAAATTAAATTTTATTCCCCAAACTAAGGTCATAATTAACAAAATAGTTATTGGACTGTTAAGAATTAAATTCTAGGTTAATTAATGAAGACTTCAGTCCTATAGAAATTTTATTTAAATAAACATTAATTACAAACGTTTCGTCTGTTTACCTGGCTTCGCCATGCGAAACGTCTGTTATTAATGTTTATTTAAATAAAATTTCTATAGGACTGAAGTCTTCATTAATTAACCTAGAATTTAAGGTCATAATTTTAAACAGAATGGCACCAAATTTGGTGTAGGTAATGTTTAGGAGGAAAAAAATGGATTTCTATTTATAATATGAAAAAAAATCGAAAGAGAATGATTATTAACACCTGAAGAAAATATCAAGTCTCCTAGTCAAATAGTAGCAATAGGAAAAATAGGAAAATAATTTAAAAGCTATTTTAGGGAATATGAAAAACATAGTCAGTATACCCTTAAACACCAATATCATTTTGTAATGACAATAATAATTAATTAAAAACACTCGAATACTGTTTTACAATGTTCATTGCAATTGGCTCAATTTTTAATTTATTTTTTGTGAATGTAACCAATATCTTTTATTTTTAATTTTAACTGATTAGTGAGACAAGGAATTCTATTGCTGTATGCTGATCCCTTCAAGAAAAAATTAGCCAATAGAATTGCTTCTCTCACTGATATCTAACGGGCTGTCAATTTATGAAAATGGTTCACTGTTGTATCGACATAATTATTTATTATTAAGCAATAATGATGATGTTACTGTAATAATTCTAGTCTTTCAGAGAGAAACGCGTATATTATTTTTTATACTTATGATTAATAATACTGAGATTTTATATTTTTACCATGTTATTTTTTTACCAAATATAAGATAATAAGTTAAAGAAAAATGTGTTGCTTTACTTGATGAGTAAGTCTCTAAAAACCTATTCATATTTATATAATATCACTTAGTCCTTTATTCTTAGCAAATTTTCATCAGAAAACTATGCTTGAAGTTTTGCTAACGTGGGAAGTAGAGGAGATTAATTCCACTTGGCCTCCAGTGGCCAATAGATTATATTAATTTAATAGATTCTGAAAATATTAAAATGTTTGCTTTCCAACCCTCTAAAATGAGGGGGAAACATTGTGAAAACCTAACACCCACTTTTCCATAAAATATAAACGTTTTAGCTCCTACAGATCCCAAAAATTTGGTGTCTTTGTATAAGTGTACAGATGTGTGCATTTCTCCTAAACATGTAACTGCTTGAAATGATATTCCATTGCGTATCAAAGGTGTCATCATAGAGGAATATTGTTAAAACTATGAACACCCTATGAACGGTACTTATTTACTTGGTTCCCAACATGAAGTTGGGACCCAAGTAAATATGACGATATAGGGCAATTATTCACTTGGGTACCGACAATAATATTTACTAAATTATATAAAAGAAATTATTTAACAATCTTAATAGGGATGTTGAAAAGCAATGGGGCTTTTGTATGGGGTTGAGAAAAGGGGAAAAAGAAAAGATTGATAATTAAGTAAATAAGATAATATAGTGCGAAAGTACCCTTGGTTCCCAACATAAAATGGGGACCCAAGTAAATAAGTGCCTCGAAACTGAGGATTTTAATGGAGTTTAGACAGACCTCCTAGTTCTTATATCAAAATCCAATAGATTTTTTTCAGATAAATTAATAAATAGTCATACGTATCAAACTAGAGGAGATGTTTACAGGCTATCTAAGCATAATCATGCGTACTACAAAAACTCTCTTCATTTCTCCATCCTTAAAATCTATAATGCTCTACCTCAGCCAATAAAAGAACTTAAGTATGAGCCAAAAATATTTTTAAAAACTCTAAAGGAATTTCTTTTAGAAGAAACTATCTATAGTATTCAAGAGTTTTATACCAGATGTGCTGTCAAAAAATAAAAGTAGGAATTTTTTATTATTAATTAAATTCAATATTTTTATTAATTAGCTCTATGGCATGCTGTCATTTATGTGATTTATTGTTACTTACTAGATTTATTAGTTATTAAGCAGTTATTAAATATTAAGACGATTCTATGTACATTTTGTATATTATGGAAATAAAGCTATTTATTTATTTAAAATTGAGGTAGGGAACCAAGTAAATAAGTGCCCTAAAAACACCCTAATTAGTGGGGTGGTCTTGAAACTCTGTGCAGTCATGAAGGATATCTTATATAAGAAAGTAGAGGTCATATTGAACATGACACACATGTTTAATATGTGTCATATTGAACATGACACACATGTTTAATATGTGTCATATTGAAC
>JACMZG010001908.1:55091673-55191771 GCA_018340805.1 Microvelia longipes
GAGAGTAAGCATCTAAATTAGATTCCTAGTTACAATTCAGGTTAAATAATTCCAGTTGAACACCTTATAGGAATCAAGAATCTTGAAATTACAAATTAAGTGTCAAATTACATGGTGCCATGTCGACATACTAAACACCGGTCACTAAAATAAGTCAACTGCAGGAATTAACTTAAAAGACCAGCTTGTCAGACGTTCTACCAGCATATTCATAATAACTCTGTTTTTTCCTACTTAGACCCGGATTCATAATATAAATACATTAAATTCAGAAAAAGTCAACTTCCGGAAGTCTGAGCACATGTATCACAAAATTTAAATATTATGAGTATGAAATAATAATAATTTAAATAAACTTACGTACTTGTTTAATAAGTTATAGGAACTTGATGATGTGAATTAAATATAATTACTAATTAAGAGCTTAGGTTAAAACTTGAATAAGAAACGCACTGTCAAGTTTACAGCACTTCGTACGAATCAAAATTGAAGCTAAATAGCGGCACCCGGCGTATTTATAGACTTTCCGAGAGATTCTAGAACATTCTACAGTAGAAAACTATCTAACTTCAAATAACTCGCTTCATTTAACTTGTAAAATAATCAAATGACGACCAAAACTAATTAATTTGACTACTTTAAACGTCAAAGTCATAAAATTGTCATAAAAAGAACGGAATATATTTATTTTGCAAAGTTAGATACTATTTGGAAGTGATGGAAACTTCGGGAATCTTCTAGAAGCTTCTAGAACATTCTCGAATTTTCCCGCCGTTAACTGTATTCATTATTCATAGAATTCTTTTGTTATTTCATAAAAAAATATATTTTAATAAAAATTATAATTTTTATTAAATCGTGATAACTGAATGTCCTGGGTTTACTTTAAACTATATTATTAATCCTAAATTGTATTTTTAGACTTGAAGTCAGCAGTTTTATTTTGAGCCCAAAATGCCTCATTTTTCATAAACTTTCTATGTTTTGCTTAAAATTTGCTTAATTTCACGTTGACTTGACAAATTATTTGAGTATTTTGATAAATTAAGTACGTATTTATCTCATTAAAACTGAAATTAAGTTAAATGTTGCGAGTAAAGAGCAAAATCCTCAACGAAGCCTGGCAAGTTAATGCTTTTCAATTTTTAGCAATATTTTAAAATATTGCTATTTTTGTATAAATGTGGATAGAAACTGATGGATTTTACTTTTAATTACCAAGTCACGATAAATATGAGAACCAAATATTAATAATTAACGCTGATGTTTAGTCTTAAATGAAAATATAAAGGCGAGCACGTGGTTAAACCGGACTCACTCCATAAATGTTTCTGATATTTTTTTCATCTTTTTGTTAACAAACATTTACTATTAAGTCGTAATCGGTTAAATAAAATGAATGCAATAGATTTTTATATAATGTTTTTAAAAAATCAGGGCTATCATGTGTATCAATGAAAATGATGCAATGCTGTATAAAGAAGTGCAGTATTATATTATGAGTCACTAAATCTAAATTTTGATAGTAAATCAATCTATCTATAAGAAATTCTATTTCGGCGACGCAAAATTCCACTTACTCTCCCGTGAAATTTCAAAGACGCTCTCAAAGACGGCCAAAAATGGCCTAATCGCCTAATGTATGCATGTTAATCAACAAAAAATCAATAACAAAGAGACAATACTGATGAGAGATGTTTTACTGCAGAACTTAAAGTCTATGGCTTCGAGCTCTATTTCTAAGTCTTATATTTTATCTAGAAATTTGGATCAAAGGGTCAGAAAAAGCCAGGGCTGGCCACAGCAGGTGTTCAATTACGACAAAACGTCCAAGGAGAGATAAAGCAACGAAATGTTGATATCAAAATAAAGTGATATATAGTCTGCTTGTGCAAACAAAGCTAACTTTTAGAAGTTTTTAAGTTTTGGTTTTGAAGTTCAATTTTCACCATTTATTAGAACAAAAAGGAGAGAGGAGGATCTGAGTCCATACGATTATTCATGTATTAATTACCTAATAACTCATTTATATATATATATATATATATATATATATATATATATATATATATATATATATATATATATATATATATATATATATATTATTATATATATATATATATATATATATATATATTTTAAAATTTTTTTAGTAGTGAAAATTTAAATTTGCGCCAATTTGATATAAATTAGAGAGAGGACAAGCGAAGCGAGTTCGAAGTGATGAGGAAAAGTTCCGAGGTACCCCGTACCTGATTTTTTAGTTTCTTATTTATAATTTCTATAGCAATTAATATTTTACAGTATTATTGTTAGATTTTATAACTACTTAACTAATCAATAAAATAAGACAAGAGCAGGCGGTCTCTAGAAATTTCTAGAATGGTTCTCAAGGATTTGGAGCCGTTTTATTGTCTTTAGTCATGCAAATAAGACACTCCTCGACCCAACAAAACATTTATTGTTTTGTATAATATCAATACAAATCACATTAGAAGTTAAATAGACATAAGACTTCAAGACACTATTTTAATTAAATATGTCGAGGTGCCGCTGGTGTTTTATAGATCTTCAATTAGAAATTTAGCTGGTATTGGTTATGTTGGTACTATTACTTATAACGCGCCAAAAGAAGTATTTATTCAATTTCGTTTCATATTAAAAAAAATTAAATAAACAGAGACCGTTAAATAAACAACAAAATGTTTCAATTCCTTAATGATCAAGGATTTCTATTAAAGATCCTTGTTTAAACTAGACGCTTCTTAGTTATACCTAGCAAATAGCTGTGGCTGAACTAACTTGGTTTCTTCACAAAGAAAAGTAGGGGAAAATAAAAAATTCTGGCGCAGTGGTCCGAATTTTCATGAAATGCTGGCTTTTTTGCACTCTAGTGAAATGTATATATCGATCCGATATATACATATATATCGGATCGAAATAAAACGTGGTACAAAATCAACCTTCTTAATGTCGATTTTGGGCATTAAATTGACGAAGGCATTCTATAACATAGGTATAACAACCTATGTTATACCATAGGTTGCACTAAACTATGCCCGCTCTTGTATAGTCAGTACTGCACTAGACAGTCGTATGAAGCTCAGTTTATGCTAATCTGTAATATGTTTTAGTAAAATTCCTGTGTAAAATTCATGCAAATAGACTGATAAGTAAAACTGCTACCGTTCCGACTATGAACTATTATAACCCGAAAACCTGAGCTAGAACTGGATTGGTTCGCTAGAAAGCAAGCGTTTCAAAGGAAAGTTCCCCGACTAGCAGACCGCTGCACCAAAATTATTTCGTAGTTATAAATTATAATGTGAAAATATGTCAATAAAAATGTTTTTCCGGAAACCTGAGTCAAACCCGGGCCCCCTGGATTTTAGTACTTGGAACGACTCAGAGCTTGAAAACAGTACCTACTGGACACATGATTTGTATCAACTGTATTTTTTAATTTCCTGGTCTCTAACACAATTGTTTCACTTTTTGGTCACTTTGAGAGGTCGTATCAACTCAATACCAGGTTTATTCGCTTTTGAAACCCTAAAAACATTGAAATCGATACCCTAAACAAAAATTTATTTCATACCGAACGTTATTTTGGTTTTCTATTTTTTCCCACAGAAAAACTTAACCTTGAATTTTACTAATTTTTTAAAAATTTGACTGACTCAGTAAACCGAGTTAATGACGTCATATATATCTAGTTTTCAATAGGGTTCATTTCCTCTCCAAGGTTGAGTTTTGTACAAAGTTTGATTGAAAAATATTAATCCATTCAAAAGATAGCGTGATGAGCGTGATATATACTTCCCCCTAGTATCAATGGGGGGAGGGGGTTATCTCTCGACTTTTCATTTTGTTTTATTTATTTTAACTAAGTAGCTCTCTTACCTTATATTTGTTTTAATTTTGTCTTGCTTTTTATACATTTTATAGTTCTTCTAAAACTTTTTTTAATTTTAGTCTTGATGCCCTTCTTAGCACTTTAGTTTTCATGTCTTGTAGTTTACTTTTCCTGAGGAAGAATGTATTAACATATTCGAAACGTTGACATGTAGAATGTAGTTTTATTAATTTTACCTTAAGAGGTGATTGTTTATGTGTTCGCCGTTTAGATTGAAATAGAGAATTATATGTTAAAGGGGGTCTAACACAGCAAGAATACAATGTCTTGCAAAAGATATAGGTTATGGGGGTGGACTCCCATTATGGGAGGCATAATTGGAAATGAAATTATAAAAATCTAAAGGCAAAAAAAATAAAAATGCCGATGACAGATCGGAAAATGTTCAAGTATGTTGAAGAGATAGGAAGATTTTGTCATCTATTGATGTTTATCCTATTTTTTGTAAAATACTTAATATTAGAAATCAAACACTTCCCAGAGGTCCTTTCTTTTATTCCTAGGTAGAGGCATTATTATACTCCAGGAACCACAGCTTAAAAGCTCATTTACACTTTATTTATGCTTATTTCTCAGATTTAGAATCACAGAAAAATCAGCTTTCAATTTTCAACAGGAAACTTAGGTTAATAATTAAAGAAAAAACATAAGATAATCTCTTTAAATATTTTACTTGCCCTAAAAAAATCAAACAAAAATACAAATATACATAAAATATCAATAAAATAATATTTTCATTCAAAACCAATAAGTCTACAAAATGCACTATAATATAAATGTTCGTAGGTGAATTCCTTTACAATGGAGGCTATGTCAGAGTTGGGCTAGTAAAATTTGTAATAATTAATTATCGATTATTTACTGTGAAACATCAAATATTCTTACATAATGACTTTGGAAACACAACCTTTTTTTAAATTTTATGTTTAACATTGATATCAAAAAGGTCGGTTACAAAAATAAATGAATTTATGGTCAATGGTTGGTAAGGTAAAATGAAATACATGATAGGCTACCTTTTGCAATGGTTTGCTAACAAGAAAAAAAATGTTATTAAATTTTATTCGAAACATATGCATTGCAACATTTTTCTATGGCTTAATAAGCATTTAAGACATCTTAAATGATGCACAATCACCATTATGCCATCTTAATGATTGATTATTAAGATGACACTCATTCTGCTATACAGTTGTCGTTGTGAGTAGTACTGTCACTTAACAAGAGATTTACATAAGGTAGTCAAATGCAAGAAATGTAACTGTGTGCTTCACACTCATAATTAACTTTTGCATCACCAAAGTCATAAAACTGGTTAAGTTTTAACAGATGAGTCAAGTAAAATCAAAATAATGTTACAAAAAATCGTTCATATAGTTTCCAAATTGGCAAATTTTTCTCTCTTAATGTCAATGGGACAGTGACACTGGACTTTCCTATAATACGACACATGGCTAAAATCAGTTGACAGCGTGGGAAAATAATGCGAGGGAGCCAATGAGGTTAGTCCTCAATGTTAAACCACGCCCTCAATTTCAAAACAGGCCAACCTTATTGGTTCCTCAAAACTATTTTCCCTTTATTTCACAGCCGTGTACACACTATAATAGATTCCTACTTCTCTAAAAAACCTGAAAAGTTATTTCTACATTGAACTACATTTTAAGTTAATTTTTATTATAATGCTATCAAGTTAAGCCACTTAGTTTTAATTCATTAAATTTAAGAGGCTAAATTTGCTCACCTCTTTACAATCTTCTTAATTATATCTTCAGTAGAACAATTTTAAGATTAATATAGAAAAGACTATGTTAAGATTTATTTTTAAAATTGATTTATTAGAAAACTCAGTAATTGAAATATCAACAGTAAATTTAATGGAAGTCTTATCTAGTATGTCAAATTTCTCATTTCAAATAAGCTGCAAAAGATAGAACAAAGCTTACCTACCAATAGGTTTAAAAATTATAGCAACATACAATATTGCCATATAAGTTGCGTTAATATAATATGCCATATAAGTTGTCCAATGATAACGTCATACTATTAGATGTCATTACAAAAAATGAGCACATCCATGCATATATCTCAAGAAATGTGCTAGCAAAGGACGTGGTTGATTCTTTCTATTGAAAAAACTTCAAAACATCACAAGAAAAACTTTGTATTGAACAAATAATTTTTCGTACTATTTTTATGATTATTTTTAAAAGTTTCACATGAGGCCATTATGCTATGTCTCAAGTACTCTCATAGGACTTGATTTTTGTGCCATGCTCTGCATTGTAATTTGATCAGCTGATTGGAGCTTCAGCGTGTTCCGTTTACAAGAAGTGTGATTTGTATCGTATAATTTACCAATTGAACTCAAAGAAGTAAATACAATTAGATCAGTATCATTCAAAATACTAAGGTAAAATAGGAGGACATATCCTAATTTTTTTTATTCTTCTTTTTAACTTAAAAACTTATCTGCTGTTACATAAATATTCTGAGTTGATGGCATTTAAAAGGATTGCACACCAATGGTGCACACTTTGTGGAGAGCAAATGATTATGCAAGTGATTTTTAGATTTTTTTTTTTAAAAAAGCTTATGAGGTTGCTGTCATGGAATGAAATGTGTAAGACGTCATTAACCCACAATAATGACTTAGCAAAAAAAAAAATAAAGTTACAAAACCTCATAAAATAGTGTAATCCATATAGTAACAATTATATTTCCTATAATAATCAGCAATCACAGACAGCATTACAACATTTTACACAAATAGGTCTCTGCTCTCTTAATTCCAACCATTATGAATTTTATTGCATAAAATTCATTTATGCAAATTCATTAACAATTAATTTTCAGTCTCGCGTCATTTTTAGTGTTAATTTATCAATTTATAAAATTTCTGCTAGATAAAAGTAGTGAAAATAATCATGTTTTGTAAGTATAATAAACTTTAAGCTTATTCATTATAAGAAAATAACTGAGCTAGGATAAAAAGAAATCATCGAAGAATCAGCTACCGTCGATACTTGCTGTTGGATATAAATATCCCTGGACCAGGATATAGGATATTGTCGTGCTCATTGAGACTAGAAGTTAATCACTGATTTAACTTTATTAGTTGAGAGCTCGAGTGTTGCCCCGCCTGCTGATGATGGCGTTATGCCGAAACCGGTCCAGGGATACTTATATCCAACAGCAAGTATCGACGGTAGCTGATTCTTCGATTGCTTCTTCAACTTGCGGTAAATACAACCTTTTTAATTATAAAAAGAAATATCTATACTAGCTAAAAACCTTTTAGCTAATATATATCTCAAATACTTAGCACTGAAATATCTAAATAGAAGCTAATATGATACCAGTTTATGTTTCAAAAACTATTTAAAACCTCCCCCACTCCTATTATATGAGCCAGAAAATTTGTTTCACTGATATCAATGAACTACAGTTTTCTTTAAAATAATACCAAATGTAAAATGAAGCCAATAAGAAGGCTTTTAAAGTTAAAATTTGTTTATTTTTATACATAAATATAACATGGTTGCACTAGAAAAATCTTCTTAACAAAATGATTAGTATTTAGAAGTGTAATTAAATTTGGATTGATTTAATCTTTTATAAAAAAAATAGTTTGGAAATACAATAAAAAATAAGACAAGATATGAAAGAAGTTTTACATGTTTTAACACAACAGGCCTGTGACTAGATGCTAACAATGACAATGTTACAGGAATCCCAGGAGCTTAGTTTCGTTTGGATAGAGAAGAGGGAGATGCGATGGAAATGCCCGGATGTGGTCCTAGGTAGAACCTCCATAGCAGGCTGGATCCCCGGTTCAACTGAGAGGTGTGCGACAGGTGGCTCCAACAGTCTTTCCATGATCTGTATATCGGCATGTTGGGAGGCAATCCTGCAGCTAGACTGCAATACATAATTAATTCACTTCATGAAGATTTTTTACATAGGTAAAGTTATTCATGTAAACAAGGAAGGAAGCAGAGTTGTTGCACCCAAATTTTTTTTTGGTGGTTCAGGATAGCCGAGGAAACTGTAAAATTTTATTTCTTTATTTTTTTTGGCATTGATCGACTTGGACCATACAGCCATATAATATATAATTTATTTATACTTGTTCAAAAATTTTGTTATTTCTTCTTGCTGTTTATGTTTGAGCACTTAATAAATATTTTATTGTTTTTAATTATTTTATTGGATTTTAATGATTAAATTATAGTATGGATATTGTTTAGTTATTTATTGTTTTAATTTTTTTTTTATATTATAATTTAGCTAAATTTTTATTTTTTGCTTAAACTCAAAAAGGTATAGTTTTTTATAAACGTTTATAGATTTTGTAGCTATTAGTGACATATAGTTAAACGGCTGAGCTACACATTTGGTAGCGTGCAACTTGTTAAATAGTGCAGTGCGCCCTACTGAATAGCGAGGACAGTGCATAATAATGTGCTCAAGATCCTCGACTACAGTACAAATATTACAGTTCGGATTTTCCTCTAATTTAATTCTATTTAAGTAGTATTTACAGACACCATGGTTTATTCGAAGTCGTGTTATAAATGTCGTAAAATATCTGCTGTTGATAGTATGGCCTTTAAACCAAGGAACAACACTGGCTGTAGGAAAAATTTTAACTTAGAGGTGCAGCTGAAGGAACTGCAATGAGTAAGGCCAGAGGCATAGCGAAGGAGTTTATCCAGGGTGATGAAAACTATCTGGCAAAATTGGCAGGTTCATAACATACTTCTTAGGCAATGCCAGGGAGCTGTTTGCTCACTGTGTTACATACAATATTTTTCCTCTAAAAATACACTAAGGACCAAGGACTGAAAACATTAGGAGGGATGTGATGTTGTAAAGTACAAAACCTTTCATGTTTGTTTACACTAGTTTATTTGATTTGATTGACACATTTGGCAAAAAGATTGTAATAAACAATAAGCTTCCGCGGTTATTGTCATGAAGATTTAGGTCTTCTGGTGGTGACCACGTCAATGTAAGTTGAAGAATCCGACGTTTCGCTTCCACTGTGGGAGGCATCTTCAGGGATGTAGGGCATCACAGAATGCTCTACAAAACTGAACTGAGTTCAGTTTTGATGTCCTACATCCCTAAAGAAGATGCCTCCCACAGTGGAAGCGAAATGTCGGATTCTTCATCTACATTGACGCAGTCACCACCTGAAGACCTAAATCTAAATGTGATAACAGAATTTACCAACAATGGCAATACTTACAAGTATTTTTCACTTGTTGATCTGGCTGTAGGGGTAACTACAGCAAAGAGGAAACCAATGGTATTTTTTTTAATGTTAAGGTCTTTGGTGGTGACATGTTAGTGTAGTTGTGAAGGTCAATATGCCAAGTTTCAAAACACAAGAAAGGAAGCTTATAGGTGTAAAGTACAGTTAAGTAGTGAGAAGAGAGGTAATACTGACCTGCAGTTGTTGACAGCCATGCAGGAACTAACCACATTAAAGGGATACGTCAGGGCATTTGTGACTAACTGCAACACACAATGACACATTACACACCAATAGAAACTTCAGGCAAAATTCCAGAAGTGCCAACATTATAACAATAAAAATACAGTGTATCCCTTAGCCTTAAATATAAAAAATAGGCTCTACCCCCAGTATACTGATTTTTGCAGAACACCAACATAGCTACCCTATCTCCTATTATTATTATTATTATTTATTTATTTCTTTAACAAAAAAAAAATTTTTTTTGAAAGAAATTTATGTTTTCTGCATGCTCCGTTTATTCAAACATTACATGAATTTTCAATCTTCTTAATTATTATGTTGTTATTAATTTTGGTTTTTGTCCTTGACACATTTGATTTTTAAATTTGTTTTTTTTCTTTTCTTCTTCTTTTGTTGATATTTTATAACCAGTTTGCCAAAAGTTATATAAAACTGGATGTAAACAAAAAAAATAATACATTTTCAATCTTCTTAATTATTATGTTGTTATTAATTTTGTTTTTTTTCCTATTAAGAATATAAAAAAGAGGCCCCCCCTTAGCCACTCTACAGCGTCGGCGCTGGGGGTTGCTGTGCTGCCCCTGCGCCTCCCTGTGGCTACTTTGTGGCCACATGGTTATTGTATTTTATCAGTTCGTCATATAACTGGTTTATACAGGGTGTTTGATGATATATGTAAAAAAATGAATGGGGTGATTCTTTGCCCCAAGGGCTACAAAAACATGGTATTAAACAGGGGTCAATTCTCAACCGTTCTCCCACAAGGCTGTGGAAGAACAATAATAACAAACAAACCTGGGTTTTTGCTTAACAATTAAACTGATTAATGAAATAACTTTTAAGTTTTTTACAAACAATTAAACATTTTTATGAAATAACTCGTTTTAGTTTTTTACAAACAATTAAACTGTTTTATGAAATGAATGTATACTTTTTCTTTAGGAAATTTTCTTGACTTTCCAACGATATTCATAACTTATTTGTATTATTTATATTTTGGGAGTTAAAGCATGTTTTTCAAACCAACATACACAACCCTAAAAAAATTATGAAATTTGACCTGGTGGGAGAACGGTTGAGAATTGAGCCCTGGTCAATACCATGTTTTTTGTAGCCCTCGGAACATAGACTCACCCCATTCATTTTTAATATACCTCACCAAACCCCCTGTATAAGTGGCATCCCTTTATCCATCAATTTTATCCTCTTCAAAATATTTAATTAACAAGCCAGAGTTTAAGCTTTCGTCCATCGAGATATATACTAGAGGAGACAGCCTATCTCAATACATTAAGAGTCCTGAAACATCATTTTGGGGCTCTCAGGGGCTTTGTGTAACCTCATTGAAACCTCTTTTAAGAGTGAGTTAAGGTTATAATTAATCAATTGTTTTCAGCTTCCTGCACATTGTTTGTGTTTTGATTTATATTTTCAGCGTTATAATGTATAAGTCGCTGTATTTTTTCTGTTTATTTTATTGTATTGATAGTTGTAGGTGTTCAGGTTATTTTTTCGGTGTTTCAAAATTCAACTAATTGGCCCCTCTAGCAATATATCTATGCCTTCGCCTATTATTTTGCAGATTTGAGCAAAATAGGTATCGGAAAAGTAAGTAAACAATGAGCTTGGAGGATAAACAATCGCATAAACAAGTTCATTGGTACATTTCTCTACGTAACCTGTATATATACCAATCCTAAAGTAATATATAAACCAAGTAGGGAAACAAACGCAATTTCTGTCAGACATGGCATGTAGTTCACATATTGTCCACCAGGGAGTTGGCTCAATTATTCCTATGGGCACAGTCGATAATAATAATAAATAAAGGCTTTATTGTTTAAGATAAAGTGTGGTTTCTCATCACTGAGTTTATTTAAATCGTTCCCATCGGAATTCCCGATTATATTTAACTCACTTTTTTCATCCACTACTTTATTTTCTTTTTCTTTAATGTTTCCTTCTTCCCGCATTGTTTGTAAACTAATTACGTTACTCGACATTACTGTTTTCAATACGTTGCTTTTTACTTTTTAGAACGAAATGTTTATAATTTGTGTAAAAAATATATCTTGGGACATCCAATAGAGGTTTAAGTGATTCTTTAAATAATAGGTTTCTTTAAATTACATAAAACGAGCGGCTAATTAACTTTTATTTTTTGTGCGAATTGCTCACCTTTTTACATTTTTTGCAAGTGGTAAGAGTTTTTTCCCTTCAAATATTTATTTGTACTGATAATGTAAGAATAATTAACCTAAAGTTTTTCAATATAATCATAGAAGACAAAGAAGAAGCGCAAGTGAAGTATATAGTATTAATCTTTCTTATTTTTTACTAGGTGTAGTCATTGATTTATTTTTTCATTGTTCAGGCACTGATGATGACCGAAAGGTTGAAAGCTGGCTCTGTCAATAAATATTATATGTGGAGAGACTTGGGTGTTTTATTAATAATCATAGGAATCGTAATTTTAAGTTTATTTAAGACAATAACTTTATTGCCTTAAATATTTATCAAAATTTAAAAAAAGCATGTGATTTACCTTTACTATATAGTTCCTATTTATTTTTAACTAAATGATTGTCTCAATTATTTCACAGAATTGAATACAAAACTTTTAAATTAACACGTACATATTAACCATATTAATATTCGAAAACATGATACAAATTAAAACTCACCTTAAATTATCAGTGTTGCCAATAAAATAATTCACAAAAAAGGTAAATCCTAGAAAGTTTATCAGCAGGTATGAGCCAGCTATCAGCTGATCATGCAAGTCTGAATTTTTTTACAAGGGTTAGTATAGGAGTTTCCCTACTTGGTTTATATATTACTTTAACCTATCCATTTGATCAATCAAGAACCAATCTTTCCTTATGCTAATGTTTACCCTTTAGGCCTGATGTCTCAATTCTGCAGAGTATGGAATTTAAAAATTTATATGAATATTTGTATTCGTTAAAAAGAGAGTGGACTAACCTGTACAACGGGAGTAGTTAAAGACTTGAGCTCCTTATCTGTGATAAGATAACTGCTAATTATGAAAGTTACAGTGCTAGATATGATGAGGGAAGCCATGTCACCGAGCCACCGTGGCACTATGCCAGCAAAGAAACCCTGCACACCGTCCTCCTTGTAAATGGCGACTATACTTCCAAACACTCCACTAAAACATATCAGGTCAGTTAGTGAAAACAATAATAAAACCTTGTCTATGGCGACTATACTTCCAAACACTCAACTCAGTTGGTGTGTAAAAAAATAAAATCTTGTCTATGGCGACTATACTTCCAAACACTCAACTCAGTTGGTGTGTACAATAATAAAACCTTGTCTATGGCAACTATACTTCCAAAAACTCAACTCAGTTGGTGTGTACAATAATAAAACCTTGTCTATGGCGACTATACTTCCAAACATTCTACTAAAACATATCAGGTCAGTTAGTGTATACAATAATAATAGTTATTTATGCCATAAGGCTGAGAAGTGTGTCTTTATGTCACGGCAATTAGATTTACTGACGAGCGAAGCAAGTCGGGAAAAATTGCCAAGACATAAAGACATTCTCAGCCAGATGGCATACACTATTTTTTTTGAGGTAGCACTCATTAAATAAACTGTGCTATATACTTAATTGAAAAAAAAAACAACGTCCAATTAACTCCATATTATCGTCGTCATTGAATTCATCCATAGCTTCACACTTTTACTCAAAAATGTAAAAGCTTTACAAATAAACACACAAAAATTGACAATAAGAACAACTTTTAAAAACAAAAAAAAAATTAGTCTATGAACAAAAACAGAAACAAAATGAACGTTTTTAAAGAAACCTCATAAAGCTTTTACACAGATTGTTTTTTTCGAACACGCTACATTACTGTAATGGCGGCAATATATTAATTACTTTTACGTCCTAGGAGTTTTTTTACATTCATTATTATCCTCGGAGTGAAAAGTACTAAATAACCTCCAATAACAATAAGGATTGGCTTCTCATCCTAAAAACGGTCCAATAAAGTGCTCAATTACGTACTACCTCAAAAAAACATTTTATATGGTGACTATACTTCCAAACATTCCACTAAAACATATCAGGTTTAGTCAGCTAGTGTATACAATAACAAAACCTATTAATAATGTTGTGGATCGATAGTGATATCCCCTGCAAGAACCACCTGTAGAAGTAGTACTGTGACAACTAAAATGCCTAAACTGTTAGATTACAATAATTTGAAGGGAAGAATTTATTAGTAGAAAAATCTATATAACCTTGGATGCAAACATTAGACCTCCGTGGTACCAAAGGGCATATCAAGGCATTCATTGAGTTAAGTGTAAGTAACATAGTACGGTAAGTCAGGCACTGTTGATGACATTATTGCCAAAAGCTGGCTCTGCTAATTTTATGTAACAAAATCTTTTGTGGAGACGTGTTGGTTTTTGTATATTGAGTATAACTCCACTAAGCTTTACGAAGTCATTAATTAGTATACACTTTTTATTTTATAAGATCACATATTTTCTTTGGTAACATATTCATAACGTGTTCTTAAAAACCTCATAAGCAATTAATTTTTACATAGTTGGTTGCAGTGTGCTCCAGCCGTGAATTATTGGTGGGAACCAATTAGACCCCAGAGATATCTTACAATCTGTGAGTGACTTTACCATAAACACATGTATGTTCTACTCTATTGGGTAGTATACCTGTATTGCTCCTCTCCGCCAACAAACTGAGCCATACACCTTAGAGCTATTACATGGAAAGGATGACTTATTACAACTGAAGCAGTCTTACAAGCGATGTTCTTGGTCAGTTGTTGGATGAATATAGCACGCCTGTAACATAGTGTAAACGGATCTATAAATAGTAGATATGTACAGTATATTGACTACTTTAAAAAATCTTGACAGTTCAGTTTATGCACCGTCAATTCTAAAGAAAAAAATCCCTGCAAGAATGGAGTGGGAAAAAACTTGTAAACAAATTAGGTAATTTACCGATATTTTTTGGCGATGTTTTTTTTACATTTCTTTTGTGTAGTTTTATTTTATAATATCACTTTTATGATTAATTTGAAAGTAGTTTTCAAAACGATGTTAACACAAGAAGAACCACAAACAAAGTGAATGATTGCCGGGAAGGTTTTTTTCCCTACAGCGGTTATGGTGGTAGGGATATTTTTCTCTTTACAAGTAAACCCCTCACAGCGGCTCCTCTGATTGGTCAATCCCTAAAATGCTTATGAGCTTGGGGATTTTTAAACTAAACGATAAACTGTAATGTAGTGTCTTCCAGTCAATCTTGCTGCCAGCTAAAGTACTCTTAAAAAAGGAGAAATTTATTTGGAAAAAAGTTTACTTCAGTTCTACAATTATTTTCAACCCCTTTGGGTCATCTTCAGGCCTAAACAACTATTACAAAACAATTATACTCAATTATATACATTGTAGAACTCCAAATAATTATGGAGTTCTACAAAAAAGATTAACTAATTAACTTACTATCATATATTTAATTTAATAAAGATTTAAACAAAATAACAAACAAGATGTATTCAGTTTTGAAATGTAAAGCTATTGGATAGCATATGGATTTACCCATGACATGGTCAAATACATTTGTATACATATGGATTTACCCATGACATGGTCCAATACATTTGTATACATATAGATTTACCCATGACACGGTCAAATACATTTGTATACATATGGATTTACCCATGACATGGTCCAATACATTTGTATACATATAGATTTACCCACGACATGGTCCAATTTGAATACAAGATGTGTGTAAAACCTGCCTTATAATTCTGACTATAGTTTTAGCTAGTGTGTAATGTTAGTAATTAAGTATATACATACTCACACGCTGACTGCTGTACTGAGACACAATAAATATTAGAAAAGTTTTAATAAAAAGTATTAAAATATTGTAAGAATTACTTACTGCTCCTCGTCACTAAGGTCATCCCTGAGATCCAAATCCTCAGGGTCTTTGAAATATTTTGCTACGTTCTGAGAAGCGTATATAGCAAGAATATGTGATGTTATTTTAGGAGTCAATCCTCTATAGCAACCTGACCATCCGTCTACGCTCTTTATATACTTGACTAAACACAATCACATTAAAAGTGAAGTAAATAACTAATCATATCTATTCGAATTAAGAGGGGGAGGGAGGGGGAATGAAAAGGGAGTGATATTAGGAAGATTTGTGTTTTAACCAAAAGAAACACTGGTTTCTCATCATTGTTGCAATTTTAAAATGCTGACTGGTAAGTAAATTATAAAATTATATTTAATTTATTATTTATAATTGAGGATACAGGCACTTAAAAACTTATTTAACTTTCTAAGAAAAAAGTAGATAAAGAAACCCACATTTTCTATGTGGGTTTTTTTCAAAGGGGCAATTCTAAACCCTTGGGTCAGAGAAAATTAATATTGGGTCCTAAGAGAAAATTGTAGGTAAAAGAACATTATTTTTAAATACAATTAAAAAAGTGTGTAGATATACTTTTGAAAAATAGAAAAAAAACTTAAAATATTTTTGTAACTTTATTTTCCAATTCAATAATTTTCCAACTTATTAACTTAGGTCAGCTATGAACCTTATATTTGACACCCTTCTGCTCTTCATAAGATACATTTGCCTGTTTACAGTTCAGAAACTTACAAATTTTCTTGATCTATTAAATTGTTATCATACTAAGCTGTATAAAGGGATAGGGCAAAGAGAGGGATTTCTCATCATAGACTTTTTATTGCTTATAATAGACTTCCTGTTACTTATTTCCACGGGTACCAACCTAAATTTTTTTAAGAAGTGATTGTATATGGATTAGGATCTAGTAGTCTGTCTCCTAAAAATCACTTAGGATTTGACTTCCCATTACTTATTTTTTAGGGTAACAACTTTAGGTTGGGAACCAAGTATACAATAAGCCCATAGCATCTTCTTTACTTGGGTACCAATCCTTTTTTACTTTTCGTTTCTCTCTTTTTCTCCCTCTTTTAAAAAGGCCCAGTGGGTTTTAACATCCCCTCTCAAGATTGTTACGAATCAAGAAGTTACTCAAGTAAAAAATTGCCCTGTATCACCTTCTTTATTTGGGTAACAACAAAATGGTGAACACCCATGTAAAAAAATACTTGATAAACAACGTGGATTCAGCTCACCAGGAAGCATTCAGTTATATACTATCACTATTACATGGATAAAAACAAATTAGAAACTGTTGAATCTATCAGAGATCTGGGTGTTATTATGGACTCTAAATTAAATTTTACTGAACATATTAACTCTTTTGTGTCATCAGCTTTGAAAAGTTCGTAACTTACGATTAGAATAAGTAAAGATTTCAATAATATTAATGTTCTTAAATCTTCAAATGCTCATTTGTTAGATCTAAATTAGAATGCACATTGGTGGTATGGGCCCCTTATATATTCACAACATGGAAACATCAAAAGGTTACAAACCAATTTCTTAGATATGCCTGCTTTAAACCTAATATCCAGAGAGAAACACACCAGTATGACATTAGAAATAATTTATATTTAATATAATTTGAAAAGAGAAGACAACTGCATGATCTTACTTAATAATATTATTAATCAAAAGATAGACTGCCAATTTCATTTCGGTAAACTCAATTTTACAATCAAACCTAATAGTAATACCAGATCTCAAAAAAAAAAATCCATTCCGTAAAATACATCGCAAATATTATTAATATATTGGCAACTGTTAGTAGTAAAAAAATACTACAGCACAATCTAGGAGAATAGAGGAAATAGATTCTTACTACTAGCGCTCTTCAATACTTTAGTGATGAGGCCCTCAACTTAAATCATTAACACATAGATGTCAATTGAGTGTTCCTAAAACACTCAGAAGTGAACCATCTACATTAATATTTATTATCTATGACCTTTTGTGAATGTTTAATTTAAAACATTTTCTTTTAGTCTTTCCTTTAGATATTTTTTTTAAAATTACTTTTAATTTTGCTTATTAAATTTAAGGAGGCATAAGTACATACTTTTACTTAAAGTGATGTAGAAATTCATACAGTAGGGGTGGGAGCGCGGGACACAGTGGTCTAACTCCCCCGAAATAAGCTGCTTTAGATGGACCTGCCCTAAGTTCACCCTTTCTCCGCTAGTGGTGGGTCAGTTGACCTTGTACCCTATATATAAAATAATTATTTCTTCAATTCTAAGGTTAAAATTATTTAGAAGGGTCTTTAACAATGTTAAAAATTGTATTAATTATTTTAAAGGTATAATTTTCATAAAATGTTATAAAAATATAAACGCTGTGTTAATTTTAAGTAGACCTGATATCGTGATAACCATGATTTGTAGACAAACATTAAAAATGTTTGTAAACAAACATCAAACTGGGAAATTATAAATTTAATTTACGTCTTCGTTGTCTCGTTCGTAACACACGTTATCCTATTTTCTAAAAAAATTGTCTTATAAGCTACTAAAAAAGAAAAAAGGCAATGAATAAGATAAAAATCGTCTTGTTTACATTTTTATAAACGTAAATAGAAGTATCGATTTAAAACTGATAACAATATTGATAAGGGGACAAGGTGAAAACTAGCGCTCGGTGCGGTAGTTGATGCAACTAATTCCTGTTTTTCTCGGAGCCACCTAAAACCAGGGAGTTAGACCACTGTGTCCCCCCGCCCCGACCCAAACTGTATGAATTTCTACATCACTTTACTTTTACTATTTGCATTACAAACAGTACATTTTTAAATGCCATAGAGCATCGAGTTTTTAAATAATGGAAAACAAAACAGAAAATATGGTACGCTGTACCATTTTGGGATGTCCCAATACTGCTCGGCAAGCTAATAAGCACCAAAAGATCAAATAAAGATTTGTAAAAAGACAGGAGGAAGCCACTAGGAAGCCACTTTTGGTCCCATTTAGAAGAATCAGCGCTAGAAGTTTGTCAAAGCCTCTATTATATTCTACTATTATTCTATTCTATTATTATATTCTACTATTATATCCTTTATCTATGGTCAAAGCTAGAAGAAAAGGGGACTTGGCAATCTTGCCGTTTGGGGTTTATTCAAAATTACCAAATATTTTTTCTTTAGACCGCCTGAAATACGATTGTAAAGCTACATGTTGATTCTATTCCACTATTTATAACGAAGATGCCAGGCTTAGGCAGGCGAAACTTTAGTTAATGTGAATTGAAAAGATATTAAGGTGTTCTTAAGTCATTAATGTTAATAAATTAATACGTATTACTAAGATGTGAACGTACTGTACTTGAAGACGTTAGGAAGAGCGTACGCCGGCCTACCGAACAAAGTTCTTGTAGGGTAGGGTGCGATGGGTTCGTGGCCGATCTACAACAAAGAAAAGTACAATGTTAACAGAAGTTTACTCACTGCACTAAGCAATACAATAGAGAAAACAGATTGACAAACCTGTATTAAAAACTTGGCGTATTCGAACGGATGAGCTACGGTATTCAGAATAATTCTGCCTCCGAGAGACGAAACGCAAGTGAGGACATTGGATTTCTCTAAATCCGAGCGAGTCGGAGACGACTGACCCGGGTAACTGCTGTAGCGGGACATTGTGTTAATCTACTCACAAACAATTTATTAAAAATAAAAGTAATATAAACAATAATTATTCAAAACAAGTCTGATAAAAAAAAATTTCTTCATCTACTTAACAAAACCAAGAACAAAACACACCGATATTTTTTAGTGATTAGTATAATGTCTAAATAACGACGTGTGTGTATATGCTTTAATTTTTTACTGAATCCAAACAAGAGATAATAAACGTAAACGCATCCTAAACGCAAGTTTCTAAACGGACATCCAGACTGAATCTAACCATTTAACGCTAAAATCAGGCTAAAACAGGGATAATAAAGTCTACGCCTAATTTTTGGGTATGTGATAAGGAAGCTTTTTCGCAAATGGTATTTTTCGTAGATCTTTCCGGACAGAGATAACCTAAACAGAAAATATTAAAATATTAGCTGTTATTATTTTTGGTCCCTACAACAAATACTAGTCGCAGTTGCTTTTGCAGTAGTTAGGTTTATTTTTAATTCAGGTTGTCGCTATTAAGACCACTGTCTTCTAAAATTTGTTGTAGTTTATTTATAAATTGTCATAAAGTTATCATGTGGTGATATTAATGAATTTAAAATTGCTATTCTGTCATTTTTATATACAAATCAAGTTATGATTTGAGTCTTTGGGTGTTTTCCCTGGTATTCATAGTATATAACTGTTAGTAATTAAAAATAAATATGGTTATATGTTGGAGTTTTTCAAATTGAGTAAGAGAGAGAATTGAATTTTGCTTTTCTTTTTAATTTATTATAAAAAGTATTTCCTTGAAATGTAAAGTTATTTAGTAAGTGGAATCTTATAGTTGATGTGAAATGTCCGTTGAACAATAAGGTAGTACAGAGTGCTTCAGAAACCATGAGTTTTCATTCACTTGGTTGGTTTTGTATCTTCTACATTCTCCCCTGTTACATTTGTTTGGACTTTGACCAAATAGGAATCACAAAATCAGTCAGTCATTTCAATATTTGTTCTAATATTGAAATCTGGGGACCAGAGGATGCGGCTGTTTCACGTCTCAAGAACTGTACTGTGGTTGAAGGCTATGTCCGCCTCATGCAGTTTGATACCAAACTCGATCCAGACATCAAAGTCAGTTTTCCAAATTTAATGGAAATCACTGGGTATTTGATGGTGTTTAGATTGAGTGGCGCCGAATCACTTGGTGAAATATTTCCTAGTTTGTCTGTTGTACGAGGAGACATTCTTTTTGAAAGTTATGCTATTGTTATTTTTGAAACATTTAGTTTGAAAACCATAGGATTAACTGCATTAAGAGAAGTCATCGATGGTGATTTGTTTATTGCTTCCAATGTCAACTTATGCTTTGTAGATACTCTGGATTGGAGTTCTATAGCTTCAGGAAATAGAAAGCATTACATAGCTGGAAACAAGAACCCTAACGAGTGCCCAGTTTGTGATGACTGTCCCAAGTTAAATGGGAAAGTATCTTGTTGGAGTCATGTTGACTGCCAGACAGTTTGTCCTTCTTCTTGCACCAAGAGTTGTACTGATGATAAAGAATGCTGTCACTCATTGTGTCTCGGGGGTTGCTGGGGCATGGGAGCCGATAAATGTTTTAGTTGCAAACACTATCGATTTAAAGACACTTGTGTCGATTCTTGCCCTCGAGGGACATACATCTTCTCAGGGTGGAGATGCTTACTGGAATCTGAATGTTACAACATGAAACCGGTAAATGATAAATATTGGAAACCTCATGATGGGCAGTGTGTATTAGACTGCCCGCCTCAATACTACCAGCAAGAAATACTCAATAATAGAGAAAAGCAGAAAAAATATGTGTGTCGCAAATGTGAGGGAGGAACTTGTAGGAAGGAGTGCCAGGGAGCTCTCATCTCTAATGTAGCAGACTCTGAGAGGATGAGAGGCTGCACACACATCAAAGGAGGTGTTCTCATCAGTCTCTCTGGACATGGTAAAAATATATTACCCCAACTTGAGAAAAATCTTAAAGACATTCAAGAGATATCGGAATACCTCAAAATATCAGATTCATATCAACTCACTTCTCTAAACTTTTTGAGGAATCTGAAATATATATGGGGAGAGGAGAAGTATAAGGGTAAATACAGTTTGATTGTTATAGGGAATAAAAATTTAGAGTTATTATGGGATTTTAACACCAAGAGAAGCAGCTTGAAAATCAATGGTGCTGTTTATTTCAGAAGTAATCCAAAATTATGCCCGAGTGAAATTGAGAAACTGGTCAATGAAACTGGTGTTTCTCCTGCTGATTCATTTTATCCTCTCCAAACTAATGGGGTTAAAAATGTTTGTAACCTTCGCGAGCTTTCTGTTTCAGTTGAAAATATAACTTCTAATTCTACTAGCATATCCTGGTCACAATTTGATTATGTTGACCTGAGGAAATTATTGGGTTATGTTATTTCTATAAAGGAAGCTCTGTATGATAACGTGACTGTATTGGATGGTAGAAACGAGTGCGGGGGAGGGGACTGGAAGGAGTATGACGTTTCTTCAGATAACTATACGATTAGAAATCTCAAACCTTTCTCTAGATATGCCTTTTATGTTAAAACTCAGACTGTGAATGCTGATTCAGGAGCTAGGAGTCCCATTACATATTTTAATACTCTACCTAGTAAACCAACTATACCTCTCGCTTTAACTGTTAAAACTAACTCTAGTTCAGAGATGACTATGTCATGGGCGCCTCCCCTGTTTCCTTATGGAATTATTTCGCATTATTTAATATCTATTTATAGAATTGCAGATTCTGCAATCGACGGTGATTACTGTGAAAATAAAGTTTCTTACAGCATGCCAACTAATAATTCTAAATACGTAGAACTAGATTCAGGTTTTAACGATTACTCAGATGATACAAAGCAAAATTCTTATGAATCTAGTGAACTCTCTGATGAACAGCGGAGACGTCTCAATGATATACATTTTGAGAATAAACTGCAAAACTATATTTATGTCAAAAGACCTAGAATAAAAAGGTATATTATCTAATGAAACAGAAAACAATGTTTCCTTTGACTCTAAAAGTGATCAACTAGTATTTATGAAAGATAAAGTTGTTAACAGAACTTTCTTTTATGTTTCGGGCCTAAAACATTTTACCAAGTACATGGTGGAACTAAGAGCTTGCAGAGAGTTGATGAAAGATGAATATCGTTTTAATGCAGAAGATTACTGCAGTGATCCCTCTTATAGATATATTAGAACCCATCCTCTTCCTTCAGCCGACCTCATCCCTGATAAATATTTATTATTTGAGGTTTCTAGAAAAGATCATGGAACAGTTTCATTGAAATGGGAAGAACCTGCAGAACCCAATGGAAACGTCACTTCTTACACCATTGAATACAAGAGAAGTGGATATTCCTCCAATTCTGAGTGTGTCAATCAGACTCAGTATAAATCAGGTAAATCCTATATTCTGAGACAACTGAGACCTGGTAACTACAGTGTCCGCATCAGAGCCAACTCTCTTAGCGGTGAAGGTCCGTTTACTTCTCCTAAATATTTCTTCATCGAAGATGATACGTCTATCTTTGCTTACTTATATTTGATATGGGGGACCCTCTTCGTTATTATGCCTGTTTCTATCGCTTACTGTGTTTATTTTTTCAAGAAAACAGAAAAGAATAAATTATTTATATCTGTGAATCCTGAATATTCACACAAGACCTATGTTCCAGACGCTTGGGAAATCCCCAGAAATCAGATAGATTTAATTAAAGAAATCGGACAAGGTTCCTTTGGTATGGTGTATGAGGGCTTGTTGAATAACAAGCCTTGTGCTGTTAAAACAGTCAATGCCCAGGCTTCTGAGGGGGAGAAGAAAGAGTTTTTGAATGAAGCCTGCGTGATGAAAGCTTTTGATACTTACCATGTTGTCAAGTTGCTTGGTGTTGTTTCCTTTAGCGAGCCTGTGTATGTTGTTATGGAATTAATGCCTAATGGAGATTTGAAGTCATTTCTGCGATCCCACCGCCCTGACGTCTGTGATCCTCATGTCAACCCTCCTTCTATGAGAAGACTTCTGCAAATGGCTGCTGAAATCGCTGATGGAATGGCATATCTGTCTGCTAAGAAGTATGTCCACCGGGATCTCGCAGCTCGTAATTGTATGGTCGCAGAAAATTTAACTGTTAAAATAGGTGATTTCGGGATGGCTAGGGATATTTATGTTGGCGATTATTATAGAAAAGGTACTCGAGGCTTAATGCCTGTGAGGTGGATGGCTCCAGAGAGTCTGAAAGATGGAATATTCTTATCTGCTTCTGATGTTTGGAGTTATGGAGTTGTCCTTTATGAAATGGTTACTTTAGCCGCTCAGCCTTATCAAGGATTGACCAACGACCAAGTTTTACGATACATAATGGACGGGGGTGTCATGGAACGGCCAGAGAACTGTGCCGATAAAATGTGGAATCAAATGAAAATGTGTTGGAGACAAAACCCAGGAGATCGGCCTACGTTCCTCGATATCGTGGAAATGTTGCATGAAGATGCGAGTCTTAGCTTCCATACAGTCTCTTTCTACGACAGTGAAGAAGGCAAGGAGCACCGGAGAAATGCCGAGGCTGCTTTAGCTCTAGCCCACAGGTCTGACTAACTAAATGTTGCTGTGTTTATAGAATTAAGCTTATTTTATGTTAATATTATAGATTAGAATGTAATCTCAATACATTGTAAAAAAAAGTGAGACTGTCTGTGATTAGTATATAATACAATTGGTTTTGATAGATGCACAGGGTGATTTTTTATTAAGGCCATTTGCTGTTTTCTTTAGTCATTTTAAAACTTTTTAAATTTGTTAAAATTATAAATAAATCCTTTACATTTGTATACTATTCATAGGTTGTTGTACATTGGTAATTGGTTTGGTCAACATTATAGCAGTTCAAACTGTGAGTTCAATGTGAGTTCAAACTTTAAATCAACCTTTGTCATTTATGTTTTGCCTAGAGAAATTAACTTAATCTACAACAGATTTTTTGTTTAGTGCATTTACTTGTTTTTTATGACTTCCGATAATGTAATTTTTTACATCTTTGGAAGTTATATCTTCAAAGGCCCGTCTACAATCTTAAGTTAAGTTAGGAAGAATCGAAGAAGTGAAGAATTCCTCAGGAAGAATCGAAGAAGTGAAGAATTTTTCACTTAGAACAAACTATTTTGAAATTCCCGCTCTTTAGACTTAAGAGATCCGTAAACACGTCTACAACCTCTGAGTTGTTAAGTCAAGTTTTAAAGTTACAATTACACATATAGCTGTATTTAGACTACTTTTTTTCCTACCGTCTACACACATTTTATTTATTTACTTATTGTAACAACAAGCAGAGCTCAATAACAATTTTAATACAATTTAAATAAACATAAACTACTAATAAACTACTTTTCTTTCTACCGTCAACACACATTTTATTTATTTATTTATGGTAACAACGAGCAGAGCTCAATAACAATTTTAATACAATTTAAATAACCATTGCTTTTTCAATGATCTTTCCTTCCATTTTTTAAAGACTTTTTGCAAATATTTTTTTAATTTACTTCTAAAATCGACCGTGTTTTATTTATTTTAATTAATAAATAAAATAAAAATGGATGAGGTAATTGTTGGGAGCGTTATTTTCCTTATCTCTAATATGTCTACAGACGTAGGAACCTCATCCATTTCGAAAACTATATAATTCAAAAATAAAAAGAAAAATATATATTATATAAAAAAATATTCAAACAAACAAAACAATCACATATTCAAACAACAACAATCAAAACAATCACATCACATCGTTTACAAAATATTGTAGTCATTCAAAAACAGATAACGTAGTACATTCTTCTTTAAGTAACTTATAAAAAACCATTCTTATGGTTTTCTTAAGTCAAAAGAGCGGGAAAAAGAATTATTTAAGAAGAAAAAGAGATTTTGAAAAATTCTTCACTTCTTCAATTCTTCTTAACTTAACTTAAGATTGTAGACGGGCCTTAAGATATGGGCAAAAGCCATATTAAAACATTTACCCTGTACATTGTCATAGGACTAAGGCACTTTTTTGGATTAGATGTCCCCTTTGGTTTAATTTAGTTGCCTTGAGAGCAGTGCATACTATCGGTTACACTTGTGTTAGTCAACTTTCTATTAGCCTTTATAATTTATGGATGAGGAGACACAGCATAAAATAGACATATCCCATTCTCTTACAAAAAGGGAAGATCTAATCAAAAAAAGTTCTTTATTAATAGGGATTAATGAAAAAGTACCTATATTTTTTGTTAGTTCATTGCCCAATAGACAGCTGAACTAGACTTACCTGATGCACAAGGAGAAGGTTTTGGCCTTTCGGCATACAATATTCTCTTTTTACTAAAGGGTTTTATAATGTAATTCTACTTTTATCCATAGAAAATTATATATGAGGGATTGCATAGAAAATATTTTGAATGCACATATTTACTTATTTTTTATAAATAAGTTGAAGTACTTTTTATTAAACCTTCAGCCTATGAAGAATCTAAAATTTAACCATTTAATTCAATTAAAAAAAGTCTTTGTTTCCAAACTTAAGTATTTTAACATATAGACGGAAATAGTTGACAATATAATATAAAAATAGATTTTTACAGGAGTAAACAAAAAAAATTGGAACCTACAAAGCAAGTGGGGACTCCGAAAAACAGTATATATTCAAAGGAGTTTAATCTACAGTTAGCGAAAAATAGTAGTAATTAAAAATAAATCAAAAATATAAAAAGTAGTAAGAAACAGTTACAAAAACTTAAGTATACAATTAAAAAATTAAAAATTTAATTGAAATTTGTCAACATTTGAAAAATGTTGTCAAATTGAAATTAATTAGGGTATTATCGAACCCCTGGTTTATCAGTGCTTGTCTGGGTTTCAAACTCAATGATATGTAAAGCTGTTTATTTTCAAGCCACTTTCTCTTGTTGTAAAGTATTTATTTTATTTATTTCTCTGTCTTTGATACTAATAATTGTATCCCCTTGTTCATCTAAATCTGCCATAACAATTTTTGTTAGCTTTGTTTTATCATTTATTTTAATATGTGCATTAAGTGTGTATATATTTTTTTTTATTTTTTCGTTTTAAGTTTTATTTACTAACAAATTCAAGAAGATATTTTATTTTCTTGTAGCAAATATTTTTGCTTACTATTCTTTTTTGCTTCTAAGCAGCATATTTATACCACAAAGTGGTTTATTTTTAAAAGGACCCTTTTTATTTTCTCTGTTGTTTACTTTAAGCTAATGCATTAAAAACAATGACAGTACGTGTTTAGGAACAATCAGCTTGTCTTTTAATTGGACTCAATGGCACTGATGGGTGGAATTACGTCACTCTGTGGATTTCTGACTTATTTTACTCACTTCTCCGTTGTAGAGCCAGCAATTATGAAACCTCTTCAGTATGCGCATTATTTATGTAATTTGCTTTGCATTTTTTGTTTTAGCTATTAACAATGTGATATTCTATAATTTTAATTTGATATTTATTATTATTTCACTGTTCCGTTATTAATTTTTTGTTTTTGTGGTGTGTATTAATTTTCTTTTATATCGCTGACATCAACTAGTTGGTGTCCTTAATGTAGTCTACCAAGGAACTGGGGAATTTAATTCCCCTTTATCTTCCTGTTTTCTCCTCCCTTTTACCAACCATAGACCTAAATCCGACTAACTAGTGCACAGACCAATTAAAATACAGCTCGTCTTTTAATTCGTTTGTGCAAACATATATATGTTTTATGAAGGGATCCTGATTGCATGGCAAGTTTAGCATAACCATAAACAGTTTCCCTTTGGAATTTTAATGAAATGCTTGTAAATTAACTATGAACAATTCAGAATATGACTAATGACTGGAGTACTTTGTTAGTTTCTCTATTGTATGCCTCTATTGTATTGGTTACTCGAGAAACTAACCAAGTACTCCAAGTAGTCATTAGTCATATTCATCTCCTCTTAAATTTTATATTTTAAGCATATAATTGCTGGCCCTTAGCCTGGGTGGAGGCAAAAGAGGCCTCGCCCTTCTAGGAAAAATGCTACTCCAGTAGGTGTGTTAAACATCCTTCCCTTTGGTGTTGTATAATTCTTTAAATCTTTAAATCTCTTTATTTCACGGTATTTTATACCAGTTACATAAAAAAATAACATAACAAAAAGAAATACAATTAGGCAACATACTAATTACAAAATATCATACAATATTTATAATAATACTATTAGCCATTATTCTAAAAGGATTCTTTAATTGTTGCTTATTGTTGCTTCTTACATATTTGTCTTTTTGCCATCAATAATTATATGCAGCTGTCATTGTTTAATATTTATAATCGATCAAAGAAATTTTAATGCATACCCTTTAACTGATTTTAAGGTCCAAAACGGGCATGATTATGGCCAACTTGGCTGAAACATCTCCACAGTAATTTTGGCTATTATTATCCCGATCAATGAAGTTTTTGTTTCACTATTAAGTTTGTAGAACTTCCACACAAAATGTTATGTGATAATGCCTGAAGATGACTACAGAGCTAGTCGAAATTTATATTGCAATTTATAAATAAATAATTGTGTCTCTCTATTATTTGTAGAACTAATACCTATAGTTTATACTATTTGTGCAATAATATTATTATCCCGTTTTGGATCTTAAAAATGAATAATTATACCAGATGGAACATTTTCAATGGTGTGACATGGTCATTGTCTTTTCAAAATTATCTCTACCCTTTAGTAAGTTGGCCCATACCAGATAAAATTCAACAATACTTTTTGGCAACTAATATCACATTACTTTCTCAGTAATGGGATACAAATATTTAAATATTCTGGTAATTTTTCATTAAAACATACTTCTAGTGTGGTTTTGAACGGCAATTAATTATGTATCTTTGACAATAACTTAATGACAAATTACCAGAATACGGGGAATATGTATCACTACATGTCTTTAAACCACTGTAATTTCTAAAACTACATCTTATTGAAGCTTCAAATATAGTCTCTAAAAGCACATAAGGTGGGATCCTGGAATGTAGTTTCTAATTCCACATTCGATGGGGGCCTCAAAAAGTTCTGTTAATTTTTGTTCTTTTGTGGCTGTTGCTTCTAAGTAGAGTGAATTTTCAATAAAAGAATAATTTTAAATTTAAGTAAAATTTCAATAAAAAAGCCAAGGAGGGTGAACACCTGTTCACCCTCCTTGGTTTGCCTTATTACATATTTTCTTTAAATGTAAACAAATCTATAAACAAGATTTATAGAACTGTATGTCTTAAGTTTTTGGGTTACTATTAGGATGCCTATGACAAAGAGACTAATACCTGTTAATACTTTGAGGGAGGAATTATAAGGGGTCTAGAAGTGAGATAGTTTCCATTAGGTGCCAGAGGAAGATGAGACTACCCACACCTCTACAACCCCTATTAGAGGTGTTCCCTAAAAACAGCAGGCATTTTTCAGTAACATTATATTAAATCACTTAATATCACAAATATAATTAAAGAATATATGCAATAGATAATAATTAAAACTTATTTTAAATTCATTTTTTTTAATTTAAGTCAAAATACTCGACAAATAATTTAATATTTACGTGAAATTGTAATAATTAAAAAAATGTCATCACCAATGTACAGTTATGGTGCTAAGCCACTCAAGGAATGATAATAGTGATTGTATCCTCTCTCTAAGTATTGGCCTCTTTGACTATGAAGCTGACAAATGTCATATATTTATTAATTCTTTTAAATCATATTTTTATATCTCTGATAAATGGATTATTTTGTATATTGTAGCAATTAATTATATAATAGTGAGCTTCGTATAAAGAATGTTGTATGTATGTAATAATAATGTATAATGTTCGTATTATGAATTGTTGTATGTATTAATCTTAAAATGATGGAAAAGGTTGGCTGGGAATAAACATTTTTTTAAAGTGCTTTTTATTTTTTCTTAGCATCTTAATATATGCAAAATTTTATAGTTTTCCAGAAATATATTGGGTTCAAAAACAAATGAAAAGGTTAATTTTATCATTCTCATTATGGCCTTTCCTTCCTTTAATATCTCTAGTTTATTCTAGAAGATTAAGTCCATAAGAACAAATTACCAAAAATAGTCCTTTTGTTTTTTCGCCTACAGAGATAACCTCTGTAACCATTGAGGATGGCTAGCTTACATAGATTATATTTATTTTGTTAGTTTATTAATTAGCATACTTAGTTGACTAAAATAGATATTGGTCTCTAAATATTATATTGGTCTCTAGCACACGGTTTTAATCAGTTGATAGCCTGGGAAAATGAGTTCAGAAACCAATGAGGTTGGCATAATATGATATTGTGGGCGTGGTTTAATATTCAGGACTAACTTCATTGGCTCCCTCCCTTCTCAAAGACAATTATTGTAAATTACGTTTCAATATTGTAAAAAGTAAAGTTGCATTTTTAATTTTCTTAGCTTAAATTTTATAATTTTTTTTTGCTTTTACTAAGTATATGACTTCAGTCAATTGTCAATGTTGTCATATTTAAGGCCAACATATGTGCCAAGTTTAATCTCATTATCAGCATTAGTTAAATGTTATCAAATGACTTGTATACGTTTTTTAATGAAAATAATGCAATTGAGTTGAAATTTGGTACAAGTATATTTCTTTACGTAATAAACAAGCATAATAAATTCCTTTTGAACCCTTAGAATAATGGTGGTTATAACCAACATTCTATGAAATATGTTTGTACAAAATTATTTTGATAAAATTGGAGATTTTCCTCATCACATCGGATACGCTCATCCTCCCTGCTTCGCTCGTCCTAAGAACAAAAAAAAAATACATCACACAAAACATTAAATTTATACCGCAATACTTCTTTGGACTTGCTTCGCTCTTCCACTGATAGTAAATACATACGTTTCATTTCTAGCGGTCACCTATCCAAATTCAGTTGACCGCGCTCGATTCTGCTTAACTTTTATGATCCAACAAAAATCATGGATATACTTGTCGTATTGACACAAAGCGTAGGGTGCTAATTTATAACGCAAGGGCGTTATAAATTTACTTTCCGATTTGTCACAATGTTTTAAAAAACGTACACAAGTCATCTGATAAAAATTGAACTAATGCTGATAATGAAAACTTGAAAAACATGAAACTTGGCACATGTGTTAGTGTGTAGATAGAATCTCAATCTGATCTCAACATTTTTTTTGCGTTTCATGATTTTTCCGAAAATGTTTGCTGAATCTTTATTGTGGGTTAATGGTTATCGGAGACGAGACCTCAAAAATAGGTTACGGGGTATCCGGAGGATACCGGATAACCGAACAGAATACGGGGTATTCTGAGGACTCGATTTGCTCGCCCTCAGAATATACAAAACGCCAAATTTATACTGCAAAATGTTTTCGGACTCGCTTCGCTTGACCATCTCGCTAGCTTGAGATGGTCAATACATTAGTTTTGTTTTCAGCGGTTACCCATCATGGCAGAGCTCGGTCTCACTCATCGATGCTGCTTAGTATTTATGACCCCACAATACCATAGTAATACTTGCCTTATTCAAAAGGAATTTATTATGCTTATTTATTACGTAAAGATATATACTTGTACCAAATTTCAACTCAATAGGATTATTTAGAAAACGCATACATGTCATTTGATAACAATTTAACTAATGCTGATACAAGAGTCAATTGGCTCCTGTGTTATCAGTAGAATTACTTTGTGTTTACGGTCCTGTGCTCATTCTATATTAGTATTATTCTAAGGTTATACCTATCACACTGTTAAGTAGATAATGAAGTCTTTCATGACCCCATAATGTCATAAAAATTTTCGCTCGCGTGTCTGATTATGGCGCCATTTTAAAACTTTAATTATTTTGTGCGAGTGATTCGGAAAAACTCTGGTATTGAAGCGAGTCTAAAGTAGTAGAGGTCAATTTCTAAGATGAATGTATTTTAACAAAAAATGTGATATAAAATAAAACAAACTTTATTGTCGAATTTTAAATGAATGCACAAGGGGTAAAGGTGTTCAGTTCATCTAAATATTCCTTTCTGTGTGTAGGAGGTGTAGAAATACTTTTTTGAAGATGATGACGAAGAAAACATTTGCCCGCTAACACCTGTAAACAAATTGATTAAGTATTAATAATTTATTAAAACGATATAATTATGTCATACACTTAGGCTTGGAATGTGCGACATCTGGCGACTGTTTCTTTATTCGATTTTTGTCTATATGAGTAAAATTAGTTGGACGTAATCCATTGTCAGCACTATTTACAATTAACGACGTTTCGGGAGCAGGTACTTCTCCCATCATCAGGTTCGTCTTGAGAAAGACGGTGTGTGAGTCAAGTGTTGGGTGTTAGGACTTTAACCTAACTTTGTAGGCAGGTATCAACGACTTGTTATGCACTTTGAAACCTTGTCTACGATGGGGCCTTCCCCCAACTCGTTTGCCCCAACGTTTGCTCCCGAAACGTCGTTAATTGTAAATAGTACTGACAATGGATTACGTCCAACTAATTTTACTCATAATTCACCATTGTCACAAACTTTCACGTCTAAATTTTTGTCTATAGTAATGTGTGTGTTGTGTCTAAGTCAAGTCCCTCTCTGTTTTGTGACATTTAACACAGACTCAACTCTCTCTACCTTTCATTCAAAACTCGTCGGAGACTATTAAGTGAATAATTCGAATAGAGTAAGATATAAATGCGCCAATATGATTTCATTAACATTTGAGATATAAGACGCGAAAGATACCTCGGAGCTTTTCCTAATCACATCAGAATCGATGTGAAATAAATAAATTCTTTTCATTCTCAGCGGTCACTAATATAGCACTGACCACGCTCAATGCTGCTTAACTTTTATGATCCAACCAAAACCACAGTTATATACTTGTCGTATCGAAACGAAACTTAATGTGCTTATTTAGTACATAACAGTATACATACTTGTACCAAGTTCCAATCGAAACGGCATTTTTACAATTTTTTAAAAAACGTACACATTGATGATAAAATTTTAACTAATGCTTATAATAAGATGAAACACACTCATACATACAGACAAACAACTTTGTGAAAACCTCTCAGAAGGTCTTAAAAACATCTAAAACGGATAATTCCGATGACATCCCGGTTTTGGATTTTTTTGAAAACACAATTCTTTTCCTTTATAATGAGGTATACATTATACGGTATTAATGAGGAAAAGTAAAAATGAAGATGACGATGTTTGCTGTAGTTTTATTAAATTCATGAATAAAGTGGCATTATATTTTAGTAGGAGAAAATATTTTTTCCTTACTTTGTACCTCAAATTACCTCTATACTCTCTGAATTCCCAGCATATTTCATTCCAAAACAACTAACAGAGACAGTGGCGTAGCCAGGATTTAATTTCGGGAGGGGCTGAATGTTAAATTGTAATATATATATATATTATATAATATATATATATATATATATATATATATATATATATATATATATATATATATATATATATATATTGTATATTGTTCAATGTTTTCAAATTATTTTTATATCTCTCAATTTCATTGTATATATTTAGGGTTTCGAAGATAATCTTCGAAACCCTTATACTTTCTGTCGAGCGTCCGTCTATCCGATTTCTCATCTCAGGAACTACAATAGCTAGGAAGTTGAAATTTGGCATACATGTGTAACTATTTTATGCAACAACAGGAAAAATATAGCCAACTATCTTACACGCGCATCTGTCGATTTATGAGCGAATGCGCACATTCGCTAAAAATAAATATTTTTTTGAAAAATCATGTGGTTGATACCCCACATGTATTGTAGGTACCGATGGGTAGAACACAAATATGCATCGCTTTTTCAAAATGGCGGCTATTACACCCGCCAAAAATATCGAAAACCCCCAAAAAATGACATAAAGGCGAGCGAAGCGAGCCCTAGAATATTATGTTATGTCTTTACTCTATGCTATAAAATTAGGTTCTGATAAACATATACAAAAGGCGAGCGAAGCGAGCCCATGAATTTCATGCCTTGTTTTAAGTGTTTCTCTTAAAGTAGGTATTGACAAACAAGCACATAAAGGCGAGCGAAGCGAGCCCTTTAATTTTATTTTATGTTTTACATTTTGTTCTAAAATTAGGTATCGACAAACAAACATATATAGGCGAGCGAAGCGAGCCCTAGATTGTTATGTAAAAGTTTGATTCTATACTTTAAAATTGGCTAGAACCAAACAAGCACCTAAAGGCGAGCGAAGCGAGCCCTAGAATATTATGTTATGTCTTTACTCTATGCTATAAAATTAGGTTCTAACAAACGTATACAAAAAGGCGAGCCCTAGAATATTTGTTATGTCTTTACTCTATTCTATAAAATTAGGTTCTGATAAACATATACAAAAAGGCGAGCGAAGCGAGGCCATGAATTTTATGCCTTGTTTTAAATGTTCCTTTTATAGTAGATATTGACAAACAAGCACATAAAGGCGAGCGAAGCAAGCCCATAATATTTAATAAAAGTTTGAATTTATAGTTTAAATTGGCTAGTAACAAGCAAGTTATATGTATAATGTTTTTTTTATTCCATACTTATAAGAAGGAACTGATAAGCAGACACATAATGGCGAGCGAAGCGAGCCCTAGAACTTCATGTTGTATTATAATTATTTTTCCTAAAATCAGTACTAACAGACACATATAGGCGAGCGAAATGAGCCGTGTAATGAGAGTATATTTGGTAAAATTATATTTTTACCCTGCGAAATTTGCTTATAACAAACATACAAATGAAATGAGCACTTATATATTTTGTTATCTTTTCAGTGTAGATTCTTAATTAGGTAATGATTTCTGATACACAGAAACGCAAGCGTAGCGAGCCGTGGAATATTATGTTATAACTTATTTATTTTTTCTAAAATTAGGTATCGACAAATACTAACATATAGGCGATTGAAGCGAGGCTTATAATATTAAGTATATTGTATGATTGTATAGTATTAATACATTATATTTATGAAAATATCTGAGAAACCCTTATAATGCTTGCAAGCACTTTGACGGATTTTTTTTTATATATTATGATATTTATATTATAAGTTTATTGTTAAAAATATATGTAATTTATTATTTTTATATGTTTTTAATAGGTTTTATTTTTTTCACTCATTTATTGCGGGTTTAGGTTATGTAAAAATTTCGGGGGGGGGGGGGGGGGCTCAGCCCCCCTGGCTACGCCACTGAACAGAGAACATGGTAAAAATCACATATGAGGTTTTAAAACACCTAAAACGGATAATTGTGATCTCGGCCATCGTGTTTAGTTTAACACATTGCTCTTGCATACTTATGTTCCTACATTAACAGGCGAAGAAAAATTAATTATAAACAGTGACACAATGCATAGGGTCATGTGTGCATTAGCGTGTAGACAATCTTTATGATCATAGAAGAACCAGCTACTGTCGATACATGCTGTTGGATATGAATATCCCTGGACCGGTTTTGGCATAACGCCATCATCAGCAAGCGAGGCAACACTCGAGCTCTCAACTAATAAAGTTATTTTAGTGAATAATTTCTAGTGTCAATGAGCACGACGAGCCCTCTGAATATCAATCTTTATAATATTTCCTTTATTAATTTCATTAATTAACAGTAGTTTATTGATAATATACTGTTATTTTATCAAATAAACAAAGACAAACAAGTTATATGAGGATGTACCGTCAAATGAGGACGGTATAATTTTCTATAATTAAACGCGGAAGGGTTTTCCTAATTTAAATTACGCAGGAACCCTAATTTACCCTCTACTAATTCAGTCTCGCTTGAATAACTGAGTTATTTTCGCGAATCACTCACGCAAAAATTTTAAAGTCTGAAAATGGCGCCAAATTCTTACCTTCTTTAAAATTTGGAAGTAATGTCGTGGATCCAGTCGACGTAAGAAGCAACATTGGTGTAAATACTAGGTACTCGTTTTTCGCACCTAGAAGATCCAAACGACGTAATGCCGGCTAGATATCTCTTGCCTTCAATATCTACTGCTAGCGGCCCACCGCTGTCTCCCTAGATCATATAATACGAATGCTAGAATTCTCTAGAGTGAATATATACAGGCTCTCTTAGAATTTACCATAAGCCTAACAAAAAATTAATTAAGGACTCAGTTAAGACCTTTTAGCAAATTTCCCTAGCACCTTAGGAATTATTTTCCTTAGCACCTTTTAGGAAAAATTCGCTAATGATACAGGGAAAATACGTCTCGCGAAACTTCATATTCATATACATACATACACACTTACAGATATATATATATTATATTATATATATATATATATATATATATATATATAATATATATTAATAAATTATCGTTATCGCTAATAATCATGTAGTAAAGTAGAAGTGTATATATATATATATATATATATAATATATATATATATATATATATATATATATATATATATATATATATTTGTGTATGTGTATGTAAGTATAAAGTTTCGGAAACCTATTCTTCCGTTATTACAGACCCCTGAAACGGATTTGTGTCGAGGTGTGAGGTTCGACTCACACCATGACGCCTATCCCATTAGCGAATTCTTTTTCAACGGAAATATGCTAAAATATATGTCAGAAACAAATTCATATACAGTATGTCCTCGGATTGGGTTGGGTATACGTGTAAATGACAAAACATTTTAATTTTTGACAAAAGTTGCTGCATACAATAGCTTTAATATTCGTAACACGTCACCAAAAAGTGGTATTATCAATGTACGGTACGATTTACAGTTATTTAAATAAATTATTATCAACATTGTGCAATTATTATCAATATTGGTGCGAGTATTCAATTTTTGTTGAAAAATCATATTTTTAAAACAAGAAAGCTGAGGACTCAAACTTTAGCGTTAGCGGGGCAAAATGTTGTTAATACATAGAATCGAACTTTATATAAGTTTGTTATAACTACTCAATACTTCATATAAGTTCCTTACATTGAATGCAGCATACATTGGACACATTGCGGCTACGCTCTGATTTTTTTGAAAGATAAGTTTTATATTCCTGTAATGATATTTGAGAGACGATGACTACATAAAGTTTCGTTAAATAGGAAATACTCACGGCGCAGGTTCCAGAACCGTTGAAGTCGGTACAAAGTTGAGTTTCCTCCAGGTTATATGCCCTTCTCCACTTTCTCTGACAGGACTTGAAACTCGTAATATTTACGTAAGACATTTGCAGTTGATCTGAGCCGACATTGTGAGCTGAAATAAACATTGTGATTGGAAGTGTGTTGACACTATTGTTTTTTTAGAAACAAACTGATCCGAAATTAAGTCACCATAGACACCTGTTCTGTGGTACAAATAAAGAAATAACTATTCTGCAAAAATCTGAATGCAGATGCAACACATGGTCTCTGTTTTTTGTGAAAGAATTTGTAGCGGTTCTAAATTGAGCAAGCAATTTAGATAAGCTCATACTCCCAATTATTGGTCAGAATGTTAAAATCACATCATTTAGTTACTTCAAACTTCTTATTTTACTTTTGATTGTGTCAGCATGTTTACATGCTGGTTACAAACCCCGCTATGAGAGAAAGGGTAGACTTTACGTCTAAGTAGGGACTGTCAGGGATTTAATGGGAGAAGTTCGGCCATTAGGTTTTTGGGCACGATACAATTATAATGGTTCTGACTCCTCCTGGGTGGTAACTTCCCATCTTAAGGTATGATCACATAATCGCATCTGTCCGTTTATACTTAGGTAACTTATAGTTACAGTAACCATATAACTCTAATTTGGATTCTCTTCAGGGATCCGACCAATTATGTACCCATATAATATTATCTGCCTTTTAGTATAATTAATCTGACAATATACATTACTTCATATCCTTAATTACTTTGTTCTTATTTCTGAAAATGTACTATTCAAGATCCTACGTGCAGGTGTTGTTCAGCTACTTGTTTGGAGCTGAAATGCCTGTTACAAATTCATATCAAAATGCAGTTTGGAATTGAGAGTAGCTATGCATAGAATACCGCTTAGTTTTTTCCAATTACGAACCAAAAATGTTTTATCTTTAATATAATTGTCTGGGAAATTTTTTTAGGGAATTTTGTTTGGAAAAAATCGATAATAAGATAAGCGCTGTGGCGGGAGTCGAACTTCGGAGTGTAGCCAAAATCCATTTCAAATGTCCCAACCACGAAAAAATACGTTATGCGAAACTTGTTACAAAAATCAACCTTAGGAGGGAAGGGGGGACACAAAACATATTGAAAACCAGGTTGCTGTGACTTCATTAGCCCGGTTTGCAGAGTCAGGAAAATTTAAAAAAAATCACTAAAATTCAAGGTTAAAATTTGTCAAAGGAAATTCATTATATTATTTTGTAATAATGCCGCACCCCAAAGAAATATATAATATTGGGAGTAATCTCTAATGAAGTTAGAGTAGTTCATACCGTCTGCTGTTTTTCCAAATCCAGAAATGAGAGCTTGCATCCCGGCGAAATAGTCAGTTTGATTCATACTAGGCGTAGGCAGAGATAAGGCGCAGATGGTGAAGGTAAACACCACAGGCTCGGGTAATTTCATGATGGCTATGTCATTCTTTAGGTCCAAGTCATTATAGTCCGGATGTCGGATGTAGTTGTTGTAATCAATAAGATATGCTTTGACACCCGCACCAAATATTTCCCGCTTGTTTGAAGCGCCAACTATCACTAAAGCGCCGATAGTCCTTGAAACATAGAATAAAGTATCCTGAATACTCAACCTTTAAATAGCAAAATCCTTTTTGACGTCATCTTTTTTTTTCAAAGATGAAGCTCCGTAAGATAAAGCCATGACCCAAGTTTCATTGCGATTAGCACTATATATATATATATATATATATATATATATATATATATATATATATATATATATATATATATATATATATATATATATATATATATATATATTTTTTTTTTTTTTTTTTTAGATAAATAAATAAATAGAAATATATAGGTGATAATATGAAAATAAATATTACTAAATATAAATAGAGATAAAAGAAAATAAAAAGATATTACTGTAACTGAAATAATATATTAGAAAGAGAGTACGCTGTGTTAACTGTACAAGTGTAAACTGGTATCTCAGTTATGGAGCTCTAAACTAATATCGTCTACATAAATTCTTTATACATATTCTCTGAACTACAAGCTAAATTATAGTAGTACTTATCCTAGGATCAGTTTAGTAGCAACTTCCTGCACATTAGTGCATTCTGAAACTCTAAACAATTCGGATCTAGTATAGAATATATTATATATATATATATATATATATATATATATATATATATATATATATATATATATATGTGTGTGTGTATGTACATCCATAAGATAGATTTATCCTCATTATAGAATCCTCATTAGCGTAATTTTCCTCAAAAATGTGATAAAAATCAACAAAAATTATTGGATTAAGTAGATATTTGGTAAACACGTACTCCTACAAACAGCATCAGTGATAAATAACAGCATTAAATATACGACTACATTATCAGCAACATTAGTTTTTATGAGTTTAAGCATTTTATCGAATGAAGCTGAGCAATTTATCAAAAAAATGTTCATTGTAACTTGAACATGGACATTTTTGTTGTTCCCTTTTACAAAGGGAATTCCCTTTTGACGAAAGTCTTAAAAGTGTTAAAAATGCCTGAAACTGATAATAATGGTGAAATCTCGGTTTTGGATTTTCAGTGTGAACACAAAAGTTTTCCTTATACCTTCGGTAATAGCTGAGGAAAAGTAAAAAAAATGGAACTATAATATAATAAGGTAGGTACTCTTTCTTATTAAAACATAAGTGAAATTATCCATTAATTTTTTGGATTAATTAATTGTGTTCAAGGTCTTCTTGTTTAAGCTGTAAAATCATATTGAGTAGAATCTCCGGTTCAGAGCCAAATAACAAACAGAACAGTTAGTTTGTTTGAAATAAACAATACACTAGTATAAAGCTACGCTTGTATGAAATAAACTCTAGTAGGTAATATTACCTGCAATAAATATCAATATATATACTTGGATGACTGACCGCGGGGAATATCAAATGATTTCGAATAGTGAAGGTTTGCCTACCGAATACAAATCAGTGAAAACATTTCCAAAGTACCACATAACCGATGTTTAACCGTAAATTTGTTGCGATTTTTTTTACTGTACTTGCTAATTTTACTTGAGTTTTTTGGTAAAATTCGAAAGATAAGACTTGGTACGACCTAGGACATACCCGTGTAAGCAATGTGCGACAGTAGCAATATGCCTGGGAGATATCAATGTTCCACCGCACTCTTGACTGCCTTTGTCCAGTAGAAATGCCTGTATATAGACCTGATAACACACTTGAACTGACGTAACTGACTGTCCTCCTATTATCTTGTGATCTGGATTTATTTCTTCTGCGTCAAGATCTTCTTCATTACCTGTGCGATATAGTGAGCACAAGTCCCAAGTTACCATTACAATACAAACTTATTCGTAGATTTTAAGAGGAATTAAACCTAATTTTATAATGATAAGCAGGTATACTGATAAACCTGTTTATCAGTCTGACTGAAATAGTATGATCAGACTGATAATAACAACCATAGTTGTTATTATCAGTATCTATTTTATGGTTACAATTATCGTGGGAATGCTAATAGTTGGAGGTAATTTTAATCAGGCTGATACGATAATAATAATGAAACAATGATAAATAAGCATATTAAGCGAACTGTTTGCAGACGATGTACATATTTCTTGTAAACACGTTTCAATTAAACAGCTAGTCTAATTCTAGTGAAACTAGGCACAAAAATCAAGTCCTATGAGAATAGATTTTGGGATTAATCTACGGATTAATCCCAAAAGTGACGTCATTTTAATACGCCGGATTACGATCCGGCGTATTAAAATGACGTCACTTTAAATTTATAAAACAAAACTTAGATCATAAAAAAATGCAAAAAAAAAAAATATTTGAAGAATCAGCTACTGTCGATACATGCTGTTGGGTATAAAATATCCCTGGACCGCTTTCGGCTAAACGTCATCATCAGCTGGCGGGGCAACACTTGAGCTCTCAACTAATAAAATTATATCAGTGAATAACTTCTAGACACAAAGAGCACGACGAGCCCTCTGAAGATCACAAATTTAAAAAAAAAATATTTGTTTGATAAAAATTATTTAAAATATTATGCATTTTATTTTAATAGAAAGATACCTCAACAGACTATGCAGCTGTCACAGCTCCCGATATATGTATTTACGGATGTGCACAATTCTTGTAATCACTTTTTAAGCTTCAACTCTTGATCCAAATTTAATGACACTTGGCACAAAAATCAAAATCAAGGAGAGGAAGAACTGATACAATTTTAAGGCTCTAATAAATCAAACAAGGCGTATCAAAAAGAGTCACTTAAAGTATTTGAAGCAGCCAATCATTAATCAAGGGTAAAATTAATTAATGTTATAAATGTTATAAACTAATATCATATTTCCGTACAAGCAAGTGTGTTTACAAAAAAGGCGCTCAACCATTCATATATTTATAAGAATATGGATGTGCGCCTTTCTTGTAAACATACTTGCTTAAACGGAAATATTATATACTTTTATAATATTCAGGATATTTATCTCGAGAACTATGCTAGCCACAAATGTGGTTGAGACCTCATAGTCCAAGAGCCAGGCCTAAAAAATATGTCTCATTTTGTACTACTTGAAACCATAATTTTCTGAAAATAAACCCTAAATTATGAAGGAAAAACATAGTCTGCCTATCTAGATTGGAGCCCTTCATATGAATGCGCTCGCTCAAAATATTAGAAAATCGCACAAATTCCAGTTTTCTTGCAATAAGTGGCTCCCTGCAGATCGTGTGCAAAACATGAAGAGATATTTTTTAAAGCTAATAAAGTATCCCCATCAAAGTAAAGAGAATGATATGTCAGCTGAGAGTAACTGGGAAGTCATACATAGGATACTATTGTAATGGCAATCTTCATAGACTCAGCCTTCCTAATAATTGCCAAGTCTGCAATAGTCAAGAGCCAGAAGACCTAGTGCATATTATGTTTCGCTGTCCCATTTATCAACCACTTAGATCTCATTACCTAGCAACTAATAATAATAGATCACTGTTTCCCCAAAACTCTCCATACTACATTAACCAGCTTTTAACCATGCTTAATCCTACTAATTCCTTCCTCGCGTTCAATATATATAACTTTTTTCATAATCTGTTTCTCTTAAGAGCCTTTTGTCTAAATGAATAACAGTTTCGTTTCAATTGCCTTGTATGTGTAATTTTATCTATAATCTATCATTTAATAAAATCATTTTTTTGTAGTTATTTATTATTTGGTCAATATATATATATATATATATATATATATATATATATATATTATATATATAATATATATTATATATATCTAACTATAGGTAATTGAAACGGTAGTTGAAAAAACAATAATTTAAAATTATTGTTTTTTGTATAATTTATAAATTCAAGGATGAAAGCTTATATTTTATTTATTTTTTGTTAACAATAAAAAAAGTAATTGTATGTACTTAACTTTGTATAGGACAATGTCCTAAGAACAAATATAATTTCTTTCTTATTCATATTCAACAAGTGTTTTTTAGTCAAATCGGATAAGTACAACTATTTGTTAATTAAAATGGTGTAAAATTATTATCTAGTCAACTGCAGTCTTTATACATATATAGTTATTAAACCTTAAAAATTTTAATTTATTGTGAAAAGTATTTATTTTAGTTAGTTCGTTTGTTTGTTATTTTTGTTATAGTTTTAAACATCTCAGATTTAATAATGTTAGACGTTTCGTCTAATAGTATAGTACTTTAAATAGTATATTTAATTTTATTTTATTATATGGAACTTTTTTACATGGAATTTTATCTTATGCGTTACAAATGCACTATAGGATATAGTGCATTTGTAATAACTAAGCTATTAGTTAATAAATGTTTAGTTACCAAAAACATGTTTATAAGTCATATTGCAGTGTGCTGGTCTTGTGCTATATTGTTCATTTATTTGTATACTTATTTGTTTCTTTTGATTTGCATGGTAGTTTTAAGATTAATCCAAAAATGACGATTGATTTATATTATATTGTTGTATTCATATCAATAAAGAATTTTTTTTTATTTATTTAGTTACGCTCATCCTCCCACAATTCCACAATCCAGCCACGCCTGGGATGTGGCCATCGTGCCAGAATTATTATAAATTGGTTTATAAATGTTTTAAACAAATTGTTATTTGTAATTCTTGTTAATTTTTGAGTGACGCCATTTTAAAACGCCGTGTTGGATTACCAGCAAAGTTTAATCAGTTTTCCCACTCATAAACTCTTATTTTTTAGAAATTTTTCATTAAAAATTGGATCAGCCGTTTGAGCTGTAGCGTGTTTACAAGAAATATTTCCATCCATAAAATCAACCAGATAAGTCTGAGGCCGGCATATCCGCAACTTTTGCCATACATCATAAGATAAATGAGTAAAAGCACATTATGACTAAAGCCAAATTTTTATTAATTTGATAAAATAATAATTATAATAATGACTTATGTGCTTTTTCCCGCCGACCCTAGAAATAAGGCGCGGTCGAATATTCTCGGCCTTCTAGAACGTTGGATCACCAACAAACTTTTTTTATAACTTTTTTTTTTCAAAATTTTTAGTAATTAGCCGGATTTGAGATAAATGAAGCCTTTTTCCGTAATCTGCACGCTCTTTTGGTTAATCTCAAAGAGTATTTTCACTCAACGATGTATTTTTAACTTGGTACATACATAACTACTGTTATAATACGACACACGGCTAAAATCAATTGACACCCCGCCAAAATCTCAATGCTTTCAACCCTCTTTTTTTAATAAAAAAAATCCCTTCTTTTATGTAACAAAAAAAATTCCCTACTCTGGCAACACTGAAAGTCAGGTTATGTTTTGAATTTTATTAATTGTTTTTATTTTATATCGAATTTTTTATTTTAAAAATTATTTATTTACGTCTTAAGAAGGAAATTGTTGTATCTTATAAATTTACCAACTAAGTGTTGTTAAATTTGTTTGGGAAGTATGAATTAAGTGGATTTAAAGTTTTTAATTACGTAATGCAATAGATCATAATAGTTCTTTGATAAAAGTTTGACGTTTTAAATAAATTGTCAGCTATAATTACTTTTTTCCAAAACAAAATGCTTTTTTGTGTCAAGTTTGTATAATTGAATGCGTATTGTTTCATATTATAAGAGTAATATGACACAATATGCATTCAAGACTTAAAAAGTCAAGACTGTCATATTGAAAGACATGACATTTTCAAAAAAATTCTGTCTTTTGGTTGACAGAGCACAGAACCCGCGCAGCAAGAAATGCTTAAAGAATACGTCAATGTCCAAGCGTCAAATATAGGCACTCAGATCATATTACAACTTCGCAATAATTGGATGAATTGAACAGATTGAATGAAACGAAACGAAATCAAACAGATCAATATGCACAATGAGGAAATAAAAGTGACGCGAGGTTACAATATTTACAACCAGTGTTGCCTTTTTATGATTTTATTTACGAAAAGGTATTTTTTATACCGAGGTTGGCATGAGGTGGAGGGGGAAAGAGCGGGGTCGGCCTGAACCAATTGAATTCTTTCCCTCACAGATTTTTGGCGCGCTGTCAATTGATTTTAGCCGTGTGTCGTACTATAGACGTCAATATTTGTGTTATATTTTGACATGTCATTTGTAACATTGACGTCTAACAGTAGTTATGTATGTACCAAGTTAGATTAAAATAAATCGTTGAGTGAATGTAATACTCTTTGAGATTAACCAAAAGAGCGTGCAGATTACGGAAATAGGCTTCATTTATCACAAATCTGGCTAATTACTGAAAATTTTGAAAAAAAAGTTATAAAAAAAGTTTGTTGGTGATCCTACGTTCTAGAAGGCCGTGGATATTCGACCGCGCCTTATTAAGACTAGGTTACCAGAACTTGCACATTTATTAAACGAAGATAAAATAGACAAAGTAGGGAAAGTATAATCACCTTGGCGCAGCAGATTGCTTAATAGTTGCTCTCTGATGACATCTTTCAGTCTATTTTTTTCTTCCTGAGTTCCAATTACTATATTACTAGCCTGCAACATTAATAAAAACCATAACTAATTAATAGTATTTGTGTAACTCGGCAAGAAAATGAAATATTACTGACTAGTATCGAAGTTAGCCCCCGAGCCGAAGACGAGGGTGTGCTATCTAAATTACCTGCAGAGGCGAAGCCGAGGCAGGTATTATATAATTTGACTGACGAGGAAAAGTCGCGGAAGGCAAATATACGAGTCAGTAATGTTTCCTTTCCTGCCTCGTTCCACACAATATTTTATCTGTGAACAGTAATAAATCAAAACTTTCGCATAAAATATTATAACTAGATTTGTTGAAAACATTATTTGTATTTATTTTAAGCAAAAAAATAAATTAATATAGGCACAAAATTAAAGAGACGAGTTAACAAATTGTGAAACGGAAAACGTTTTCATTATTTGGGGTTTATAATAATGGTACAATTACTATTGTTAAAAATGTAAATACCAGCTTGTTGATGTTGTTGTTGGATTTGTTGATGTACTTCAACTATATACGTAAATTCAATTGATTCAACATTCAATTCATTTACATTATTTTTAACTTCAACAGCAAAAGTAAATAACTTTCGGCTATTGTTGCCGACTTCCAACCACCATGGCGTTTTAATGAGGTCATTGATGCCCCCGCATCTATCAAAGTAGCAGAGGTTTGCCTCAGACTATGACCAGTGTAGTGGTCGACATCAGGTAGATTCAAATACTTACAGTTTCAGCTACATCACATAATTTGTGAATGCCCACAACTTGAGTGGAACACTTACCTTTATTGTGAAAAATGTTTTATGAGTTGTGCTCAGGCCTGGGCAAACTTTTCTAGCAAAGGGCCGCTTAGTCTTTTTTCAACCAGTCGCGGGACGCATTCCTTAAATTTTATAGTATGCTAAACCCGCAACAAATTGCAGTTACGCTGGTGTTTTACTAAAGTCGAATTTATTCTCAAAGAATAAGAATTGGGGAACTTTAGCACTAAACGGAAAAAAAACGGAGTATCTTCGTCAGATCTTGAAATATAACTAAAGACAAATTTTGCTAGAATACTAGGTTAAAAATAATTTTAAAAAGTATTCCTATGAAATCAAAATCAAAGGGATTGTATTTTATCAACTCCTTTTCGGCAAGTCACGAAAGGCAAAATAGCTTTTTATCTTATTATTTTAAAATTCGCTAAAATAATTAGAATTCGCCAAATTCGACAATGAGAATTGATATGAAAGGCGGCCGCTCTTTATGTAATTGTTTCTTATCTTACTAGTTTTTGTTTTTCCAAACTTAAAAGTTAAAGTAACAATCTATTATTTTCTTATCTTGATATATAACTTTTCATAATAATTTTGATTTAAACAATTTATTTGCTTATATACCTAATATTTTTTAAATTTTAATTTATTTTTTCCAAACATTTTAATTTTGCCCGCAGGCCTCATAAAAATGCTCGGCGGGCCGTAGTTTGCCTAAGCCTGTGCTAGATGGTCGTAAATCCAAGTATTTCTTTATTATTTCTAACTAGTTTACTTTAGTTGGTAAAGGATTTACTACGGTAAAGGTGCGGGTTATTTTAGTTTTAGTCTCACACATCATTCTTAACATTAATATCATCTGTTAAGAGCTTGACCAATTCATCACACCTGCAAGCCCCGGCTATTCCAATTATCAAAGCAACCTTTATCATCAAATACTGGTGGTCGTCTGCTTCAATCAAAAACCGTTGAATGTCTTCCTTATCCAGCACTTTAGCTTTTTTAGGTCTATAGCCATCGGACTTTAGTTTAAGAAAACTTATTACGTTTGTATAATGTTTTATATTTACATTTTCTTTGGCTGATAATACAGATCTTATCATCGAGAAAGTTGACCACAGAGTAGCACTCGATTTTGTGTTGACCGATCTTTTAAATACGCTAACACAACGTTTTCACTTACATTCTTTTCTTTTTTCTCTGAGCACCATTCTTTGAACACTTCATATGCTTTATTGAGATACCTACTTCCTGATTTGCCGGGTAGTAGGCTCTCTTTGGCATTTGTAGCTATTTCCAAAACATCCGGCGGGGTATGTTCGAAAAGTTCGTCTATATCTTCGACGATATTCATCACAAAACGCTTTAGAATCGCTATAGAATAAACTAACTTTTGAACTGTATTGAATACGGGTTCATATGATAAAGTTAGTAAATGACTTGACAAAAAAAAGATGAGATAATAAACTCAAGACAAAAAGTGTTGCCTTTAATATAATCAATAAAATTTATTTCCTATTAAAGATTTACATTACAAATTGTTTTATTTTAATTTTAGTTAAATAATGTAATTATTCATTAAATAAATTATTAAATAAATTCAATAGGCTTTTTATTATTAACTTATCATGTTTACAAAAATTATCTATTAACTTTCTTTACCAGCATAGGCAGGGGCGGCTGGGAAATGCTACTTTCCTTCAAAGGCAGGTTCATTCATTCATAACTAATTTCCAACCGATCTGGGAAATGATACTTTCTCGCCTAAAATTAGTTTAGAAATGCTTCATTTTCCTGCCGTGAGCAGATGATAGTATATTATGCTACTAGGCAGCAAAATGGAATTTTGCAGACGAGTTTTATAAATTAGCACCCGAGCTGAAGGCGAAGGCAAGCTATTGAAATTACCTGCCCAGGCGCAAGCCGAGGCTTCTAATTAACCCATTCGTCTGACGAGGCGAAGCCGAGTTAGGCAAATGGCGATTTGTCAGTAGAGGCAGAGCCGATGCAGACAAATGCTAGAACGAGTCAGCAATGTTTCCTTTGCTGCATAGTGCATATATTATTTTCTCTACTTACGGCAGAAAAGTTTTTAAATACTTACTGCGAGATTTTGCTGGCAGTAAAGACTATTTTGAAGTTAATGTAATACTTAAAATATCAGGTTGCGTGTGGTCCAATAATTCATCAATGTCAATAATGTTTCTATGATCATTCTACTTATTATTTATCTGATTCATTATGATTATTAGCAACTTTTCGTTTGTTTATAAAAGTTATCGTTTATATACGTTCTATAATATCTACTGCCTTTATTTAAACAAAGGAAATGGACAAAAATAAAAAAAAACGTTGATACAAATTTGGCAACTCATGGTAAAAAATTAAAACAAACCGTAGATATCAGGGTTGCCAACTTTATTTTTTTACAATACAATACAAAACAACCTTTATTTGCCAAAAGTAAAAAATTACAAATATATACAAAACTTAAAACAAACAAACATACATAATTATAATGTACAGAAACTATGAAAACTTAGTTCCATATTTGGCAGCTAGTTTTTTTATATATATTTAAGCCAATAAATAACTAAAAATTACCTTTTTTTACAAAATACTCACAACTAGAAGTGAAATTAAACTCACAAATACTGCCTTCATGACGTCTCTTAAGCGAGTCTCTTGATCGCTTACTTGGCTCAACTTTGTAATTATTGAGAGTTTTATAGGGCACTCTAGTTATAGGGCACTCTACTGCTAATGCTTATCTCAGGCCGGCTCTTTCATGTTTTATTACGTCCATAAAACAAACATATTGCTAGATGCGCACTTCTTGTTTGATGTAGAATCAATAAAAAATAATTATAGATTGCTGCAATGTGAAGTATATACATAAACTAATAAAAAGTCTCTTCCCTAAAACTGCTTACTCATATGAGTGCGTCCTAGGCCTCTGAAGGACTATATATAACTCCCCACTCTGATGATGACTGAGGATGGCCAGGAATGGTCGAAAGTCGTCTTTTGTTTTTTAATTAAAGCAGTTTTAGTGATGAGAGTTGTAATTAGTTTATAAATAAAAAATAACTTCATTATTAATACAGCTCAATAATTGAAACTGGTCAGTAGTCGATATGGAAACTCAAAGCTACAGACCCCAATTCAAATCTTGGAATCTTTGGATACTTTTGGTCGTTTAACCAAATTGTCATCAGAAAATCACGTTTATGCAGTTTAGGGTTTTCTCTGGTTTTGATAGCGGAAGTATAGACTCTTTCTTAGTAGAAGGGATATATGATTTTAGGTTAATAAATTCTAAAAGCTCTATGGAGATACTAGTTTAGAAAGAATTTATTAAAATCTAGTACTTTACTTTTTACGGAAAAGTTTCGTAAGTCTAAAACAATTGAACCCGTATCCACCAAGGTTATATGGCATCCTCTGATTGCATAAAAATGATGAAACCCGACCTATTGATTCCTTCTGCTCGTCTACCACTGAATTATTTGCTAATAGGTTATTTCTTTCCATCACCAATTTTCAAGCCAAGGATTCCACAGAAAGTTGTTATAATTTCATAAAATCTGTTGAGTAATGACAGCTTCCATCTTCCTACATTTCAATTCGTTAGATGTATTGGATTTTTTAACCAGCGTAGGACGATATAATCCAATCAAACGCTTGTTGAACACAATTTTGGCGAAACATTCAGAAAAAAAATTAAGGCTAGTTTCATAAAAGATTTAGAACTATGACTTAGTCAAGATTAATTTTTTTTATAGGGACTAATGCTTAGCTTAAGCACCTCTAAAAGTTTTAGGTACAAATATTGTGCATTAATTTTATCATGAGTTTGTTGCTAACCACACTTGCAATCTTTACTTAATGTAAAGATTGCTAATACAAATATTTTAGGAAAAGATATGTTAACTATGTTAATGATGTCTTTGATGTGTTCTGTTCAAAGAATAAAGGATACTTTGTAGATAATTATCTTATATTATTATTAGAATACCTTTACACCTTTCTTAACCCTGAAATCCCACTGAAGGGAGCGTTGCATTTTCTTTTGAGTACCTCAAGAAAAGATAATAGTTTGAGATTTGAAATTCATGGAAAACCTACTGCTGACGTTATTCTAGCCGACCCTCAACATCCATGATTAAATGAAAATGGCACTTTTAATAAGGAACTAAACATGATATATGGCTCAGCTTTAGTAAATAGTTATGTTGACTTATTGACAAACTTAAACATAAGAAAAATCGTTGGTTAGATCTTGAAAAATGGGTGCAGAGAATAGTAAAATGGATATATTAGTGTTCTACTCTAATAGGTAGAACACGATAGGTAGTATTTCCGAGCATGTATCTTCTATCAAATGACCTGAGAGTTTGTTTAAAGACCCTAATACTACCTATTAGGGAAATACTACTCTCTGCACCCATTTTTTCAAGAGCTAACCAACGATTTTTCTTATGTTTAAGTTTGTCAGTAAGTCAACATAACTGTTTTCTAAAGCTGAGCCATATATCATGTTTAGTTCCTTATTAAAAGTCAGAAAGCTTTAAAGACCTTATTCCTTCTGAAGCAAGAAAGGGTACTTATGAAGTTCAATACAGTACCTCTCAGGTCGAATACTTAGGTCAAACTAGAAGTATAAGCACCAGGGCTGTAAAACATACGGAAGATTGGACAGAACTTTGACTAGCATTTAAGGGAAGAAAATTGATTTTTTGGGAAAAGCAAGAAATTTTGAGGCATCGAGAGATTAAAATATTATTGAGAGGAGGAAGTAAAGCCCTTCTACAAGCACCATCAATCTGTCTTTAATGCCGATAAGTAAGCACCCTCTTCTTTTTCAACAATATTTTGAGTTTTTATTACTTAATTCAAAACAGGTTCTACAACTAATAAATTTGGAATTTTGCTTATGTATATCAATTAATTAACTACTAATACGAAGAACAGCTAAAATAAAATAATCATGCATTATTTGTCTTTGTTTTATTTTAATTATTCACATGTGCTTTATCTATAAAGCACATAAATCTATTTTTATAATTTTATTTACTTTTCTTTGAAAAAAATTTGCTCATGAATATAAGTCATCAAAATTTTCATAAAATTGGTAAAAACTGTGATTAATGACCAGAAAACCTGGAATACTGTTTTTTTTTGGAGTGCTGAATTGAATGAAACCAGTCCGGACATTAAATACATCTGTTGTAAGATTTATTATAAACAATCTTTATTTGTTATAAAGATTTATTTAAGATTTGTTATCTTATTGTTAAGATTTATTTTGGCTTAAGACTCTGAGAGCACTTATAGTTAATTAATTTAATAATTAATAATCCATAATACAACCTTGCGTTCTACAAAGATAATGTAGACATTTCAACACATTTCTTCAGGTTTCCTCAAAATTTCCGGTAATCTGATTTACGCTGACTACAGAGAATTCTTGATTTGATATCTTGCAGGCTCTCTGGATAAAAAAGGTGTATTATATTTTCAGAAAAAAGGTTTCTAATAAAACAGAAGCTTATCAATTTCTTTACATCATATTTACAGATTTATTACAGACAGTTTCATTTTTACAAAAACAATTAAGAAAAATGTACAAGAAAACAAAGATCTGTTTGAAAAATCACTGCTAATCAACAGTATAATCAGACATAATAATGGCATGTAAAGGAAACCTCATAAGAGAAGTTTCTACTTGACCTTTTCACTAATGTCTTTAACATTAGGAGCGAGGTCAACTAAATGCTTTCCTTACAAGGTTCCCCAGGTTTCTTCGCGGTTTACCTTTTGGCCATTGACTTCATCATGCCTTTCAATCAAAAAAGCAATACAATAAAACTGAATTAAAATCAAAGAACTAGAAATAAAAATTCATTTTTTTAAATTAAATTGTGTCAAAGAATGAGAATAAAAGTGGAAACAAGAAAAATAAATTAAATACTACAAACAATAAAATTGGATACAAATTATTACAAGCATGAAAAACTTATAAAGGTCCAGATTAAAATTTTAAGTTGAACAATTTCGAAGTCACTAAGACTCAAAAGATTATGAAATAATTTCAAGACACTTAAATTAAAAAATAAACAAGAATAGAGTATTTGCACAGTTTGTTTTTTATTGCATTATCTTTAAGTACGTTATATAAAAGAGCACCCAGTAAAATATTAGAATGAAAAAAATATACTTTTGATGATACAGCAAAAAAACGAAAAATATATTCAAATATGTTCTTCTGATGGAAAAAGGCTTTAACTATTTGTGTGACGTCAGAGGTATGAATACCGCCATATAGTACAATAGTCACTAGAGCAACACTCATAAGAGTATTTTATAATGTCAACTTAGATGATACAGACAAACTGTAGACATTACACTTTGATTTTAATACCTGGATCACGGAAATGTTTTTGTTTCAGCCTTCTTTACATTCTAATGAACTGTAAGCAAATGTTGACCTTACAATATTTCTAACTAAAACTCCCAGTACATAATGGAAACCTTTAGAACATTCCGTTTTCTCCCCACTCTCTTACCCATTCCCCATCTCCTCTTTTTAAAATGCTTATTTTGACTTTTAAAATGATTACTAAATAAACTATTTAAAATTATGATTAAATATTTTTTTTACAGCTTAATACATTTTTTAAACAAATTCAATAATTTTATGAGCCTTATCTTATTTGTTTTGAAAAAATGCAAATACTCTATTGTGAAAAGATGAATGCTAGTTCAACTAGCACTGACAAGAAAAGTTCAGCTGCTAAGTTTTTTAACACTGAAATATTACTGATACAGTTGTTCATCAATTCTTATTAGTAATTTTTAAACATTTTAAACTATATCCTCATATAATAAGATACTCATGATTCCCAGACCAAAATACTAATTGATTATGTAGATTCTAATCACTGATTAGTATTACTCTTAACAAAAGGTTAGAATAAATTATCAAGAAGCAAATAGAGAAAAAGTATGCAATTTTTTTCTAATAACAAACAAGGAATAAGAGGAAAAACATAAACAAGAATGTTCTTACCATGTTACAAGAGGGACATTTGAAAAACAGACCCTCATTCGAACTTCATGCGTCTGATATAACTTTGCTTTAGACTTTACTTAAAGGTTTTAGCCCTTAGTCTTGGTTAAGGTGACAGCACATTGCAAGGAATGTGATAAGTAAAGGAAACATTTAAGTATAGTGCAATAGAATCAACAAGTGTCTTTACTAACATATTTTGGGATTTCGATGACTGAAAATGTCAAAAGAAGGAATATTTGTTCCTAGGGCTACTTTTAGCGACTATTGTAATCATAGAGGAGGTAACCCTTAATGTCATGTTGCCTGTCATTGATAAAGGTTACATTGTATGACAGGAATTTGTACAAGACAATAAAAAAAACATTAAATTATTATTTTCCACAAATAAACCAACACAGAGGGCAGGGGGGGTTAACTTAAATGAGGAAAAGTTTGGATTCGATTATCGCAAGCTACTAAAAAATAGCACTGCGGCGGACCGGTGCGGACAACTCATGAACTAACCCCAATAGCTTTCCAAAAATAACTGATTATATTTTTATACTTAAATTTATGAATACCATGACAATTCTTGGTTATGACATCTACATTTATTATTATTATAAAATTATTGTTTTTTGTATGTATTTTTCACAAAAACGGTTCGCCGTTGCATGTTCTGTATTTCAAAAATTCAGATACTAAAAGTAAATAGAAGCTTTTTTAAAACTTCCAGAGAACGCTACTGATGGCAGATAAGTGTAAATTTCATTTAATTAATTGATTGATTTAGTCGATTTTATCAGGTAGTTACATTAAATCACATGTGCGCATCTTGCCGATGTAATTAAAATGCAGGCTGCATTAAATGCCGAACTTTAGCCACTATTTCATTATTACCTGATTGAATCGATTAAATTAATAAATTACTTAAATGAAAAACTTAAAAATAATCAGAAGCGTTCTGTGTAAGATTAAAGTGGTAGGGTTAGTTAGAAGTATAACTATACCAAGTATAAAAATTAAATTTCAAGTGGGCAAAAAGCGAGAAATCAAGACACGCCCACTCAATTGAAAGGTAGGTCCCCCGGCGCGCTAGTGTCGACCGGAATCCAAATTTTCCCACCATTGAGTCGACAGTCTTATTGTTTAAGTATCTATAGTCTCTGACAGAGGGTTTGTTTATTTATTATTATGGTTGTTACAAAATATTATGACATTTGACATTCTTCTATCTGTTACTATGTGGCAGCCATTGTCAAAATATCGCGAAAAGTTGATTATTTTTAAAAATCAATTTTTTGGAACTCGCAATAGTTTTTTAAGGGAGTTGGTTCACTTGTTATTCTATTTCACAATACATTTAAGTAATATTTTCAATGAGTCAAGTACCTTACCCAAGAAAATCATCGAAAGTGGAACATATATAAGTTGCAACTTATATATGTTGCTCAGACTGAAAATAATAAAATTATAAATTAAAACAAAAAATTAAAATCTATTTCAAAAAAGCTATTTAATTTCAAATATTTTTATTAATTGAAAAATTACTAACATGGTAACCCTGATGGAAAAATTAAACTAATATCATCCTATCTAACTTACTTAATTAATTATAAAAATATAAATAATTTACATCAAGATTTAATTACAAATGTAAAACAAGTCACTGGTTCACTTAGACCAAACATTAAAAGTACTAGATAGGGGTTACAAACTGAACAAAAAAATCAGGACAGAGCTGTTGTTGCCTATACAGCCAGTTTTTAATAATATGTCAACCTGTCAAGTTTGTTTATAATTTCCTTTTAATTTTAAATAAGACATCTGTCAAATATAAAAATAAATATATATGACAACAGACTACACTAAGTTGAGCAATACTTGCTACAAAGTTTATACACCAATAATTATCTATAATTTACCCTTAAAATGACGGTCTTTTAATTTTGGCACAATTTTAAAATTAAACTCTATTTTTTTCAAGCCTAAAAATACGATCAAGATTATAGTACGACACACGGCTAAAATCAGTTGACAGCACAGAAAATAGTGTTGAGGAACCAATAAGGTTGGGCTGATTTGAATTTGAGGGCGTGGTTTAACATCCAGGAATAACCTCATTGGCTCCCTTGCATTATTTTCCCACGCTGTCAATTGATTTTAGCCGTGTCACATACAATAATTTTAGATTAAAATTAGATAACATACAAATGTTGGATTTTAAGCAAAGGAAAACTATTTAGTTCTCTTTACACATGCTAGATTTTTATATTCTGCTAAGAAATGAGCATCTTCCATTCCATCTCATTCTTTTTACAGCTTAACAACCAAATATAATTTGATACTATCAAGTTCTATCAGTTTTAAAACATAAATATTTTATGCTTATTTTAATAGTATTTTAGATTATTTTATAGTATTGCCACCACTATTATGATGTATTCAATAACAATGAACAAAAACGATATTCATATGAATTCACAATGATGTATTCATATAACAATAAACAAGACTTTTGTGTAAAGTAAAATATAAGAGCCTGGCCAAAACTTAAAAATGTAAACACTTAGTTTGATAATAAAAGTTGATAATAAATTAACGAGTATTGCTGAGTCAGTATAACCAGTTGTCACACTCTACTTTTTTGTAGTTTTGACAAACAATACAAAGCAAACTAAATAATCTTGACAGATTTCCAGCCTACAGATATTACGAGGCAACTTCAGCACACTTCTAAACATTTTTTAGATTTAGTTGATCTATAAAGGTATAAGTCTCACATTCAAAAATCATTACTAAAAGTTAATAAAAGGTTTTGACACATATTATCAGTCTTTTTCTTAAAAAAACAAATTGTGAACCTTGTAACTAAAAAAACTTCAATTTTTCTTCATATATTTTTTTTTAGTAAAAACAATTCTTAACTAGTACCCTTAACTCGATTTAAAGATCATTACTTTCGAAGAGGGAATTCCCAAGCAATAGTTCACGAACAAAGAACATAAAGGCTGTTTGTACTAAAATGCTGGCTGCTACTCAGCAGTTTGAACCAGTAACATCTCACTCGTTACAGATCTTCCACAGCAGGATTATCTTCTTCTTCTTCTTCCTCATCTTCATCATCATCAGAGGAATCGGAAGAAGAATCACTAGAGTAACCAAGTAAATCATCAGTACTGTCATCGGAAGGCAGGTCCGATACATCATCCAGTAAGTCGATGGCGAGCGAGTCTGTAACAGCATAAAATAGAACATTATTTGCAAAATATATCTTTTTCGTTGAGAGAAACGTCTTTCTTACCGAACAATGTTACAAGGAGATAATGAAGAATAACTTGAATTAAATTATATAATAAACTTACATGTTAATCTTTATAGCATATTTAAGTTATAACTACAATGGGCTCGAAGTATATAGGTCTAATTGTGACACTGCACTAGTGTACCCTTCCTACACTTTTTCCGTTTTATATCGAAAAGTGAAAAAAGTTATTTATTTATTATAAGCTTGTGGTTGCCTTACATTCTAAGGCCTCACAATAGTCAATTCATGAAAACAAATTAAAACGTAAAAAAAATTTGAATAAATAAAAATTATATAAGATATTATTAAGTTAGAAAGGTACCAGTTTACAATTTTTCAGGAGACACTATACTGTCATTTAGGAAGTCATTGACACAGTAATAAGCTTTATCAATCAGTATATCTTTAATAACATTTTTAAAGGAATCCATTGGAAGATCTACAATACTAGTAGGCAGCTTATTAAAACATTTGATTCCATTCACCATCGGTGATTGACTTGACTTACTAAGTCTGGAGAATGGCATATTTACATTTGTATAAAATCTAGTTGAATAACCATGATTTTTATTATTATTTAATTCATGGTGTCTATTTTTAATGTATAGCAAAACTGAAAAAATGTATGCTGAATAAAGCGTTAAAATTTTATTTTCTTTGAAAAGTTCACTTTTTCTATTCCATAACACGTCATGAACTTTTTCCCTAAACTCACACTTCATTCTTCCCATCCTTCACTATAAAAACTTGAAGTTAAACCAGCACATGAAATAGTGCAGAGTTATGAATAGACCTTATAACTTAATATATGTTAAAATCATTTGACCTGAAATAGATTTCGATTAAATAAAAAAATTGCTTCTTGTTGGCCTCCTCTTCATGAGAATTCGGGTTTATCCCCCAAAAAATAAACATTTTAACTGCTTCAAATGACTTTTTATGACCTAGAATACATTTAAATACAGCATTTTTTTCCTTTTGAAGAAAACATTCTGGATTTTTCTTCCATACAGTGAAACACAATTTTGCCCTCACTACACCTAAGGAACTACTAATAACTATAATTTTCTTGGTTTTACCTAAGGAATAAAATATATATAATACCCTCATATTTATTCAACCAAAATTACACGGTTACAAAAAATAGCCCATTACACTCCGTTGATGCAAAGTAACTATTAAGGTACTTGAAAACTTAGATTACTTTTTAATACAGTGTGCATAAAGATTATTATAATCTAATTATTACAAATAATATATTAAAACAGGATCTAGTTTTTACTTATTAGTATTCTACCTTATGGACGGACAGTATAAGATCAATTGAAAATTTTTCACATCACATTCACTAAGTGCATAATTTCAAAAATAAAATATTACGCATAAATATTGAACACAAGCAAAGTATTGAATTGCACAGAAAATAGAGACACCAGAGTTTAATGCATTTTAAGAAAAACTACCGCAATTAAATGTTATATTCACTATTTCACACTGTTCACATCTTAAATATAGTTTTTTCTTAATAATGAATGGAGCAAGAAGGAACAGGTCCTAAGATAAAAAATACTCTTCCCATAATGGACAGCTGAAATAACATCCCGAAGTTGGCAGCCTTGATTGATAATAAGGCTGGTAAATAATCAGTGGCTTATCATGGGATTGAGTTGTGCCAGGTAACACTGATAGTGTCCATTAACATTTTTGTATCAAAATGAATTTTCTTACAGCACCATCTCACTTCACCAGAGCCATATCTTTTTCCTTGGATTGTTCTTAATTCTTATCTACTCTACTTTTAATTTTATTCAATTATAATAAAATGTAAATGCTAATTATCATTTTTATAATTAACCTTAAAGACAAAATAAATGGAAGCATGCGAGATAGACATTTTATTTTACAAAAGACAGGTTTAGAGTAAAAGTAGAGTTAAAATGTAAAGCAATATTTTTTTATAAGCTATCAGAATCCAGTAACTACAACTTGACTAGATAAGGACGTGGTCTAACATTTCACTTCTTCATACAAAAGTTTACATGATTTGAAAACTTAAGACAGACAAGTATTGGTATAACCAGGTATGACTTAAAATGCAACAACTTAACTGTAACCTGAAAAAGAGTGAGAGGGTCTAAAAAGAAATGGCTGTTGAGAATACCAGATAAACCTCAAAAAGGTTTTTTACCAAATGAACACAAAAATTACGCTAACTGAGATTTTAGAAAGCTACACAAGATAAAGGCGGAAGCAATGACAGAGAAATTTAATCTCAAGGGAAAGGTTAAAGGGATGACAGAGAAATTAAATGTACAGATATAGGTGGGAGGAATGACAGATAAATTAAATATATAGGTATAGGTGGGAGGAATGACAGATAAATTAAATGTACAGGTGTAAGGAAGAATGACAGAGAAATTGAATGTACAGGTAAGGGTGGGAGGAATGACAGAGAAATTAAATGTACAGGTAAAGGTGGGAGGAATGACAGAGAAATTAAATGTAAAGGTAAGGGTGGGAGGAATGACAGAGAAATTAAATGTAAGGTACAGCAGGTGAGGATGTAAGGGTGGGAGGAAGGACAGAGAAATTAAATGTACAGGTAAACGTGGGAGGAATGACAGAGAAATTAAATGTACAGGTAAAGGTGGGAGAAATGACAGAGAAATTAAATGTAAAGGTAAGGGTGGGAGGAAGGACAGAGAAATTAAATGTACAGGTAAAGGTGGGAGGAATGACAGAGAAATTAAATGTACAGGTAAAGGTGGGAGAATGACAGAGAAATTAAATGTAAAGGTAAGGGGGAGGAAGGACAGAGAATTAAATGTACAGTAAAGGTGGAGGAATGACAGAGAAATTAAATGTAAGGTAAGGTGGGAGAAATGACAGAGAAATTAAATGTAAAGGTAAGGGTGGGACAGAGAAATTAAATTACAGGTAAAGGTGGAGGAATGACAGAGAAATTAAATGTAAGGTAAGGGTGGGAGGAATGACAGAGAAATGTAATCTCAACAAAGGGTGGACAGTTAGATACATTTGACAGTTGGACAAGAGTTAAATAGATAAAATTACTGCACGAAACCTACTTTGTTTATCTAACCAATGTAAATAATAATCAGACTTTTGCCCGCCTGTGTGTTTACTTTTTTCTCTTCCTTGAATAAGTAGCACTCTAGTTCATAAGTGTATTTTATGTCGCAAGGGATGTGAAATATATTTGTACGACCCTTAGGTCATAAAAATACGTTAAGCAATATACAGGTTGCTACTTATGAAAACCTTACTTACAGCTCAAGCCAAAGGTAGACGGAACTTTGCTCAAATATAAATACAGTTGATTTTGATTTGTTTGTGCTTATTGTTATTATAATAACAATAAAGCTATTGTCAATAGCTTAGCAATTAACATTAATTGTGGTAAAACTTCAGACTGAAGTCATTAATATTTATTTCATACTTGAACCTAATATTATACAATATTTTTATACCACTTAATTTACTTTGCTAAAAGTATTGAATGGATAAATAAGAAAAAAAATAATGATATAAGTGAAAAGGGTCTGCCATATTAGTGGCTGTGTCTTCCCACCATATTGGTATTAACTTAAATAAAATTATTTAGCTAGTTGAAACAAGCCACAAGCCAGATTCAAGTGGCTGTCACAAAGCTGCCAAACCAAACACCTGAGATCCAAGTTGCCCTAGCTTCTGCTCAAAAGAAGAGTCTGTATTCATGGCTTGAGATTTTTAGGGATGAAAGATATGGAAGTGCCCCCTGTTAGAATTTTAATATGTTTACTTGCAGCCACAGGTGGTGTTTCTCACTAGTTAACTTGAAAACAATTATTTAATTAGAGAAAGACAGTCAATAGTTAATAAGCAATGTGTTACTAACGGTCATTATGGTCATCGTCCGAGTTAGACCCATCAGAGCCGTCCATCTCTTCCTCCTCATCTTCTTCCTCCTGCAAGTTAAAAGCAAAATATTTAGTTACCTATTGATCTTAACATCATCTAGACCAGTGGTCCTCAATGTGGGGGATGAGTTGTAAAAGGGCGATGTAGGAGGTTAGGAGCAGAAATAAAAATAAACACCATTTGTCTTTCCACAAGCATATATACATAGCTAGACAGCTTTCGACATAAACGATCATCATCAGTGCTTATAACAGACTTAAGTCTGTTGTAAGCCATGGCCTGAATAATTGGCCAAGAAGAATTAGACTCATCTCACAGGCACTGATGATTGATCAAGTTGAAAATTTGGTTATGTATTAATAACTATGTGCATATGGAAAGACAAATGCTGTTTACTTTTATTATAATATTCTACGTCTTAATCATTTTTGGAATAAAAATATAGTTTTCAATTTAAATTAAATAGGTAGATAACATACATCTACTAGATGTAGATAATAGATCTACTAGATCTATGATCTAAATAGATCATAGATGTCACCATTTTACAAAATAGCACCCCTATTTGACAAAAAGAGTTTTTATATTGCTTGCTGGGCTCATATAAAGAACAATACATGTATCATTTTGATACTACCGAGTTTTAAAAAACATGAATAGTTGACACAATATGTAGATGTAGCATTGCATTTTGCTTGTTACATTTCCTTGGTGTCTCTCGCACAATTATATTGTGTCAACAATACATGTCTTTCTTGTTGCAATGCAGCCTTAAAAAAAAGGTCTTTATAATTGTCAAATGTAAATTTAAGAATCTAAAAAGTACCTAGGTCAGACAGGTAGGAGCAAAAGTACCCGTATTTCTGAGCACCTGAAGAATACAGGTAGCAGATTCTTCGACTATATAAGCTCAAAGGTCGTGTGGGTGGTCCCCATCAAGTTGGCTTTCTTCATTTATTTACTTTACTGATAAAGGACGGAGGCTGGACTTTTTAGAGAAGTTAGAAATCTTAAGGAGCCAGGAGGCAGTGGGAGAGCTCAATTTGAATGTGAGAGGGGAAAGGTCACCCCTTCTTCTTGCTCTTCTGAAGGTGCCGCCCCCACCTCAAACCAGTCTATCACGACTCACTGACAACGTCAAGTCGAAAAAGAAGAGAAGGAAAACTGTCAATTCCACAGTTTAACTTGTATTAACCTTTAATGTCTTTCTCTTAGCCATTTATTCTTTCTATTATATCTGGTAATTTTTATTCATATTTACTTTTTATTTGTTTTACTGTCTTAACTTAGTTATTTATTCGTATTTTCTTTGTTTTTATTTTTATTTATTGTTTTAGTTTTGACTATTTATGATTAATTTTTTTATGGTTTCTATTTTTTTGTACAGGCACTGATGATGGCCTCATGTTAGGTTGAAAGCGTTTTGAATAAATTAATGTTTTGTGGAGAGACTCTTTTCTTCGTTCTTTTAATTATGAACAACTCCACTGATGCTCATTCAAAATCAAATCTAAAAGGGGGCGGTGAGTGAAAAAAGGTTGAGAACCACTGATCTACGCTACTAATTTACAATAACTAAACCAGCTACTAACCGTCAAATAACTAAACACTTTTACTTTTTTATAATTATAAAATAAGATTACTTGTATTTCCCTTCTATTCTACAGAGATGTTTAATTTGTTTCATGTAATTGGAACTTTGTGTTTAATTCTTACTCATTCAACTGATATATTTTACAGTGGAACTTACATTAGTAGCTGGGTCGTCAGTATGGTTCCTAGGTCTGCCGACATCATATATCTTGACTATAGACTCCTGAACACTTTCGAACATGCCGTGGTTCTCTACTAGAGCTATCTGCGTTCCCCTTCTATTGCACCCCATGTCATATATATTCTTCTTTACATCTATAGTAGCTGTAACATCAGACAGAGTGTAACAAAATGGATACAAATACAAAATAAAATAAAAGGAATTAAAAAGAAACTACATTTTAGTGGTATGATGCACTTTGAGCGTCCCATTAAAAATGAGCTATTGCAAAAATTAGAAAAGGGTGAATAGACAGCCGTCCTTGTTTCCAATTGTTTTTAACTGGCAACCCTGCCAGCAGAGCTTTAAACCTCACCAAATTGCAAAGTTCGACTCCCGTTATAAGGCCTATACCATTTTACCCAAGAAAATTTGCTAGAAGTGGGAAAACTTTAATTATTTAAAAAAAATTCTCATTACTTAAATAACTATTTCGGCGTTATTTTGTTTGTTATTTTATTAAAAAAAATAAGCAAGGCTTTTCTCCAGAGACAATATACATGTTGAGCACTAACATCTAATCCCAAAAAATACTACAATAAATTTACACAAAAAATACTGACAATAGCAACTTCCACAATTTCATACCTATACTAGAGTAATCGTAAGCATCAAGCGTCTTGAAAGAAGATTCATACGAGTTGTCCTCGTCTGTCTCTTTCTCTAGAGATATAGAGTATATGATGTCAGCAGTAGGAGAGAAGACAACTTCACATTGATCTAGAGTAGGTACAGTACGCAGTAAGTGGAAGGTACGTAGGTCCCAAACTTCTGTGTTTGATACTAACTAAAACACAAACCATTATCTGCTATTAAATCACAAAGCTCACATTCATGCTGTGTGCAACAAACAAGTCTTTAGGAATGTTGAAAGTAATGAGGGAGAGGTGATCATAGAGATATATTACTAGAGGAGCCATCGAAAAAGTAACCTGACCTCCTTGCTTAGAAATGAAATGAAATAATCAGTACAAAATCACAATAACTTATATAGTAGAATAAAATAGAATAGAATACCTTTTATTAATCTATAATGTACATATAGATTACAGATACAAAAAGAAATTTAAAATCACATAACATTATGATTAAATCAGCTTTTCGCTGAGGTTGATATAGTAGAACATTTTAAATACAAATCAAAACACAAACAGTGTGCGAAAAGACGAAAACAATTGATTTATTACCTTAGCTCATTCTTGGAGGAGGTTTAAATGAGGTTACACAGAGCCCCTGAGAGCCCCAAAAAGATGTTTCAGGCTTTTTAATGTATTGATATAGGCTATGCCCCCTCTAGTATATATCTCTATGGAGGTGATGGATTCACCAGCAAGGCTGCATTATTAATTATATTCAATGTGATTTTATAAAACTTCAGTCTAGGTATAACATGGGGTTCCTCAAGGTACGATCCTAGATCTAGATTTTTATTTGATCCCTATAAACGTTGAATTTTTGTAATGGCAGAGGTAACTATTACAAGAAGTCTAGATAAAAACTGATATATTTACAACTTAATGAAAATTATAAATCAATTTATCTGTCAAATAAAAATATTAATCCAACAATAAACAAGTTGTCTGATTGCCTCAGGACTGATAATGTTATTGTTGCATATGACTGGAAACTTGTTATATACCAACAAAACAACAAGAAACAAATGAACAAAACATAATACCTGACAGTAGGTAAGGTATCTATAATGGTAGGTAGGTATCTATAATGGACGCATCCTATTGATATGGTTGTTTCTTAATAGATTAAAGAATATTTTTATTTATTTTAGGTCTGAACAAGAAAGTGCAAACTTTTACACTACCTCTGAGAAAGGAGAACAATCTACACCTCTTTCTCGAGCATAACAACTTACTTTCTCACAGATTCAAAAAAATTGAATAGAATAAATAGAGGTCGTAAATAAGTTTTTTTAAAATATTTGTAACTAGGAGTGATCTGTAGTCTGCCTCCGTGGCCGTGATCATAAAGGCTTTCGATTTTGGCACTGGAAGTCCGGGGTTCGCAGCCGGGTTATGCTCTAAGATTTTATGAATAGTATTTGTATTAAAAAGATTTTGCCAACTTTAATTAATACTTAGAGTGTAGTAGATGCAACCCACCTGAGGTGGTTCCCGCAGGGTTAATACTCTGATGGGCCGAAAGGCCCTAAAACAGGCATTTTATTTTTTATTTTTTTAACTAGCAGTGATACCTAAGCTTCGCTCGGCAAATATTTTATTTACCAAAAAACAAATTATTAATTATTACTTTGAGGAATACAAAAAATAAAAGTAGTTACCAGCTGTAACAGCATGAACATTTTTTGTTCATACGGCGATTCTCAAGCCGTGCTTTATGATTGCTTGATAAGTTTCTTGTTTCAATAAGTTGACACTCAGAAACTCAGACTTAACATTTTTATAATCAAGTGTACTGTTTTAAACAGACTTAATATGTCATTTGAAGGAAACGTCAAAGGGATAGAAACTTACTTCATATCCATTGGGATGGAAGACACCGGAAAGAGTTTGATTCAACTTGTCAAACTTGTGTATTTCTTTACTACTGGACACATCCCACAGAACTCCGTCTGATAGAACTAACTCATCTGTGGGAGAGAAGGTGGCTCTGTTCTTAGTGTATTGGTTCGACACACTCGGCTTGAGAGACAACAAACTCACTCCCCTCTCTATGTCATAGATCTGCAACATCAAATACATTAATACAAATAATCTTAGAGATATATTACTTAAGAAGGCATACCTTATCTTAATACATTAAGAACCTTGAAACACCTATTTGGGGCTCTCAGGGGTTCTGAGAGCCCCTATTAAAAAGACTGACTCACTTTAAATAATAAGATTGACTTTTAACAATTTAATGACTTTAATAATTTAACAATAAATTAAACTGACAAATATTTTTCTCAGGACTTCCCAAATAAGACTCAATGAAAATATTGATCATTTGACGCATAAAAATATGTGAATTACAGGTAGACATCTAAGGTGCCAGCCTGTCAGCTGTCAACTCAGCTGTCAACCTGTTCATTTACAAATTGTTATGCTTCTCACTTTCCAACAGCCCCTTTAACCTCCTCCAAGAGTAGGTGTAGGTTATAATAAATTAATTGTCGGATTTTTCTACATTGTTTCCTATTATAAAACAAAATAAAATAAACAATTATTTTATAATAGTTTAGTATGCAAGAGTAACAAAGCTGAAAGGCTTGTTTGAGGAACATAATTACAACCATAAAAATAATAGGAATAAATAAATAATAAGTAATAACAAATAAAAGTAATAAAAATATAGTAAGTGAAATTAACCATGAAGCTATACTAAATTATAATATTGCTAAATCATTTAGTTAAAAATATTCATACATATATCAATATGTTATTGATTCCTCAATAAATGGTTTCAAGGTAATGATATGCAAGAGGGCTGTTCTCAGCCAAAGTGATGACACAATCCACAATTCTGATACCAGTGTCCACTATACTTCACTCAGGCTTGGCAAGCAAGAGGTTTCCACTCCTTAATTCAAGTTTACTTCTTTAAGTATGCCTTGTTTGAATATTTGAGTTAAGAGCCATAGGATTCTTGTAGAGGGGAAAGGAAAGGTTTCTTAAAATTAATATTTATTTAGAAATAACACATTTCATTTGTTTAATTATTGGTAAACATAATAACCTAACATCATAGAGTCACTCGTGGTGTAGTGGTAAAGTTACGCGGCCAATACACAGAATGAGTGAACTTTAAACTTCTGAGTTCCTTTAGTCATGGGTTCAATCCCAGCACAGGCCTCTGGGATTTTTATGAGGGATAAAAATTCTACGTACCACGTCCTTCAGAATGGACGTAAAGCCGGTGGTCTCGAGCCTGTGTCTGCCTTGTAGTATTATGTGTATGGAGGTTTCGTTTAACAGTGAGGGCACATGTTGTTCCTAGTTTTCATTCGACTATAAGAGTCATTAAAAATATGTATGATTGCTTGAAAAAACCATGAGAGGAACCATAGAAATTCATGGCTCTTCTGTCTAAATTAGATGAAATATACCTACATTTGAAATTAAAAGGAGTAGAACACTATCTTAGGGAGCTGGCAAAAAAGGCCCAACAACGTGGCTTACTTGCTTGGTAGTTAACATCACTCCCCATATAACTACTACTTACTACTAACCTGACATCATAACAAAAGGACATGTTTTACTTATAGTAAAACAATATTTACTTATGTTTATATTTATATAACAAATAATTATATAATTATTTTATAATTGTTTTATAATTGTTAATTGTTTATATTGTTATTGTTGTTATATTGTTATTGTTTATAATTGTTTTATAATTATAAAACAATATTTACTTATGTTCTTATATTTAGAACAAATTTATTTATAGTATAGCACACGATTATAATCAGTTGACAGCATGGTAAAATGAGGTTGGCCTGATATGAAATTGAGGTCATGGTTTAACATCCAGTACTAACCTTAATGGGTCCCTTGCATTATTTAATGGCAAGGGAGCCTTAATGGCTCCACTGTCAACTGATTATAACCGTGTGTTATAATATAATTGACTCAGAGGAAATACAGATACTATATTTAATAATGATATAAACTTACAGTGGCAGTTTCTCCCTTAGTCCCTATAACCCTGTCTTCACTTAGCTTGGAAAACTCTACATACTCCTGATCTTCTATAGGAAACCTGAAAACAATTAAATCAATCTTTAACTAACTTAAAATAGATCAAAATATTTTTTATCATTTATGCTATACTTATAAATTATAAATGTAACATTTAATTTGCCAAGTTCAAATTTTAGACATTTTTTTTTCCTCATTTATACTGTAGGATATAGGAAAAGTATTGTGTTTGCAAAAAAAAAATCCAAAACCAGGATGAAACCAGAATTATTCGATTCAGGTGCATTAAAGGCCTCCTGAGTGGTTTTTACAAAGATGTCTGTCTGTATGTGTGTGTGTGTGTGTGTGTGTGAGTGTGTCTGTTATCATTGTAGCTCCTGTATTCATGCTAGAGAGTTAAAACTGCATAAAAAAATAGTCTCCCACTTTAGCTGTGCTATTCCAAAAATAATTTTTTTTATGACGTCATTAACCCACAATAATGACAGCGAAAATTTCAACAAATTATAAAACTCGGAAAAATTATGCGATCCGATTGTAATTTGGCACGCATATAGCTATGTATTAGACAGATATGTGTGCCTAGTTTCATCTCATTATCAGCATTAGTTTAATTTCATCGAATGACTTTCAAAAGACTTATGTACGTTTTTTAAAAAATTGAAAAAAAATCAGAAAATGATCTGATTGAGTTTAAATTTGGTACAAGTGTAAATACCTTTACTTTATAAAAAGTACACTGAGTTTTGTTTCAATACGATTATTGTATCTATGATTTTTGTTGGATCATACAAATTATTTAGCATTGAGCGTGGTCAGTGCTGTATGGGTGACCGCTGAGAATAAAACAGATTCATTTACTATCTGAGGACGAGCGAAGCGAATCCGAGTACATGGCAAATTGTATACTCTGAGATCGAGTGAAGCGAGTCGGAAGCAGGGAGGATAAGCATAGCGAATCTGATGTGATGAGGAAAAGTTCCCGATTTTTTTAATTAGTTGCCATATTAAATTAGTGTACAATAATAATGTCAATGTAGTAGTAGTCCATTTATCGGAGTTTCAAGTTGGCAATTTTAGATTTTTATCTTCTTCTACTTTTATTATTATTATTATAAGTCAGCCAAGGGCTTAGGAACAAAAGATGAGTTCTGATAATTACTATTCCTCATTTATACCGTAGGTATATAGGAAAAGTATTGTGTTTGCAAAAAATCCAAAACTGGAATTATCCGTTTCAGGCGTTTTAAGGCATCCTGAGTTGTTTTCTCAAAGTCATCTGTCTGTATGTGCGTGTGTCTTTTATCATCGTAGCTCCTAGTGTATTTATGCTAGAGAATTGAAACCTTGTAGAAAAAACAATCTACAGCTGTAGTTGTGCTATTCCGAAAAAAAAATATGACATTAACCCGCAATAATGACTCAGTGAAAATTAAAAAAAAAAATTATATAAAACACGGGAAAATTATGCAATCAAATTGATTCGCATGATTGTATAAATTTATAAAAAATTGTCTTTAAGATAGATTAAGTATTAAGCGTATCAGCAATCCTTTTAAGCAAAGCTCCCTTTATAATGTAAATTTTTATATATAAAGAATTTCTCTCTCTCAGGTTATGAATGGTTGCATGTTTATAGGTGAAACTTACATAAGATTGAAAACATTGTCCTTGAGGGACCAGCAGGCAGAAAGAGGCATCCTCCAGGTAGAGCTGGTCAGAAGTAGTTTGTTCCGAGAGCTGCACTGTATATGAGATATGTAAGACTCATGGCACCCATGGGCTGCAGTCTCCTATTACACAAAGCATGACATATAGGTTACACATGCAGTCATATTAAACCAGTTTTAAGACTCAGCATATTTTTGGTGTTCTTGAATTAAACCAACATTTCAAATGACAGACTTTTTTAAACTAGTGGACTTAGAAAAATACTATATATAGGAGGAGCACAGGACCGTAAACACAATGTAATTCCACTGATAACACGAAAGCCGGTTGAGTGGTGGACTTAAGTAGGGGCACCACCCTAACAACAAAACATTATTTCAAATATGTGTCATAAATATCTATTAATGAAGAAAGGTCGTAAAGAACAAATATAATAACTTAAAACACCTGCTGAGTATTTAATAAAACCGGTCTTAGATGGCAAATGAGTGGTGGAATACAAGAATCTACATTTAGTTGACGAGGACTACTTTTAATATAATTTTAATTAAAAACGTTAAAATACAATTTAAAATGCTTAATATATTGTAATGCACCGATATTTATATTAGTATTTTATGAATAATCAATCATAAATTAATAATAGAACATAATAATTCAGCAACCGGAAGTATTGCCAACTTTTTTTTAGAATATTGTATATTGTTAGGGTGGCAGCATTACTTAAGTGCACCAGTGAACCCCCTTTCGTGTTATCAGTAGTGCTCCTTCTATATATAGTATTATTCTAAGCTAGTGGAACATGTTGTTTCTAAGCATAGAGATATTATTACTATAGTACGACACACGGCTAAAATCAATTGACAGCGCGCCAAAAATCTGTGAGGGAAAGAATTCTATTGGTTCAGACCGACCCCGCTCTTTCCCCCTCCACCTCATGCCAACCTCGGTATAAAAAAATACCTTTTTCGTAAATAAAATCATAAAAAGGCAACACTGGTTGTAAATATTTGTAACCTCGCGTCACTTTTATCTGTTTGATTTCGTTTCGTTTCATTCCAATCTGTTCAATTCATCCAATTATTGCGAAGTTGTAATATGATCTGAGTGCCTATATTTGACGCATGGACATTGACGTATTCTTCAAGCATTTCTTGATATTTGAGTACAGCGCAGGTTCTGTGCTCTGTCAACTAAAAGACAGCATTTTTTTGAAAATGCCATGTCTTTCAATAGATGACATTCTTGACTTTTTTAAGTCTTGAATGCATATTGTGTCATATTATTTTTATAATATGAAACAATACGCATTCAATTATAAACTTGACACAAAAAGTTTGTTTTGGAAAAAAGTAATTATAGCTGACAATTGATTTTAAATCGTCAAACTTTTATCGAAGAACTATGATCCATTGTTACGTAATTACCAACTTTAACTCCACTTAATTCACTTCCCATTTAAAGCACACTTAGTTGGAAATTTATAAGATACAACAATATTCCTTCTTAAAAAGTAAAAAAATTCGATATCAAATAAAAACAAATGATAAAATTCAAAACATAACCTGACTTTCAGTGTTGCCAGAGTAGGGAATTTTTTTTGTTACATAAAAGAAGGGATTTTTTTAATTAAAAAAAGAGGGTTGAAAGCATTGAGATTTTGGCGGGCTGTCAATTGATTTTAGCCGTGTGTCTTATTATAGAGGTGCTCAGTGTGTTTTATTTTAAAACATTGAAAAAGTACTCTGACCATTTTTGTTCATAAATAAAATCAAACAATCAGAACAAAAATACAAACAGCTTAGATTGTATAATGTTAAAAATACAAATCAAAACACAAATACAATTTTGGTGGGAAGCCAAAATCAATTGATTTATTATAACCTTAACTCACTCTTGAAGGAAGTTTTAATGAGGTTACTCAGAGCCCCAAAATGATGTTACAGGTCTCGCAATGTATTGAGATAGGTTATGCCCTCTAGAGTATATATCTATTTGTTTCTAGTAAAAGCCCTTTCAAGGACTTGACACAAAAAAGTGTAACACTGCTGACTTAAGAAAGTCAGCAAAAAGACCAAATAAAGTGGCCTAGTAGCCAGGAGATTTATTACTACTACTACTTGCTAGTAGATTTATTACTATCACAACTAGCTAGGAGATTTATTACTATCGTTACTTACTGGGAGATTTATTACTATCACTATTTGCTAGGCGATTTATTACTATCACTACTAGCTAGGAGATTTATTACTATCATTACTTGCTGGGAGATTTATTACTATCACTATTTGCTAGATTTATTACTACCACTATCTCCTAGGATATTTATTACTATCACCCCTTGTTATCTCTATCTCGCAACTACCTTAAACACTAATAACCATAAATAAACATAAATAAAGCAATAATAGATTGAGCCAATATATAATTTTAAAAACCACAAGAAAAGCAAAGCTAATGAACAAGTTACTTACGTTTCCAGTCTGTAGATTGAACATCTTAACCTCTCCGTGTTGAGTTCCTATCACTATGTACTTGTCTTCACCCTGAACATATACAATAAGACTTTATAAAGGGGTTCAGGTGGCCTACTAGTCTGGTTGTTTCATGTTCTCAACCAGGATCAAGACCAGCCCGGAGACAGATTATTTTTATTTCTACATAAAGACCAAAATTTATATTTCCCTTAGATTTTAAAATGAATTACTTTAAAACATAAACCACACAGAGGTCCTGGTGATAGTCGTAACGTTACTGATGATGAGTCAGCAATTTTCTAGAACAACCATTATCAGCCCCTGGGATGCAGACAATTATTTTTTAGTGGTGAGAAAATGATTTTTCTTAACACCTTTTTTTTTTGAGGAAATAAAGTTTTATTTCCTTTTTGACTGTGTTAATTAATTATTAACTGTGATTTAGTTTTTAGTATTTTTGTGAATTTGTAAAAATTTAATCTAGTCAACCAGTTATGTAAGTCTTGTCTGTGTTTAAAGCCTGAAGATGTTAACAATGTTTGATAAAATATATAGCTAATTAAATTTTAGTTTTTTGTCTTCCTATAGAACTTTAAGCTGATAGTTTCTTTCCTATTTTATTAAAATACATCTTTTAAGGACTTAGGTCAGCTATCTTCCTTGTATTTAGCAGTTGCCTTTCATACATCAATAAGAACTTAGGTTGGCTATTATCTTTCGATCTTCATATAGGTTCATTTCCGTATCTTACATATTTTTAGTACATTAAATTACTCAATCAAAGCTTTATTCGAGGAAAGGGCAAATGGGGGCATTCCATCTTAGAATGTCTCTTGCTTGTCTTAAAAATAAAATTAAAAAAGGTTAAGGCCTGTATTCAAAAACATTTTCCTTACCTAAACCAAATATTTTCCTTACCTAAACCAAATATTTTCCTTACGGAAAATGTTAGGTTTACAGTTTAGGTAAGGAAAATGTAAGGTCTTCTTCAGGAAGCATTGTGGGTTCCTTAAGGAGCCCTTAAAGAAAATTTTAGGTTTAGGTAAGGAAAATGTCTTTGAATACGGGCCTAAATTTTAATTCTGGCCTGGCATTAGACTTTCTTAAGAGGCAACGCTTCTAAAATCCACCACATGCCATAATTTCACCGACTGGTGAGTTAAAACAGTGGTTCTCAACCTTTTTTACTCATTGCCCCCTTTTAAGCACCTTGCGTGTATCATCGCCCCCCTATCTTATAAAGTGATAAACCAGTATCCAAATTACCTGCTAATTATCTTTGTATAGCCAATACATTATTTAATTGATTGTGTTAATATTCTAAATTAAGGAAATTAAACAACTAATAACCTAATATTACACATATTTAGTATATTTAATAAAATTGAGTATGTTTATATACTGACTGGACCAAAAAAGGATTTTTAGAGGGCTTGTAGTGTTTACCTCCATTAGTTTAGCCACAACAACTTCTCTTTAACCCCATAATAATGAATCACGTAAAGTTGTTTAAAAAACTGTTTTGAAGACCCAATTTTTATACATCGTAGCACTAGTTTGTGTCTTTATCGGTTTTGTAGCCATATGTATTATTTTTTTTGTAAAAAATTTAGTTTTTAGGCCCCGCAAAACCACACCTAATTATCTCTTGCTGGGGCAGCACCTTAGGCGCTCAAAAACTTATGTTTTTTGGCTCAGTCTGTACATACTCAGTGGCTCAATACAACTGAGATCTGTTAAGTTGAAATTTTAAGGGTGTTTTATTTATTAGGATCCTTAAATAAAATTTATTTATTTTTTAACATCTTACATGATATTTAAATTAGTTTATACGTCAGATCCTTCGCAAAATTTAAAATAATATTTCTCTACATTTGCCAATAACTCCCATCATTCCCCCAAACATCACACCGCCCTCTGCATCGCCCCAACCACTCACTGCCCCCCTACATCTCAGAGCCCCCCTAAATTCTTCAAGCGCCCCCTGGGGGGCGCTAGTGCCCACGTTGAGAACCACTGAGCTAAAAGACAAGCCGAATATTTCCTTACAAATCTATTGGTTTTATGAAATAATATTAGCATGACTCACTAGAAAGTCGCATGAAGTGAAGAAAGCGTTCTCTTCGCCATACCTGAACGTATGGACACAGGAGAACCTGGAGTGAATGAGCTTCTGATTATACCTTCTAGATATTATGTCTCGGCTGAATCTCATGGCAAAGTTGACAGGCATCTTATTCTTTGGCTTGGGGTCAGGACACTTGTGAGGTCTGCAACAATAATCTACATGTAACAATAACCTATTACTGGACACGCTAACATTCACATACTGATAGATCCATAGTGGTATTGCCCTACTTCCTAGATGATGGATCATCTAGTTAGTATTGTCTATTGTTTAGTATAAAAATCCTGACAGGTCGGTTTAGACAACACTGATTCTTAAGAAAAAAAAATCCCTGCAAGAAGGGAGCGGGAAAAAACTATGTCAACAAATCAGGTTATTTTACCAGTATTTTCTTGGCGATGTTTTTTTTTACGTTTCTTTTGTGTAGTTTTATTTTAAAATATCATTTGAGATTAATTTGAAAGTAGTTTTCAAAATGATGTAATCAAAAGAAGAACCACAAACAAAGTGAACTATTGCCGGGAAGAAGGTTTTTTCCCTACAGCGGTTATTGTGGTAGGGATTTTTTTTTCTCTTTTTAAGTGAGAGGTTGGCAGCGGCTTCTCTGATTGGTCAAACCCCAAAATACTTATGACCTTGGGGATTTTTAAACTAAACGATAGACTGTAGGTCACTCCGTTAGGCTCATTTCACTAACTACACAAGATAGGATTTAGTGTTCAATACTGTAGCGTGTGAATGAGTCTGGATGCGTGAGAATGAGTCTGGATGAAGTGTGTGCGCATGTGTGTGATTTTTTTTGTCCTTGTTCGTTATGTTAAGTTAACAAGTTTTTGTGTATTGTTTTGTGTACTAACCTCTGTATTCAGAGAAATAAAGGAACATTTTGTAAATTAAGTGTTTAGCTTGTGATTCTCCACAATACCTTATGACTCTTCTAAGTGAAGGCAATTTGTATCCACAGACAAGATTTTACAACCATTTCTATAGTTCTCCCTACGTTGAAACTTAAAACAAAATGTGTCCCCCTGTAAATCTACACTTCCCAACAATTAAAACCATAAGATATATCCCTGAGTGGAAAGAAAGAGTTTGTGCAGCAAGGCTTAAAACCAGAGGTTGAGAAACAAGGTGAGGGTAGTAGCCAGCTTTGATGAGCTTAAAATTAAGGGAGTCAAATTACCGGGGCTCAACTACCTGTTAAAGATTCATTAAGGGGGGATCAATAAGTATTAATTATGAATCGAGATAAGAGAGAGGGATCAGAGCCAATCATAGACTGGGGGTTCAGAGTTAGAAAAGCGCCACTGAGTGTGTGGCAACAGTCCCACACATCAGCAAAGATGATGGACGGAAATGGGGATCGAACCAAGCCCTACAGTCATGTTATCACACACGGATCACAGTTTTAATAAAGCTAATTTTTTTCTATCCTCGTTTTTTTAGTGTTATGTAGCTATTAAAGCTAGAAATTATATTAGCTAACGTATAAATCATATAGTAATTTATTTTAGTCTAAGAAGACTAAAGTAATGCCAATCTAGTAAGTAATAAACACAGTTTAGTCAAGTTAATAACAATGGTTTGAGTTTCCACCGCTAAAATACCTAAAATGCAAAAGAAGACAGAAGTATTATTTCTTAATCCTGGCAACATTTTCTATCCATTGGTTGACAGCAAATAAAAAACTACTTCGCAGTCAAGTAACATAAAATACTATCATTAGACACATCTGATCAATAGAAAGGTAATTAAAATATAGTTAAAACCGATACACTTATATAAGTAAGTTCTAGTATTGGGTCCAAAACGTCAGATTATTTGAAGACTTACAAAAACAAATTAAATTCAATAGAAGGTCAAACCTTAAACTACTGACATAATGTAGAGCTGTCATGTTGGTATTATTTAAACATTATATGTAAGTTTAAGTGATTTGTAAGTTAGTTTTACCATACATTTGTAAGTTTAAGTTAGTGTAAGTTTAAGTGATTTGTAAGTTAGTTTTACCATACATTTGTAAGTTTAAGTGATTTGTAAATTAGTTTTACCATACATTTGTAAGTTTAAGTGATTTGTAAATTAGTTTTACCATACATTTGTAAGTTTAAGTGATTTGTAATTAGTTTACCATACATTTAAGTTTAAGTGATTTGTAAATTAGTTTTACCATACATTTGTAAGTTAAGTATTGTAAGTTAGTTTTACCATACATTTGTAAGTTTAAGTGATTTGTAAGTTAGTTTTACCATACATTTGTAAGTTTAAGTGATTGTAAGTTTATTATACATTTGTAAGTTTAAGTATTTGTAAGTTAGTTTTACCATACATTTGTAAGTTTAAGTGATTTGTAAATTAGTTTTATTATACATTTGTAAGTTTAAGTGATTTGTAAGTTAGTTTTACCATACATTTGTAAGTTTAAGTGACGTGTAAATTAGTTTTATTATACATTTGAAAGTTTAAGTGATTTGTAAGTTAGTTTTGCCATAAAAACAGAAAACTTCTTGCACAGAGAAAAATTTAGTGGTAACTATTGCAGTAAAACACATGGTTATCATAAGTTGTCAGAGTGGGAAAATAATGTGAGGGAGCCAATGAGGTTAGTCCTAGATTTTACAACACAACAAAAATTTCATAACAGGCAAACCTCATTGAGTCAACAATTGTTTCCTACACTGTCAACTGACAATAACTGTATAAATAATAGAGCGTAAATAATCACATACGTAGCTGGAATATTTAAAAAGCATAATGCAAAGTAAGTGCGACTTACTGGAAGAGAGTGAACTGCGGACAGACAGCCATAGGATTGTTACATAGGGCATGCTGGTTAGTCAGGTACTCTGTTATGATAGAGTCTAGTGTGACGTTCAGTCTAGGCTGCTTGATCTGCTTGTTGACACACCTGTCCTCCCTCTTCTCCAAGGATCTCCCACTGCAGTTTATAGAACTCTTCCCGTTTACCATCCCTCCATCAGACCCTCGTAAGCCCTTTCCAGCACTAGGCAAATTTGATCAACAATGACCAATTAAAAAAAATACACACAGCCCTCAACATGCAACTAGTAAATTGTAATTAATTTTTAACAAGATTAAATACAATATATTCAAGTTATTTGTTTTAACAAGTTTCACCTCCTAAGCTATACCACTAGGTAAAATCATTCAGGGGTCTAAAAAAAGATCTAAACATGCTGGAAGCTACTACGATAACAGACATATACAGATTGAAAACTTAGTAAAAGCTACTCAAAAGATCTTAAAAACATCTGAAACAGATAATTCAGGTATCATCTCAGTTTTGTATTTTTTTTTGCAAAAACAATACTTTTATCTCCAGACGGTATAAATACGAAATTTAATGACTAGATTTAAGAGAGTAAAGAATCACTTTTCACTCCCAAGGGAGTAAAAAGTAACAGTTGCCAACTTAACTTAATAATCGACAAACTGAATAGTATATAATTATTTTTATTTGAAAACTAAGATACCTGTAAATAAGAAGATATACAAGAATAAGATGTATAAAAAAGAATATAACATTAACAATCATTTTATGTAGAACTAGTTAATGCTAATAATAATATAAGAATAAATAATTTAAAAAATAAAAACTAGTTCTTTATTTAAAAAGTAAAAAAAATTAAGTTGGCTATCCTGATTTTTTAAAATAATTTTAAGATTTGCATACTCATTGTTTTTTTTTCTACAAAATATCATTAAATCAAAGTTTTTTTAGTTTAAAACCTTAGCTTTAACTGTTTAACCTGTCTTAAACTTTAATAATTAGATTAAAATATTACTTATAACTGCTCTAATATTCTACTCTAATATTTCAATTATGTCAGATAATATTGTGTGCGATATTGACGAACTTTTTAACAATACACCTCCTGACATTGCTATTGAAGCGAACTTGGTAAAAGAAAACTTGTTACCAACGAAGTTATATGACAAAGCATGTAACAATTTTAAAAGTTGGTGTCATGATCATAATTGACAACAAGTAAGTGAAAATGCATTGCTTGTTTATTTTAATAATGAATGAAAAACAAAACAAGCGTCAAGTCTGCGGTCACTGCATTCAATGATCAAATCATCTTTGCTTGTGAGAGAAAATTTTAATATCAAAAGCTATGCATCACTAATAGCATTATTAAAAAGAAAAAAAACGAAGGTTATGTTGCAAAGAAAGCGAATGTTTTTACTAAGAACCAAGTTGAAGACTTTTTGCATAATTCACCAAACAACGAGTTTCTTATAATAAAGGTAAGATAATTTTCAGTTAAAAAATCTTGAAAAAAGAATTGAAAAAAAACATTCTTACTTTATTTTCAATGTCGACGTCTGGAGATAAAATCTTGTATGCACCTTGGGAGTAAAATGCCATTATTCCCTCGCAATAATTTCCTTCCTCAGCTTCGCCTTAGGAGTTAAACAAATAAATCCCTCAGCTTCGCCTCAGGATTTAAATCCTTTGGTTCCCTCGGCTTTCGCCTCAGGAACCAACATAATGCTCAGGGGAATAATGACATTCTTTACTCCCTTGGTGCATAAATAACTATTCTTATATACCTACGGTATAAATGAGGAAAAGTAAGAGGACGCAATAATAGCGACAATAAGAAACAGAAATTTGAAAAATTGCAAGATGTATAAAATAAACTTTTGACTGGCAGTCAGACAATACATCACTTTAATAAAAATAAATTTGTACAAAATACAAAAAATGTAATACCTGATATTTTACATAAATAAAGTTTTAATTTTAAATTAACTGTTGTCCTCAATAATAATAAGTTAATTTTAAATAAGTTTTTTAAGTATTAAAATGTGATATAAGTGTACTCAAAACTCACAAAAAAATATGGGTAAATGGAGGAAGGGGACAAAATGTAACCTATCTTAGGGAGTACTCCAGCAAAAAAGTTTAGAAACCTCTGATCTAACGGGACAAGTTATTTAACTGGGACCATTCTAACCTTAGAATAATACTATATATAGAAGGAGCACAGGACCGTAAACACAATGTAATTCCACTGATAACACAAAAGCCGGTTGACCGGTGCACTTAAGTAATGCTGCCAACCTGACAACAACATATTTTTTTGCTTTTATGTTGCCATCCTTACATAGTCGGCATGCTAGCCCGCCATTATTTACACTTTTTATTAGTTCCTGTTGTATTTAAATATTTTGACTCCCCCTCTATTATAAATTTAAATATTGTATGATAACAATACAGTAACAATGCAAGTAAGTATCCAGGACTGACGTCATACAATAGTCTCATATACCATTTTTTTGTACATGATTCCTTCTGACTTTTTGTGGAAATTAATAGCAGAACATAAATAAATGTCTTTTAAAGTTTATCAATAAAACAAACAGGAGAAATTCCTGTTAAATAAAATTTAAAAATAAACAAACAATATTTTTCATAAACACGAGAGAGAAAAAAGCCATAGAATAATATGAAAAATATTCCCTCTGTAAATGACTATTATTATTTTAAGTAAACACAACACGCATCAAACTATCGGCCATCTCGATAATGCATAACTAAAATTTTTCTTGTTATAATCGTTTAAATACATTTTCTTATACTTAAAATATTATAATTAACCATTCTATACATTTAGGATTAATATTTAATGAAGCATTAATAAATAATTTAATTAAATACTTCAACAACCAGAAATATTGCCAACTTTGTTAAAAAACATTTTATTTTGTTAGGTTGGCAGCATTACTTAGGTGCACCAGTCAACCGGCTTTCGTGTTAGTAGTGCTCCTTCTATATATAGTATTATTCTAAGATTCTAACAGGTGGTTAGAGTGTAAATACCTTAGAGTAAGCCTGAGAGGAGTTGTCTTGCTCGAGGGAGGAGTCTGGGGGGGAGGAGAGCCACATCTGTCTGACTTTATCGAGTGTCGACCCTGCAACCAATAAACAATGTGTTGTATATTTCTATTACAGGCTATTAACCTGTTGAGTCCATAAAGTTCACTTATTAGAGTATAAAGAATTGAAAATTATTTTTGTTAGTTCACATTTTTGAAAAGCAGGAAAACAAGCTGCTAAATATGGAACTAAGCTTCCCAACCTGATGTTTCCAATTGTGTCTCAAAATGCAGGTGACTCTACACCTTGCACTTCTTTCTTAAATACATCAATAACTGTGCTAGCCAAATATACATTTAAGGTGTTGTAGTTGGATCAATTTAAAATAGTGCTAAAATCCAATTTTAATAAAATATTTTTTTGTATAAATTGAAAATGTAGCAATTTGGACGGCATTTTAGATTTTATTTTGACTTGGCATTTGCACAAAGTTCCATTATTTTTTTTAGCTGTTTGGACTGTATTGTCCAAAAAAAATGTACATATATCCTCCACAAATGTATTAATCCATACACAGAAGCTTTTTTTTATTTTATGTTTAAGATCTATAGCCGCTTTAAAAAAAATGCATTTCATATTTTTACGATGCTTACTACTCTCATTATAAGAGAGAGAGGAAAGCACAAGAAAAATAACAGCGAATGTAAAGATGCATAGAATAAGTGGACAGAAATAATAGCTAGAAGTAAATAAATACGTAAATAATACAATACATACATATATATATATATTATATATATATATATATATATATATATAATATATATATATATATATATATATATATATATATATATATATATATATATATATATATATATATATATACATACATATACTGTTATGATAACTCAATGACTCACCCTTGAAGGGGGAGGAGGTTTCTCTATGTAGTTGTAAGGGGTAAGAGGAAGAGCAGGGGGTTTTGGTGATGGAGGTGGAGGTAGATTGGCTTCCCGCAGTAGTGTAGAGGCAGAGTCTTTGTATCCATGCTCTAGTAAGTGAGAATGGATGAGTTGAAGCAACTCTTTGTCATTGAATTGTATCTTAGTCTGAGCAATCACGTTGGCCTGAAATCAATGAATACAACATGAGTTTGCGTAATATATAGTCTAGTCAGCAAAGTACAATTCTAGCTGCTTTTTTGCCTATCATCTGGTCCACCAAGAAAAGAGGCTCACTACCTAACAAAGGGGAAAATTATTCCCTTCAAATAAATCCTTATTACTAACAAAGTACAATTATATACAATGCAATCAAGGAAGGATTGTTGTCCTCTTCAAAAGCTGACTTAACAGATTTATTATTTTTAAAGCCAAGTATTATTCTTAAATATATTCTTAGTAAAATAAAAATACGGGCCTTCGGCCCGTAGCCGCTACGCGGCCTCGGCGCTTCGCGGCCACATTGTTGTTGGTTTGTATTATGTGTTGTTCTTGTTACATGGCATTTTGCCATGTATCTAGCGAATTTTCACAGCCTTTCCACACAGGCCCGCTTCGCGGGCCTGAGAGGCTTTCTCGCAAATTTGATTTTGCTAATTTAGATTTTATTCATACTCTATTATTAATAGTATGCTATAATATTAAAATTAAGAAGCATTATTGTGCCGGCAATCGCGCAACAATCGTCACGGAATTCATTCTAGCTACACAAATTTAAAGTCAGACAGCTTTAACTTTCACAGAGTTTTATTGGTATAAGTATCGATACGAAGAAGGAACAACTGTAACATAAAACGTCCCGTTTTCGCGAACAATAATCGAACAAGAACCCGTAAAAAACCCATTTGAACCTTGGTTAGAACCCGTAAAAGAATATTTTACCGTCTAAACTAATAAATCTTGAAACGAATCAAAAAACTAGAATAAAATACGTCAAACATAATTCTTCCCTGACAGTGTTGTCCAAAACAAAAACATTAAAAAAACAAAACAAATATAGATAAAAATAAACCTAGCGGCGGCCGCGACAATTATAAACAAAAATATATTCATGATTTTAGTTTTTAAATAAAAATGCCGTTTCCGTCACTAAAGTTTGAGCCTGACTGAGCTCAAACCGGTCGCAATCGTTTTAGAATGACTTCGACCATATAAAGACTACTTCGAGGTTCTTCCGCTTTACGGGCCTGCTTAGCTCGGCGTGGTTTAGTGGAAGCCATTTTTGTCCTGTCTCTCTGGGACAGCAGGCTTACCAGAATGGAGCAAGAGGTAGAGGCCCCTCTTTTATACTATATCACCACCCTCTAACACTACTGAACCCAACAGATATCGTACGAGTCTTTGACCTAGACGTTATACATATATACAAGATTATATATATATGTATACCGTTTGCGCCATTTGTGATGGTTCGATTGAGCTGAAATCGGTCTTAATCGACTCAGCTAGCCGTCTACTTTAATACGAGATACCTTGTTTTAAAGCCATTTCAAGTTTCAAAAAATTTTTTTTTTCATGACGTCATAACTTTGGTTGATGACGTCATATGTTTTTATAAACAATAGGCTCGTAACCTCCTCGACATCTCGCGATTTGCAAAGTTTCGTTTCAATTTGAGAACGCCTTCGAGAGTTATCGTTCGCCATACGAAGGGTAGAAACTCTTACATACATATATATATATATATATATATATATATATATATATACATATATATATATATATATATACATTAATATATAACCTTTTTCGGACATACTTTTTTGTTATCAGGAAGCTAATAGGAACTGATTCCGCTCACTCCCACCCTCAACTTCCGTCATCCGAACAACCTCATAAGCGTCATTTTCATAATGAAAATTCGCTAATAGAGTGACAAAAAAGAGAATGTTGCTGCAGTAAATAAAAACAAGGTATATAGTCTTTAGACTGAGAAGTTCATTTAACTTATAACAAATATTTAACTTCACGTCAAAGAACCATAAGGGGTACTAGTTTTACCTGTCTGCTGATAACCTTAGTCCTAAAAACTTAAAGAGAAATGAAATAGGTTTTTGAAATTAAAGTTAGGTTAAAGCACAATAATAGATCCGCCCGCAAAATCAAAACAAATAAAGTTTCGTACAAAAATTTTTAATTAAGAGTGGTTTACTTAACCTACTATATACCAGGGTATAAGAGTATTAGAATGGAAACACCAAAAAAAAATATCAGACAGCTAACAATTTCCCTTGTTTTGGTTGGGTAAGTACAAGATGTTAGAAATTTATAAGGAGACTCAATTTGATGTAAACAAACCAAATGCTATGCAGAGGTTATAACCTGAATTTTTATGAATGATATGTGACGTCATTGCAGCAATCAGTATAGGTGTTCAACATTGAAAATTCACTATTTATTCACTATAAGTCTATACCGGACTATAACCTAACATGAAAAAAATTGATTTCATTCATAGGAACCCTTCAATCGAATCACCTGATAAATTCTATCAGCTTGAGGTAAGTTACCATACTACCTACAATGATTTAAGAGTATTATACCCACCCTAGAAGAATATTGCAACATTTATCAGGTATGTAAAAAGGTTTTGAGAAGGGAATATATAAGGGAGATAATAGTAATACTGTAATAGTTATTTATGCACCAAGGGAGTAAAGAATGCTATTATTTCCCTGAGCAGTTAGTTAGTTCCTAAGGGGTAAGCCGAGGGAACCAAAGTTTTAACTCCCGATAAAACAAATCCCGCGAAGCCGAGGGATTTTTGTTTAGTTATGACTATTAACTCCCGAGGCGTAGCTGAAGAAGGTAATTGCGAGCGAAAAAATAGCATTTTACTCCCAGGGTGCAAACAATATTGTATCTCCAGACGTTGATTTTATTTTAATACGTTTTGTTGTATTTTATTCTTTTTTTTTAATTGGACCCACTTATAAATTTAGGGGGGGCTGCCTCCAAAAAAATAAGTATTTTTTTATTTCTCCAAACAACTTCTTTTGACCTGAAACAAGATTTTGAGCCAGTAAAAAAAAAAATTTGTTGTCAGGCCTCTCTTATCAATTTTGGGGGTGCTGCCCTCCCAAAAAAATATATTGCTCCAAACTACCTTTTTTGACCTGAAACGGATTTTAAGTAAATAAAAAAAAAATTGATGGTCGGCTACCCCTTATAAATTTTGGGCTACACCAGGAAAATTACAAAAATTGATCACCTGTATAAATTAATAGAATACCAATCCCCTAAAAGAATGATATAATTGGCTCTAATAACCCAATGATAGGAAACACTTTATCTCCCTTGGGAGTGAAAAAGTGCTTCTTTACTCCCTAAAAACAAGTCAATAAACTTTACATTATACACCGTCTGAAGATAAAAATAATTTGGTACTACTACAAATAAAATGTGAGGCTATAACTACATACAATGAGGTAAGAGAATTATAACCAACCCTTCCATAAAATATATAATTCAACCTCTATCAGGCCTGTAGAGTGGCTATATATAAGTATTTGTTTTAAATGACAATGATTAGTAAAATTTTGACAACTGTATACTTTTAAATCTGTACAATAAAAATTTTATTTATTTATAGGCACAATGGACCCAAATTAGAGATCTAAGTGCCTTGGAGATAATCTCCTCCGAGAGGGAGGGAGGGGGATTAGAATGGCTTGAAGCACTAAGTCTTTCTATGAATCAGATAAAGAATGAATTATATTCTTCTATGGTAAGTTCTTTATAATACCTTTCTTCATTATGCATACTACAATAAAGCACCCACCCTTTTATAAAAAAATATTTTTTGTTGGTAATGAACTTTAATTAGTTAAATAAGCTTTGTTTTTGTTTGGGTGGGTTTGTAATCATGTTCTCAGATTTGGACCCCCCCCCCTCCCTCATAAATGTCCAAAATTAAATTATATAAAATTTGTAGAGAAATATATTTGCTTTGATATTTTGAGGGTGGGTCTTTCGTAGCCAAAGAGACTAATACTATTAGAGAGAGTACAGAACCCGATTAACACAGTGATAAGGGGTCTGGAAGTGAGACAGTTTCCATAGGTGCCATACTGTACTTACCTCTACGATAGTCTCCCAAGAGAGAGACTAGACACGCCTCAACCCCTCTACAACCCCTATTAAGTCACACACTCCACAAACGGCGGACATTTTTCAGTGATGCCACATTAAACCACTTTATTGAACACAGACAATTAAAGAACACATGCAATAGATAATAATTAAAACTTATTTTAAATTCATTTTACTTGATTTAAAACAAAATAGTCGAAAAATATTGTAATTATTATGAAAAATAAAAAAAATGACGTCACCAATGTACAGTTACGGCATCTAGCTACCCAAGGAATGATAAGAACTGTTGTATCCTCCCTCTAATAGTATTAGTCTCTTTGTTCGTAGCTGTAAGTTTAGCCTCTTACCCGGTGAATATTGGCCAGGGAAGGTTCACTGTTATCAGGAGCCTTAGTCTTGCCAGAGACTCTTTCCAACAACTCTAGGGCATACTTCTGGAAGGTAACATGCTCTTGTCTCTTATCTTGCAGTATAGGATCCTTCATAAGATCTAAACACAACCATAGGTTCAATATGAGTAAATATAAAAAGTTTGACTAATATATTAAATATCACATGCAACATCACAATTTTAATCAGACTAACAAGTTGAACAAAGCAAACACTTGCTTTGTGCATTAATATATATATATATATATATATATATATATATATATATATATATATATATATATATATATATATATATATATATATATATATATATATATATATATATATATGTGCATAGGCGTCTTTTGGACAATTATATTGTGTCAAAAAATTATATTTTCCAAAACTCAGTAGTATTGCGGTAAGAGAGCACTGTCTGTCTCAGGTAAATACTTTACTTTATATTCATTAGACTTTTCAGGCTCTGTCAGCGCTCTGATAAGTTAGCTGTAACGAAAAATTATGTTGAGCAATCAATAATGACTAATTTTGAATGATAGAACATAGCATAGCAATTTGCTAGTTACATTTCCTAAATATATCTCACACATTTATATTGTGAATAACTTTCTTATTCATAATTGGCTTTACAGCAGTTTTTTTCAAACACTCAAGAAGTTGATGAAAGAATTAGGAATCACCATGAAGGGTTACTCACTCTGTAGCATGCCCGTCGTGAACAGAGGCAGCTTGGATATGATTTGCCTGACTGTGTCAGCCCTAGCTAAACCACACAGAGCTTGACACGCTAAACCCCTAATTGAATCTGCATCTGTCAGCGGACTCTTCACACTGATCAGTGTTAGTAACACCTACACAAACAAAACACATAACATTAAAATATCCTTGGAATTACTAACCAGCACAAAATAAAAAGACAAATAATAAACTGCATAGGCTTCTATAGAAACATAGTGCTCTACAAAACTGAGTTTAGTTTTGTAGAGCATTATGTTTCTATCCATGATGTCCTACATCTCTGAAGATGCCTCCCACAGTGGAAGCGAAATGTCGGATCCTTCATCTACATTGATGCAGTCACCATCGGAAGACCTAAATCTTCAAAAAGACAAATAGCTCATCAGGACATTGATGAGTTAACTTATAATCTTCTGAAATCAGGATGGATAGAACAGTTCAAATACTGCTGTCTGTAATAACAGATGCTCTGTTAACATTAGCACTTGTAACAAATAAAATGTAAATACATACAATAAAGAAGCCTCATACCAATAATAGTATATAATTTGATACTACCAAGTTTTGCAAAACATGAATAGTCGACATATAATTGTGCGTGGGACACAAAGAAATCTCAATTTGCTTGTTAAGTTTCCTAGGTGTCTCTCGCACAATTATATTGTGACAACTAATCATGTTTTGCAAAACTCAGTAGTATCAAATAATACTACTGTTTTTTTGATAATACATTTTGCTTGCTAAACATGATGGTGGTAAGAGAGCACCGCTCATCTCTGGTAAATACTTCACATTATATTCTTCGGAAGTTTAATTGAAAGTCAGAGTGAGTTAAGGCTTTATCAACTATGATGAGTTAGATGTAACAAAACAGAGTGGGACATGACATGTCGAGCTATCAACGATGACAAAATTCAAATGATGGAACACTACCCAGACTTAGCATTGCATTTTGCTCGTTACATTTCCTAGGTGTCTAGCACAATTATATTGTACCAATAATAGTGTCTTGTGTTTTGTTACATTTTTAGATATTCATACCTCTGTTTCAAAATTTATTTTCTATTTAACCTTTATTATATGTCTATATATATATAAGGTTTGTTAAACTTAGTCAGGAGGAGCATTGTTAAAAAAATCAAATAATTCTTTCAGCCCACTATTTTCTGTCCCTTCCAGTTACCTAAAGGGTCATTCAATTGCCAGGGGATTAGAGGTACTGAGTGCACATCTTTGGTTTAGATTAAAGGATACATCATCATACGAATATTTTTATAAAAGCTGTCTTATTTCAATAATTTTAAAACCTTTAATCATATTGGCAAATTGTCATCTAAAAATTAAGCTTGTTTTGTCAAAAATGTCACCCTTATTTTTATTAGATTCTTATTTTTTACTTATTATTCTACCCATCCCATATCCTGGTTCCTATGATAATATTGTATTTACTGAATTTTAGTCACTTATATAATTACATTTGAACTTAATATTATAATAATCTTTTAGCACATTATACCATTTTTCTTTCTTTTGTAATAACTTAAAAAATTTACTTTTGTTTCAATTATTATTAGTGTTTTTTTTTATATTTGTAAATTGAGCTAAATGAGCCCATTACTACATGTAAATAAGTTTAGAATACAAAATTATTCATTTTATTGTTTTAATTACAATAAATGATAAAGATAGATGTTCAGAGAATTTTAAGGTTTGCAAGCATATTTACAAGTAAATAAGGCATTTTACACAAGAAACCATACTGACCATAATACCATTGGTATTTCTAAGACATTCCCAAACTTTCTCGATGACTTCTGCGCTAGTCTTCAAAGTTTTCTTTTTGGCAGATCCCTGTGCAGAGGAGTACCTGGCCAGGGCACCCCCTACACGGTTAGTAGGTGCACAGACACACGTGATGATCACATGTAGCGCCGATCGTTGCACCTCTGGATCAGCCACTATCTCACCCTCGGCTGCACCCAGGATCACGTTGAAACCCACCATGTTTTGATCATCGGGAAGATCCACCTTCTCACACAGTATCAGCTGGGTCCGGTGCATGACAGAGCAAATACAGATGACATCCAGTGCACATCTCACAGTCTCACCTCTACAACAGGGCAAGTAATACATAATTTTCATTATTTAGAATCCAAGGTAATGGTGGAAATACAAAAAAAAAACTAAACAAATTAACACAATTTTTTTTTTCTTGCCTCGTTTAATCATAAATATTTTGTAACAATGTCTGGGTGACAAAAACATCAAAAAAGACACCAAAAATCAGAGATTGATTTCTTCAAATCTAAATTATCACACTCATGTATCTCATATTACAAACCTTAAATTTTGGAATACTGTCTTCTTTTTTACGTTCTCATGGATAGTGACTTTTATTGATCCCTAGACCAAAATTATATTATTGTTATGTCATGATTTACAATAGATGTGACAGAAAATTTTATTGCGTGTTGCATCAAGAGCTTATCACTATCACTAATCACTATTAGGAAAAGAACGACTTTAATACTACAATATTTTTTTTAAACATTGAGAAAAAACAAATCAACATACCTATTATTATTTATAAAGGTAAGAAAAGTAGCTCGATTGCCTTAATGGACTTCTAAAGTACAGTATAGTAAAGAAGGTTGGTACCCTTGGAAGATTGCATCATCACTGATAAAAAAGTAAGCTTTTTTTATAGTAAGCTAGCATTCAAGTCTCTAGCTTACACAAACTAGGAGATGCAATGATATAGATAGACAATAGATGCAATACATACATGCAGATAGACAATACTGTAAAAAAACACTCTGGAAGTGTTAAAAACATCAAAAACGTATAATTCATAATAATAATTCTATATTTCTTAAAGATATATATCTTTTTAAATAGGGGTTTGTTACATGTTATTAATAAAAAATAATAATAAAAAAATATACTGGTTGTATGCTAATTTTGATAACAAAGAAAAATTAACTTTTCAAATAGTCTAGCATAGGAGAGAAGGTGCCAGTTAGGATGTCACAGATAGATTGAAAGCCTGTAGCAAGGCTTTCGCTGAGTTTTTGAGGCGGAAGTATTTAAGTGACATAGACAAAAAACGTATAATTCAGTTCAAATAAAAGTTTTAGATTTTTCATGCAAACACAATACTTTTCCTACATACCCTCTGTTTTATGAAACAGATTGTGATTTATTAGATATTATCTCCTTGTCAGGACGCAAGCCATGAAGGATCCAGAAGATTATTCTGAGTGTAAAAAAATCTTTGGAGTTCTTTAATGCACATAAATAACTCTACTATATATAATACTTTTGAAAATAATGAATCACATACATCCGTTCAATGAAACATGCAGCAGCACATACATAAACATTTTATTATTACAGCAAACCTTACATAAACATTTTGTTGTTTTATACATATAGCAAGAGTTTTCTATATGTATGATTATGCCATATTTGGTCAACTTTTCATGTTAAAAAAGTTAAAAAGGCAAAGAATTCATCAGTTATACATAAAAAATGGAAAGTCTCTCTACAAAAGATCATAAAAGCATGGAAAGAATTAAACTGTATTGATGAATCCAGAGCAGTAACTGATCAGCAGAGTTGTGTAATGAATAGATTGATTTACCTTCCAGAGTAATTCCAGTCATAAGAGAAGGCTATGATTCGGAGGAGCAGATTTATACCACCAAGCCTGTTAAAGTTATCTACTGGAGCCCACGTGGCTCTGAACGACATGAGTTCCAACAGAGTGTTGATCTGTTCCCTAACCTCTTCGTCTGTGCTCTTGCAGGCCTGTCAACAAAACCATAAGATAAAACCTATGGCTGCATCTAGGTTTAATCAAGAAGCCATAGACCTCTTTGCAACCTGGAAGCTTGCGGCAATGGCACTGGGGGCCGCTCCGCAGCCACGTTGTTGAAATCATGTTGATATTTTTTTTGCCTTAGCCATTCCGTTTGTTTTATGTACACTATTACACATTACAATATTACTCTTTCAAAACTTGGGAATAAAATGTAATTTTTGTTTAATAAAATTGGATTTGTATGACAACATATGTTACAAGATAAACATAATCAAGAAAAAACAACACAATTGAGTTTAATAGTTATTTATGCCATAAGGCTGAGAAGTGTGTCTTTATGTCACGGCAATTAGATTTACCAATGAGCGAAGCGAGTCGGGGAAAATTGCCAAGACATAAAGACATTCTCAGCCAGATGGCATACACTATTTTTTTTGAGGTAGCACTCATTAAATTGCGCTATATACTTAATTGAAAAAAAAACGTCCAATTATTATGTACAGTGATTAACTCCATATTATCGCCGTCATTAAATTCATCCATAGCTTCACACTTTTACTCAAAAATGTAAAAGCTTTTACAAATAAACACACAAAAATTGTCAATAAAAAAAAAATTAGTCTACGAACAAAAACAGAAACAAAATGAACATTTTTAAATAAAGCTCATGAAGGTTTAACACAGATTGTTTTTTGAACACGCTACATTACAGTAATGGCGGCAACATATGAATTACTTTTACGTCCTAGGAGTTTTTTTACATTCATTATTGTCCTCGGAGGTGAAAAGTACTAAATAACCTTCTATAACAATAATGATTGGCTTCTCATCCTAAAAACGGTCCAATAAAGTGCTCAATTACGTACTACCTCAAAAAAAAATTTCATTGTCAAACCACAATACATAAAGAAAGAAAACTGACCGGTTTCAACTATTAATTAGTCATCGTCAGAGTACATTTATAAACTGTTTATAAATGTACTCTGACGATGACTAATTAATAGTCAAAACCGGTCAGTTTTCCTTTTTATGTACTTATTGTGGTTTGACAATTAAATATTTTTTTAAACTCAATTGTGTTAAATTTTAACCATGTTTAACATATACCACAAAATCTTTGTCAAAACAACTAATGATTTAAGAAAAAACAAGATAACATAACGATCGTGATGATCCAATTTTGAAAAGTGTTTTCAAAAACAAAAACTTTGGATTTTTTTCCAGGTGTCTTTGTCAAGTTAAGGGTGGAAATACACTCTTCACAAGACCACAATTACAGTTGGTACCGTTCTCGAGAACTTAAATTAAGAGAACAGGATGTACAGTGGCCTGTGCTTATCAATTAAGTTAAAAATAATAATGATTATGATTAGTGTGGGTCTCCATTATTGTATAAATAGGTGATAAGGACACTTATAAGAGACTAGTTTTAGTTTAAGGTAACCATGTAAATAATTAATTTACGAAAACTTTTGTATTTGATCGATATTTGTATTTCTATTAACATGAATATGCTACGAGGATGTAGTGAAATATAGTTACCTATTAATCTAAAACTAGTCTCTTATAAGTGCCCTTATCACCTATTTATTTAAAAATAATATTTAATGATTATGATTACATTAAATTATGCAATTCAATGTAATTTTGTACAAAAAAAAACAGCATGTAATGTAAGAGCTATGTTTTATTTACAGCATGAAAATATAAACAAGAAGCCTCCTCTTTGCCACAACGCGAACTCTGTCGGTTTGTAGCACTGGGGGCCGCTTTGGGGCCATATGGTTGTTGTAATTTATCAGTTCGTTCATCATATTATTACTGGTTTATATAAGTGTCATAATGCCATGATATAAGCGAATTTTCAAATGTATTAGTGAAAAAACTTGATTTGTTTACATTATGTCAATGATAGTAAAATACACGGCTATAATCAATTGAGGAACTGATTGGTCAAAGTCTTATGAGGTTGGTCCGATATGAAGTGGGTGTGGTTTAACATCCAGCACTAACCTCATTGGCTCCCTGGCATTTTTTTCAACGCTGTCAACTGATTTTAGCCGAGTGATATACTATAATGACAAGATGTTTTGTTTGACATATATATGTCAATAAAAAAACCAGAACTAATACTGATAATAAAAAAGAACTTCGTAAAAATGTCAGCCCAATCTAAACACAATATGAAGATACAATTTTTTTTACAAATTTGTGAGGTCATTATTGGGATTAATGACGTCACACATATTTCATAAACAATAGAGTTCGGGACATGAGCAAGGTTGATTTTTATACATAAAATATAAGATAAGGAAGTTTAGAGTAGAAAGGTTACTTTATAAGAAGGGTGTGAGTTGTGCCCTTTAAAGGCAGTTGATTCTGTCATAAGGTCCCTCAGATGAGCCCTTCTCACTTCCTCACACTTGGTAAACAGATGTGCTTCGAGATACCTCTTGAGCGTGACACACACGTGCCGCACTATCTGCCTCGAACTACATTCCTCGTCCTCACTCACTGGTGTCTCCTCTGATCTCAGGATCGCTAGCGTGCTGATCTAAAAAAAATCACACATCGGTTTAATATTATACCGGAGGATACCTATTAGAGGACCCATCAGGTCACAAAGCATTATATTAACTAACAATCAGTCAAAACTTAAATGACTGTTTTTCTTGATATTTCTCTTTTTCATCGTTTGCCTATGGTAGTCAGTTAGTTTTGACCCCCACATTGCGGGAGATCTCTGTGCTCTAATTGGTTCCCGCCAATAATTTATGGCAGGATTACACAGCTACAAATATGTCAATATTTATTTATCGTCACATATAAACGTTCAGGTATTACCATTCACTGATGCAGTTAAGCATTAATGATTTAATAAATAAATAATAATAATAACTCAGCAAAAATTTCAAAAGTTCATTACACATGGAAAAATGTGTAGAATAGTTTGAGATTGGACTCGCATGTATATATGTGCGAGCCCCACATTTATGTGTACTCGTGATATAAATAAATAATTTATTTTTTTCTCACTAATTTGGCAGTTTTACAATAAAGTATTATTACAGTAAAATATTTTACAATATTTTTTTTACAATAATATTTAATTTATATTACATTTATAATATATGTGATATATTCTCAACATTTTGATAGGTTTAACATCACTACTATCGTAACTTTTTAAACTACTAAATTGAGTCTAGTTAGAGATTGGCAGTGACACCATCACTAATTTTATTAAGGTGGTCAACATCTGTAACCTTTTCGCCATCTATGAGAATGAATTAATCCTTTATCGTCTATGAATGCTACTAAATCTGCTTTAAACTCATTCAGGTTATCCAGATCCTCAGGTAACTAATCTTCAAGGTAATCCTCTAGACAGGTACCAGAAAAAAACATACTAAAAAATACATAAAAACAGTACATACGACATTATACAGCTTCCTAAGTCCATCCTGGGCATCGAACTCATCCAATATGACTCTAAACTGGAAGGATAAGCCAAAGAACATTGTAGCATGACATCTGCCTGAGTCATGCGAACACTCCAGTAACCACAGAGCATACCTGTTATAACATACACACATTAGTGACTTTTGTTTTATTTGTCTCTGGTTCTAACAAAGTAATTTTGATGGTTTAAAAATTGATTCATCACGAATTTAATATAAACTTAATACAAATAAATTTAATAAAAATAATGAATACCACTACAGCTAATTACTTTTTACAATAAACAATTTTTAACCTGTAAGGGTTAATTTTTATAAGTTTTGGCTCACGGACTAATAGAAAATTCTAGCGAGAAGGACTGCAAGCAAAACTAATTTTCTTTGAAATGCAAGCTTTCTTGCTTATCACATCAATTTTAGCTTAATTATTTTTTCCTAGATAAAATAGGAAAAATACTCAACTCTATTAAGTCAAACATTAATTGTAATGTTAACGGGAGAGATGAGATCCATGCGAAGAGGCACTGTACACAGTCGACTAGATAATCCAAGATAAGAATCATGGACCATACTTGCGGGCTGATCATTAAGATCATCATCAACCCACCAATAGAGATATATTACTAGAGGGTGATATTAACTAAAAATTATTAGGTTATTTTATCATTCGGTTTCAGTGTTTACCACATTTTGAAATTCTAACATTTCTTGCTTATATAAGCCACTGTAATATTGAACAATTTATACAATTTTCAAAGGACTGGACTTCTCTTGTGTAGCACTTATCCTTATTTGTATCTGAATCTCATATACTGCCGCTAGTAATAATGCCTCTTTGAGTTTACAAACCTGACTAGATTAGATACAGTGTGATGAGGAAGTAAGCAAACCCTCTCCATGGAGTCTTCACAGTATGCAAGATAGTATAAACAAATAGAAACACCTGTCGCTGCCTTGCTAGGCCGGGGCACGTCCAGTAATCTCTGAAACACATTTCATACCATATAATATAATACAGTGCTTAAAACTAATTGATTCTATGAGTCTATAATAGAATGGTAGATCATTCTATGATCTATTATCATATTAAGTATCATCTAAAGAGCAAGTAGAAGACATAGGGATAGAGTTTTGTAGAATATGAATCTATGGCTTCATACCGTGTGGAATATTTCAGATTGTACCAGTATCTAATCCTTAAAAATATGGGCAAACACAGTCCTAGACGTACATAAATCCACATAAGTCACACATACAGACACCATTTCGCAGCAACTTTTTATCAGGAAATAGGGCTTATTTTATTAGAAAATAGTGCATGTTCCTATGGGATTGGTCTTTAATAACGGGTTAGCACCCTTGGCTATTTAAGCTACCTCTTGAGTCAAATCAAAGTCAGTAGAGAGTCAGAAAAGAGTAATGTGATAGTAATGAGTCATAAGAGAGTAATAAGAGGAGCAATGAAAGAGTAACGAAGGAGTTCAAAGGAAGCAGTAATAGTAATAGTAATAATAATAGGTCAGTAACCAATCAGTTGTACAAGAGTAATCGAGTAGTCAAATCAGGTAGTCATCCGCGTTAGTAAGTACTTAAGTGTTCAAGAGCTAGTCCAGTAACATGCTACTTTGCATGATCTTCGCAGCGACCTGTAAGTAATACTTTGTCTTATAGTAGTGGATTTACTTTCCGTATGTGCATAGAAATATTATAGATAAACTTGAGCACTGACTGATCATACCTAGACCTTTTAAGCATAACTAATTGTTTTAATAATACTTATACATATATGTATAACCTGTACTTCAAATACTTAGGTAAGTATTGACAAAAGTTAACTAAATAAATTAACATTAAGTTACTAAATGCTACTTATGTTTTCTGATTAACTCCCTGATAGCTTTCTTTCAGACACAACTAGGCCAGGATTCCTAGTGAAAGGAATCCCCTTTTTCTGTGGGGTTCCGGACTGGCCATCCGGTGTTGATCTCACCCAAAGCCCCATGGTTAAACAAGTTTGTTATAGTATAATACACGATTAAAATCACCAGATAGCGTGGGAAAATAATACGAGGGAGCCAATGGGGTTAGACCTGGATGTTAAACCACGCCCATGATTTCACATCAGGCTAACCTCATTGGATCCTTGACACTATTTTCCCAAGCTGTTAACTGATTTTAGCCGTGTGTCATACTATAGAATAACAGAAATAAAGGGGGAGAGAGGGGGAATAGATTTTGCATGGCCTCTTGCTTCCTATCCTCCAAAAGTAAGTAAGAGTTTCTATCTTTGTGTTTGGTGATGAAATTTGGTAAATAATAATAAAAAAACAAATGGAATGACAACAGGCCTAAAGCCTGCATTTTCATTCAATATTTGGGATCTGCAGGTGCATAATCACATAAGTCAGAAATAAAAACCAGTGTCACGTACTTTGCCGTTCCAATTATTCCCGGCGAGTAAGCGAAACATGACTGGAACACTGACCTCCTAGACAGTAATTGATACTTACCACTAAACCGTTAACATTGATAAATTCAATAGAAAACTTCTTGTGGCAGAGGAGAGATGCAAGGTATTTGAGAGCTTCAAATGACAGCTTGGCGTTCTTTGTCTCTCTCAGGTTGATGAACTGGAGGATCAGGTCCAAGGCGTTCTTCTCAAATATGTGACTAAGGAACTGAAATCAGCAATACCATGGTAACCAGTTAAACCAAAGATAAATCACTTGTTTCATGTTATATAAGTTTAGCGAACAATTCAGTCACTTAGAGAGGACTTCCAACCTATTTTAATTGATTTAGCAGCCAAACATACATAAACAAAGACAAGAACCTTTTTCATATGATTTAGAATAAGTACATTATTTTTTAGGCAAACAATATAAAACCTTAATAGTACCATTTTTTAATAATATCAACACCAACAACGTCTTTCCACTAAATTTAAACTTTATTTGCAGAGCCGGCTTTCGGCAATAATGCCATCTACAGTGCCGTGGAGGGATGTTGAGTCTTTCAATTCATGGAATCTGACAGTCAGATTCCATGAATTGAAAGACTCAACATCCCTCCACGGCACTGTAGATGGCATTATTGCCGAAAGCCGGCTCTGCAAATAAAGTTTAAATTTAGTGGAAAGACGTTGTTGGTGTTGATATTATTGAAGAAAATTCCACTGCGCTTACTGAAGTTATAATATAGTTATTATACCATTTTTTAATTTATTTTGCTTTTAAGAATTCGTTTCTATTTCAATAGGCGCTTCTATTGCGCAGTTTATGGTACTTGGCGCTTGTATGGTTGCCATAAAAAAATAATCAAGGCCATTAAAGTGGTACAGACAACCACCTTTTAAAGGATTTTTAAACTTGTGTATTTTCAATTTCTTCAAAATTGGGTTCTTGGTTTAGCTAAGTTGGAGGAAAAACTATAAGATCTTCTAAAAGAAGATGTTCCATGAAAATATTGATAAAGCTTTAGTGGCACCCGACACCACTCAGATTAAATTCACCTCTTATTAGGTAAAAATAAATAACTCATCTAAGAGACTCAAAGGGAGATGTAAGGAAAACCAATTCTACTCATGTAGGTAAGAATAGTCTTTTGTGTTAAATTAAAATACTATAAAATAAATAATAAAAATATAAATAATAACATAATAATAATAATTTAATTAATAATAATAATTAAATTAAATTTAATAACATAAATAATAAATAGTGTAAATTTAGTGTCCTAATGGTTTTTATGATGAAGTCAAACAATATCTTAAGTCAAATAAATATATTTTTCCAGAAAATTTTTATCCTTTAAGTCTAAAAAAGATGAATCCTTTGCCACCTAGATTTTCTGGAATTATTTAAGTCCACAAAAATAACAAAATAAGGCCTATACTTCCATTTTGTAGTTATTTTACAGAAAATTCTGGAAAATAAGGTAATAAATTATTTCAAAAAGTTACTAAATTGAAAGCTTAAGTTTCTGTTATCAATAGTTTAGAATTTATTCAAACCCTACAGTCTCTTCAGTTACCAAAGCAGTTTATTATGGTCTCATTTGACGTCATATATTTGTTGACCAGTGTTTCGTCAGACATCTGTCTTAAGCTACCCCAACCGATAATAGAACAAAAATCGTCACCGAACTTTTAGAAGCTTTTGAACTTAGCCTTAGTCAAGAATATTTTTCTTATAATGGTGAGTTTTACAGTGGTAAAGGTGGTCTAGCAATGGGTGCATTTTTGTCAGCGTTATGTGCCAATGTTTAAACACACCCTAATGTTTTGCAAATACACACATATATGGAAAAGGTATATGGATGACGTTTTTGTAATCTGGACTGGTACCTTGGATGGTCTTAGCCCTTTTCTAGACTATTTAAAGGGTTTTAGAAAATCTATAAAATTCACTTATGAGATTGAGGAACATGGTAGATTAAATTATCTGGATAATTTTATTATAAGAAAAGATGACAGCCAAATATTTGAAATTCTCATTGATACATAGACTGCTTAACGTTCCTAATGATGACTTAGCCTATAATAAAGAGCTAGCTACGTTTCATAACATAGCTTCGACAAACGGTTATACAACTCTCATGGTCGACACTCCTATAAAGTAAAAGAATCGTAAACTGACTCTTAAAGCAGTGGCTGAGGAACAAGGAAGCAACACAAACAAGACTCAATGGTGTTCCATCCCCAACCTTAGTGGTATTTTTTAACGTGTAGCATATGTGCTTAAAAGAAATAATTAAGTGAGCTTTTATTGTACTAAAACCACAAATAATAAGGAATATTTTAAACGGTGTTAAGGACCAATACCACTGGTATCCAATTCTGCTGGTATCAATACCGCTGGTTCTGCTTATACAAGAACAGAATTTACATAGTACAATGTGGCATATGCCAAGCCAAGTATCTTGGCCAAATTGGCAGGAACATACTTAACAGGGCAAGGGAACATAAATCGAGACAGAACAGTAAATTTTATCAACATTTACTTACTGAAAATCACTTAAATGGTCCTTATAAAGTCAGGTGTCTGCATTAAGATAATTTTAATTGGAGACATTGGAAATTGAGCAGAGTCAGAATAGAGTAGGCTATTTAAATTTGATTAAGAGAGGAATCATCCTACCTACTGAAAGCTATGCTACAGGCACCCGCGCCTCCTATGGTCGTCTGACTCTGATATCAAGTAAAAAACAGTGACTCTTTCTTTGTCCTGTTTAACATCTCAACGGTAATTACTTTAAATTTAGATTTTTATATATTTATTTTGTATCATTATTTGTTTTTTTACAATATTTTATTTTGGGTTTTTATTCTATTGTATTTGTTTGTAGATTTGCACTGATGATGGCCTCTTTGTAGGTTGAAAGTGCTTTGCTAATAAAGTTTTGTTTTGAGGAAAGACTTCGTAGTTTATATTGGACTACATCCACGCTCATTCTAATCATTGTGATGCTTAAAATTATTGTAAACACATATTTTGCTTTTTGATATTTCACGCTACATATAAAATTTAAGGGTATGGATTACACTCTGAAACAAATTTTGGTCATACTCCTGGATCCAACCTTCACTAATACGAGTCACGTTATTAGTGAATTGTTTTTCCAAAGACAATATACTATAACTAGATGGAGTGAGATTACCTCCTGGTACTCCCCCATAGGAGTAAGGTATCGAAGTATGAACATCTGTTGTGTTGCTATGGTGAGAGGAAACATCTGGACTGATCCTATGACATAAGACTCCATTTCTGCCCAGGACGAGTTAGAACAGTCGGATATGTTGTTGGTATGCCTGTTGTTGACTAGGTTGTTGGTAGTGTCCCGGGGTGTGCTAGTAGGAGGAGACTGACGACATCCTGGAGGAGACATGAGGCCTTCATGCGACACCCGACGCTTCTTACACTCAGACTCCTCTTCACCTGATAACAATCATTCGAAACATTAACAAAAGATGGACAAAACTGTAAATTTAATAAGGATAGTATTCACTTACATAGTAACTGTAACATTACCTAGTGTCACTAGGTAAACCACCTAGTGACACTAGGTTGTCATTAGGGTAAACCTTAGGGTTGTCCTCGTAAATCTAATTTTACTTTGATTGAACTAGGGTGGGCTCAAAATAGAACCTAGTAGGACTCAACATTATCGACAAGAAGAATAAATTACAAAATGTTCTCAAACAAAGAGTTAACCAGGAAAACTTAGGAAAAAATTATTTTACTGTTCCAACTGGTTTTACTTTTCCAATTTTTTACTGACTTAGACTTGCTATTGTAGACATAGCTTAATTCAAATTACCATACATGCTAAACTGTTGTTGAACATTTTAAAAAAAAATTACAAGATTCCTTCTTTTGTCACTAAAGTAGTGATACATACTGTGAATTTCAGCACAATATTGACACTTGACAGCTCAGGCTATGGTCTCAGGTTTTTGCGAATAGAATTACGTAAATGAGAATTCTTGCCAATTTAAATTAAACTTTAAGAACAGTTGAGGTGAGACCCACTGGAGGTGAACCCTTCAGGCTGAGTACCCCTGATGGAACAAACGGTCCTATAACAGATTAATCCTAACAGGTCTAAAGTTGAACACTAGACAGAACATTAAGATTTAATGTACTGTGAGTTTAATGAGGAAACAATAATAATGAAGACAGCAGTCCCAGTTTTTTTATTAGTTTAATTTATTACATCAAAGCTTTCGCACAAGCGATGCTTGGCATCCTCAGTGAATCTAATAACAAGTAAACAAAACCATAAACCAATTACAAAAGAACAGAAATAAAAATGTACATACCAAACAAGGCAAAAACCATTTCAAAACAAATGCAAGTTATTGTCAATATTAATATTAATATTGACAATAATCTTAATATTAACTTGCATTTGTTTTGAAATGGTTTTTGCCTTGTTTGGTATGTATATTTTTATTTGTTTTTTGTAATTGGTTTATGGTTTTGTTTACTTGTTATTAGATTCACTGAGGATGCCAAGCATCACTTGTGCGAAAGCTCTGATGTAATAAATTAAACTAACAAAAAAACTCGGACTGCTGTCTTCATTATTATTCTTTCCTCACTAGACAGAACATTTCAAAAACGAACTGAGCACTTGGAGAAATTCAAAAAGGATTTGACAGTATATAGCCTTTAGAATAAAATTTCCCGAAGCATACTCCCAATAGACTTAAAATAGGCATCCTGAGAATTTAGCTCAACATTTTTTGATTAGTAAAGAGGTCTTACTTCTGAGCCACTTTGTTTAATTAAAATAAAATAAAAAATAAAATGCCCGTTTTAGGGCCTTTCAGCCCATCAGGATTTAACCCTGCGGGAACCACCTCAGGTGGGTTGCATCTACTACACTCTAAGAATTAATTAAAGTTGGCGAAATCTTTTTAATACAAATACTATTCATAAAATCTTAGAGCATAGCCCGGGCTATGAACCCCGGACATCCGGTGCCGAAATCGAACGCCTTTACGATCACGGCCACGGAGGCAGACCACTTTGTTTAATTAGTTGTTATTAAAAGGGTAAGACTACTCACCATCATGTGATTTGATAACTCCATTGACATGAGTAACAGGTGATTCATCCACGGATATGCTTCCACTCCTCCTCTGTTTCTTACCTGCAGCAGAAGATACACAGAGCTGATATACAGCTTGTAGTCCAAGAGCCAGGCCTAAAAATTGTGACTTATTTTGCACTACTTCAACCAAAATTTTTCTGAAAATATACCTTAAATTATAAAAGCATAGTCTGCCTATCTAGAGTGGAGCCTTTCGTATGATCGCGCATGCTTAAAATTTTATAAAATCACACTAATTCCTCTTATCACACTAAGTTTTCTTGTAATATGTGGCTCCCTGTAAGTCTAAGTAAGTTTTAAAGCTGATACAATTTCTTATAAAATGATTGTTTCAATTATCAAAATCGGATAAATACAACTAAAGTAATGACATTTGTTAAATGGCCAAAAAAATACACAAAAAGTCAATATTTTTTCAAAGAAATGCACTGACTTTGCATAAATTAACAATTTTTTGGTGCTTTTGAAAGAGCGATAACTTTGGTTTTAGTCATCCGATTTTGATCATAAAGCACTAATTTTTCAGAAAATTTTATCAGCTTTAAAAAATGGGCTTTTCGTGTTTTGCACATGACTTACAGGGAGCCACGTATTGCAAGAAAACTGGAATTAGTGCGATTTTATAACATTTTTAGCTTGCCCAATCATATGAAGGGCTCCACTCTGGACAGGCAGTCTATGCTTTCCCTTCATAATTTAAGGTATATTTTCAGAATAATTTGGAGTGAAGTAGTACAAAATGAGTCACATTTTTTCAAGTCCCGTTCCTGGACTATTGGGGTACAACCTACTAACTGATAACTACAACAAGTTTAGAACTTACAAGAAATATCCATGATCCATTTCGGATCACAAACAATTCATGTTTATCTGTAAGGTGGAAGGCAAGAACAGTTAAAAAACAGATATCACCACTACAGATATCTACACCCATTTTTTTACAATTTAAA